>BHDV01071809.1:73473-116013 GCA_005406045.1 Adoxophyes honmai
ATCGTTAGAGCCGTTTCCGAGATAGCTGGTATATATTTATAAATATATATACAAGAATTGCTCGTTTAAAGGTATAGGATACATAGGAAAATAAACATTACGCCATTTTTCCCAATTGGGATAGGCAGAGCACACGAAACAGTACGTAGACAAAACCATGACTATCCCCTGTGAGCGTAATTTTAGGTTTGAATATAAATGAAAAAAGTAGAAGCCGAGAATGTCGTAAAAAGATAAATATTATACATACATCACGTTAATCTATTTCTTTAGTCGCCTCTTACGAGATCCACGGAAGAAATTGAGAGGTATTATTCCAAACACCATAGAAATAGCTAAGGATCTAACAAACACACACACACCTCACTCTCACCCATAATTAATAAGTACGTCACCAAATAAATCATAGTGAAAACAAAGCGACGTAGCGGGCCGCGCCCGCATGCGTTTGACATTGTCAAATGGGTATTTTGGTAGTTCGAAACAATGGCTGTACAGGCAGCTGACAGGTGTCAAAGACTGGGTTTTAGAGCCTCTAGAATTGGATAAGCTCCGAGATTTGGGCTATTTTTGTACGCCTGCTTTATTTGTTCGGAATTCGGAGTTTAGTGCAAATTGAGGTGTTTTTTTAATCGTTGAATGCTTACATACATACATACAATCACGCCTGTATTCCCAAACGGGGTAGGCAGAGCACACAAAACGCTACATAGACAAAACAATGACTATTTCACGTTTTGTGGCCACTTCTAGCATAGTATTATTTAGGTTTTGAGATGACAGGTACAATAGTGACAGGTTGCTAGTGTAGAGGCGGTAACACCTATGTGTTACTGGCTATACATGGTGCTGGCCAGCTCAAAGCCAAGGCACATTCAAATTTTTAAAAATGGAATTATAATTTTATTAGTAGTTCTGTTTTCGTTTGGCTGGCCCGCATTATGGAAAGCACCGTCTCATGATATAGACGTTACTATTGTAAATCTCGAAAAGAAAATATAAAGCTTTAATCCCAACCACGATGTTTATATTTAACTAGTTTAATAGGCTTTGCAAAGTTTTAGAAGCACGCGCGAATCAATACGGTCTCCGTACCGCAAAGCTAGTACCTTCTGTGTAGCACCCTCACACTAGCTTGTCGCCTAAAGTATTTATGCCTTAACCTATGTCCTTAGTCGCCTCTTACGACATCCATGGAAGAAATGGAGAGGTGTTATTCTAAACCCGAAACCTCACGGGTACATACATACATACATATATAATGGGACTGAGCCCACGTTACACAGACTTAACTATGACAAGAAAAGGAAAAGGAAAGGTTGGCTAGCAGAGATCCCTATTGGGATAAGTCCGTCTTTATACTTTTATTTGCGACTTATCGATAGTGATTTTATGTTTGCACAAGAAAGAGCTTTTTACTTTTTTTTACAATTTCACACTTCGCAAACACTTTTCCAGCATATTTTTTAGTATTTAATACGTTTTAAATTTAATAATGAAATAAGTTCAGGCACAGGCTAGCAACTTACCCTCATTATATCATTAATTACATGTTTTCAAAACTAAAATTGTTCTAGAAGTGACTTATGTTTGTACCTACTGCCTACCCCATAATATGACAACATAGGCGTAATTGTATGTAAGCATAACATGCATATTGTATGCATGTATGTGTCCTAATACCTAATTTTCGGAACCAGACTAAAACACATACCTAATACAGCGTGTTCAAACCCCATCGCGCATTACACAGGCTGCTCCCAAAACACCATCACCCGTTTTCGCGCCGTACCCAATATCTCGCTCCAATGTTCTCAGAATGATGATAAATGACAAATGACGTCGATGTGCGAGCCGTGCGGTTGACAAATGACGTTGTTTTCTTCACTTTACGTCTAACACCTGTAAAATGACTAAAAACAGGTAAAAATGGTTGCCTGGTAGAGATCTTATAGTAAGGGTTGTTCGTTTTGCTAACTCCTTCGATACCCGATGTAAAAAGAGGGATGTTGAAAGTTAGACCTGTCCATTTCTTTCGTGGATATCGTAAAAGGCAACTGCGAAAAGCTTTGGCGTAGTTTAGGCGACAGGCTAGCAACCTGTCACTATTCTACCTCTTCCATCTTTGCAAACCCAAAACTATGTTAGAAGTGGCTGCGAAGCGTGAGTATAATCATGGTTTTGTTTGTCACGTTTCGAGTGCTCTGCCTACCCTATGTGGGAACACAGGCGTGATTGTATGTATGTATGTATGCCTACTTTGGGACTAGGTGATTGGTGTAAAAATTGTCCAGTGATATTTATTTATTTATTATTTATTTATTATGTATGTAATGTAGGGATATTGGGACAGAGAAAGCGACTTTGTTTGATACCATGTAGTGATGAGGTGATGACATTGACATCGTCGGGGATAGTGCAATACTGCGTAACTAACACTAGTAAATACTGCGTATCTATTTACTATAGAGCTATACAGTAGATACGCAGTATTTACTAGTGTTAGTTAGGCCTCTTTTCCACGGATGGTTTTTTAAAGGAAAAAAACTACGGTTAATTAACCGTGTGTAGACACTAGTAAATACTGCGTATCTACTGTACATCTCTATAGTAGATACGCAGTATTTACTAGTGTTAGTTACGCAGTATTGCACTATCCCCGACGATATGGTTAAGGTGCAGCGCAGACAACAGACTTTTACTGCGATCGAGTCTGCGGCGCACAAAAAGTCAGCGTGGATTGTATGCATTTTGCGTCTGCATATAATTCCATAGGTTCTATTTTCACAGACTAAAAAGTCCGTCGCGGATAGTCTGTCGTCTGCGCAGGATCTAAAAGTGAAACGGTGGTTCTATGAAGCGAGGTGTTGCGTCTCACTGAAACGGCGCGATGTTAATTAAGAGGAAAACAGCTAAAATAAACCCGCCCATTAATTACTTGCTGAAACGGCTGAAGGGCCGATTACACAGGAACGATGGGCGCAGTAAAGGAAAGCCTAAGGTTAAGATTTTAAACTAATACGTACAGTCAACCAATTTGATTCCTAGGCCACTGTAGAACTGTGTCGTAATAAATTTAGTTGTTTACCTTCTGTGACATTGATTGTTGCATTACGCATGTCGCGATGACATCTTAACTTTTTTTTAATGTGTCATCGATAATCAATAGAAAAGGAGTTTGTTTAGGTACCTATCAATAACTTTCATGTCATAGATATCGGGATGAAACCTAAAAATACTTTTCTGACAAAACTTCACTGAAAGAGTATCGTCTATTTGTTTCTCTGCCACACTTGCGTATAAAAGAAGGTTAACTGGAATTATCACTGTCTGTCTGTCAATCTTTCTTTTTAATTTCATGACTTGGAGCTGAAACATTTAAACTCTTTACGATTATTTCATATTGTGATTGGAGAGTTGATAATTGTTTGACCCGCACCGACGTTGTCATTATTTGTTGACGTTGGCGTTGTCAATGCGACAAAGTTCTATAGTGGCCTAGGAATCAAATTGGTTGACTGTACATCACGTTTGTATTCCCAAATGCGATAGGCAAAGCACACGCTACGTCACAAAACCATAACAAAGACTATTTCACATAATTTTAGCAGAACTTTAGATAAATCACGACACAAAAACAATCCTGCCCGTGTGGTGCCGGGTTAGTATAGCACCTCCCCCTTTCTTCCCGTGGGTGTCGTAAGAGTCGACTCTGGGAAAGGGATATTGTGGGCAATGGACTAGCAACCTGTCACTACAATATCACGTTTAAACATCTAGCTACCTGAAATTGCTAAACGTGGCACTGGATTTTTGAATTCATGTGCTCTGCCTACCCCTTTTGGGAATACAGGCGTGAGAATATGTATGTATGTATGTAAAAACAATCCTCTACAACATTTTTGTACCATGTATAAACCAAATAAATAATTTTGTTTCATTTTATTTCACTCCATTTGAACATAATAGATGGAATACGTATCGTAGTCACAGGTTGCTAACTTGTTACCTAAAGTTATACTTAAACCTATCACCTTTTACGCCGTTTTATAAATTTACTTGGTCAGTTTTTTTTAAGTGTATTTAACGCATGTTGCAGCTGTTATAGTACAGTCACGAGCTTTAATTTGTGACCCATTTCCATTAAAAATTCTTAGAACATTCATAATGTAATAAGGTCAAAACTTTGGTTTAGCAATAATGTTGAATGTCAAGCTAAGTCCCTGTCATTTCGATAAGTGAAGTTTGCTTTACCTAATATTTTTGTGCCAAAAGATTCTGTGCTTTCTTCTTAGCAATGATGGTCTTACAAAGCGTTAGTAAAGAGTAAACTCAGAAATACATGTCAATCGGCCTGCGTGCTTCTTTTTTTAAAAGCGGGTAAGAGTGACTTATTAAAATAATAAAAACTCTTGTGTATTTGAATAGAAGCTAATGATAAAGTCGTATTAATTGTATAAATAATAGAGATTGCTTTTTTATAGCAAAATTGGCTGCACACACGAATCTGTTGATTCCTCAGATAAAACTTAAATATTTACAATTAACGCCATTTATAGTGGGTTGTAACATTGTTTGGTTAACCTACATGGTGTGACTGGCCGCTCACAAAAATAAATAAATTCAAAATTGGAAATTGCCGACTGACGTTTATTTTTATGGGACACGAATTCTTTGGCAAGGCAAAAACAAAAGCCAGTCGGCAATTTCGAATTTTGAATACATACAGCAATCAGAATTATTATTTTATTTTCTTGCGATGGAGATTAAAAAAGTTCCTCCACTGCTGAAGTGGTGAACTGTGGCGTTAATTAACGATTTTTTTATGAACTACTTGTGGCATTGCGAAAGTGAGAAAAGTGTTTCGAAACGTGTACAAAAATACGAAAACTTGTTCCAGACTTTGTTATACTTCTAACTTCCTTTAACGCTTTGTGGGGTTTCCCCAGGGTAAAATGGGACTCTAGTACGAACACTCTGTCTGTCTGTCCGTCTGTCTGTCACTTTGTTTTACAGGAACATAATAGACCGTGATTACTAGAGAATTATAATTCTTACTGTTTTCTGTTGCCACTAAAATAACAAGAAGACAATTTCCCTGTTTATGCTCAAAAGACGCGTCATTTTGTCTAGCTTAATTTTTAGGCATTCAATCAGATGTACATCAACCAATTTTAGGCGACAAGCTGGCCATCTGTCACTATTGTGACTGTCAACTTAAAACCTAAATAAAGCAACAACTGACTACAAAACGTGAAACATGGTTTTGTCTATGTAGCGTTTCGTGTGCTCTGCCCATCCCGTTTGGAAATAAGTATCAGGTGAATAGCAACCATGACCACCAAGCCCTCTCATACTGAGAGGAGGCCTGTGCTCTGCAGGACGTATATAGGCTGGATGATGATGATGATGGATGATGAATAGCAACAAGTTGCTAGCCTGTCGCCTAAGATGATCTCAATCTATTTACCCACTTAATAGCCTCTCACGACATCCACCATAGAGATGGAGAGGTGTTGATCTAAACACAACACCACAAAGGTCTGTATACCCTTACAGCTACTTTAAGAAAAAATAAAAACTACAAAACATTTTAAATTAAGTATCTTTCTTGAACCGGACCTGGGGCTAATAATCTTTTGATTCTTTTTTTTTTTTTTTTTTTGTGTACTCGATATCTCGAAAACCCGTGGACCAATTTTCAAAATTTTTTTTTTAATCGAAAGGGTATAACTCGAAATTGGTCCCATTGGCACAAAACTAGGATCTGATGATGGGATCTTGGAGGAATCGAGGGAACTCTTCAAATTTTATATGGAGATGTACGGAGTTTTCGGTAATTTGTTGATGAAGTCAAGATTTTACATTCAGTAAACAGAATACTTTCAAAATATTGCAAACTAGCTGTGCCCGCGACTCCGTCCGCGTGGAATAGTGACAAATTTCCCCCGTTTTTCCTACATTTTTTCACTGTTTCTTCGGTCCTATTGGTCGCAGCGTGATGTTATATAGCTTAAAGCCTTCCTTGATAAATGGTCTATCCAACACAAAAAATATTTTTCAATTCGCACCAGTAGTTCCTGAGATTAGCGCGTTCAAACAAACAAACAAACAAACTCTTCAGCTTTATTATATTAGTATAGATTTGAAGTCGGTTTTTTTTTGTTTAAAATTATAAAATAACTAAAGCTACAAGTCAACATCTCACGGCATGGAAATGTGACAAACGACTTGTCGCTACGACACTAACTAGTAGGTATCTATGCATTTCTCCAAATCCAAATCTTAGTCGCCCTTTACGACATCAACGGATGACATTAACAGTAAACCTTATGTCCATCTACAGTCCGCATACATACATATTCTCACGCCTGTTTTCCCAAGAGGGGTGGGCAGAGCACATGAATTCAAAAATCTAGTGCCACGATTAGCAATTTCAGGGTAACCAGATGGTTAAACGTGATATTGCAGTAACAGGTTGCTAGCCCATCGCCCACAATACACTAACCCTTTCCCAGAGTCGCCTCTTACGACACCCACGGGAGGAAAGGGGGAGGTGCTATTCTTACCCGGCACCACAGTCCGATTTAAAAAATCGTGATTGCGGCGACATACGTCGCAACATGTCGTCACGACATAACTGCATGTCGCTGTCAAATCTCGCTTTAATTTTGAATCCAATTCCACAATCCCATGCATAGCGAAATGAAACACCGCCCATTGGAATCACATTTCGTTTTCCTTTTCAATCAAACGTTGCAGACATATTACGCACGATTTTTAGAGTTCCGTAAGATACGAACCGTGTTTTTGCTTTTCCAAACAGTTGGGAACATATTTTGAATAGATGCCTTAGAATTGGGAAAGATTAAGAAGATGTACCGAGATATAGAACAAGACGAACTGCCGTGCTAGCAACCTGTCACTATTGTACCTGCCACCTTGAAACCCAAAAAAAATAATGCTAGTCGTGGCTACAAAACGTGAAATAGTCATTGTTTGGTCTATGTAGCATTTTGTGTGCTCTGCCTACCCCATTTGGGAATACAGGCGTGATTATTATGATGATGATGATGATGATGATGACGAACTGCCGTGAAAGTAGAGAAGCAACGAAGTTTCGTTCAAATCAAATCAATCTTAACTGTTTTCTACACAGGAAAAAAAATCTCACGAGTAAAGAATAACTAAATTTAGGCTAAATTAAACTCTCGAATGAATCGACACACTCACTTTATATCAAGATTACCTCGACATGTTTCGGGCCAATTCATGATCCATCACCGGGAGCGCCCGCGCTTTATAAACATTTAAGTGTAAAGCCAAGGATACACTAGGGGACAAATGTACCGCGACACGTATCGCGCGACACGTGTATTATAATATACGCGGATATAAAGTCGTATCAGTATGAGTGAGTCTCACGGTAGCTTTGTAACCTAAAATCGATAATGTATTGATTATTTTCCTTGTACACTAAAAAAAAATGCCGCAAACCCTCTTCACTGAACCCTCAAGATATATCCCTCGTCATATAACGTCTCGACGTTGCTATCAATAGATTTATCTAAGCTTTGACACGTATTAATGCCATACATCTTCAGTGAAATAATGAGTTCTTCTTCATGCTTCTGTTGTGTTTGATCAAATGTTGGCCGTGTTGAAATGTATGGCGCAAGTTGGCGGTATTGGCGGCCAATGTTTGTGATTCTTTTGTTGTGACTTCTTGGAGTACAAAAAATTAATGTTCCATCCGATATCGTGCCGGCTTTTAAAAATGTATTTTTTTAATAAGATTCATTGTTGAGATTCCTGTGTCGGGTTTAGAATAACATCTTTCTGTTCCTTCTGTGGATGTCATAAAAGGCGATTAAGGAAGTACCTAAATTAAAGTTTTTTGTTTATTTTAAATTTGAATATTCTCAATTTGTCTGCAAACGTGTGGTGCCGGGTGCTACTACTCGTGTGGTGCCGGGTTAGAATAGCACCTCCCCCTTTCTTCCCGTGGGTGTCGTAAGAGTCGACTCTGGGAAAGGGTTAGTGTATTGTGGGCGATGGGCTAGCAACCTGTCACTGCAATATCACGTTTAACCATCTGCATACCCTGAAATTGCTAGACGTGGCACTGAATTTTTGAATTCATGTGCTCTGCCTACCCCTCTTGGGAATACAGGCGTGAGAATATGTATGTATGTATGTATGTCTGCAAACGGCAACGACGACTGGAAGAATACGTGGTTTAAGGCTATCGCATATCTCGTTCCCACGGTGTATATGTAACTCTGGAATTTATAAAATGTTTTTTTTTTCGTAACTCAACCTACTGTTTTTCTTAACTCAAGATGTTACAGTCATTCTTTTTTTATTGTACGGTCACAGGACATATCGGAAATCAAATGGCTTTAGCAGTTGATGTTTATTTATTAGCTACCAGAACTTATTATGGATATTTTTCGTCGTGAAAAGGAAGATCTTTTCAATAACTCTGAGCTACGTTATTTTCACTGAATTACCGCCTTGGTTTACAGTTACAGCGTATACTTACGCATTTTATTTCACTTTAAATCTAAAAAATATGCTGAATTAATTTGTGAATGGAAACATTGGCGTAATGCTAATTTCGAATAATGTGACATCAATTTATTGTTTTTTTTGTTGTGATTTTGGTATTAACTAGTGGAACTAGTGAATCTTTTGAATTTTTGCTTAATTAGCGAGTTCTCACACAACAAAAACCATCCAAATTATTAAACATTGTCAACAAAATGCCTTACAAAACACGCGCCAACGTTTGCCCAACACGCCAACATTGGCCGCCAACACGCCAACACGGATTAACGAATGATATAGCAATGACTCAACATAATTATGACAAGGAGAGCTGAAACTGATCAATATTCCGCCCTTAAGAAGGACTTTGGGGGATCAAAGTGTTCTGTGCGAATATTTGGCAAAAATCGGATCAAAATATTATGTAGGACAGGGGTGACAAACTGTTTTTAACTCTCGCAAACAATGTCGACTTTTCAAAATTGGATTTTTAACCGACTTCAAAAAGAGAAGGTTCTCAATTCGACCTAATTTTTTTTTTATTTTTTTTTTTTTTTTTTTTTTTTTTTTTTTGTGTGTATGTTACTCGATAGCTCGGAGACCCGTGGACCGATTTTCAAAAATTTTTTTTTAATCGATAGGGTATAACTCGAAATTGGTCCCATTGGCACGACACCAGGATCTGATGATGGAATCTTGGAGAAATCGAGGGAACTCTTCAAATTTTATATGGAGACGTACGGCGTTTTCGGTAATTTGTTGATGAAGTCAAGATTTTACATTCAGTAAACAGAATCTTTTCAAAATATTGCTAATTTGAAGTCGGTTTTTTTTTGTTTAAAATTATTTTTGTTTGAATTTCCAAGAGTTATTTTTTGCTGTAGTATGTACTTAGTTAAGAAGTTCAAGTTGTCTTGGATTGTAGATAGTGTATTCCCGTGAAAGTGTTTTATATGCTTTCTCTTGTGTGGTCTCGGGCTAGAATAACACTTCTCCATTTTTTCCGTGGATGTCGTCAGAGGCGACTAAGGAAATAGGTTTAGGTATGCTTGAAGCGCTAGCAACCTATCACTATTATACTACCTCTTCCATCTGTTTTCAAACCAAAAATTCTCATACAAGTGGCTGCGAAGCGTGAAATAGTCATATCATGCTTTTTGTCTATGTCATGTTTTGTATGCTCTGCCTACCCCATTTGTATGTTTGTGTATGTGTATGTTTGTTTTAAATGGGCAAGTATTGACCGGTGCACGAATATGTAAGAAATGAAGTTCGAGCGAACAATCGTTGATTGGTTGTGATGTCAGTCACTTTTACAGTCCGCGGGCCGTAGGTTTAGCACCCCTGAGATCTGAACCCCTAGCAAGGTCAAGTTGTGCGGATCTTAAGTAATTGGTATTTGCATATTAAAATGTGTTGACGTTTTATTCAAGGTCAAGGTCCGAGAAGGACCTTAGCGATTTTCCTTTGAACGGCCATTTTGCAGGAAACTGTTATTTTTACATTTCCTTCTTTTGGAAAAGTTGGCCACGGGCGGGTGAAATAGGTTCATCATCTTCATCATCATCATCATCAGTAGCAGCAGCCGGAACGCTGCTGCTAATACTGTCTTCTGGTACAGTCAGCTGCAGAGAAAAGTAACCCCCTAGTAATGAATGAGACATTGTATGGGCGGGGGGTTACTTTTCTCTGCTGATGTCCGTACGTAGTCGCCACTCGAGAACGCATTCTTCATGGCAAGGATGGTTTTTATGAAGCGAAAGACGAGTCAGGTACTACCCTACTTACATAAATAAAAAAATGATTTTAGTTTCAAGTCCCAAAGAAGAACATAGGTAGGTACTTTTATTTCGGGAAATTCACAGCCATAAGTGAACTCTATTTAGACGAAGTCACGTGAACGGCTAGGTAATGTATATGGCGAAGTAATCAGTTAGATTTTTTGTCATAACTTGGGAGGACTACAAGACAATACAACATAATAGGTACAAGAAATGACGGGAATGCCTACAGTGCTCCGAAGTTCGGAGGCAGGGTTCTGGACTGGGGACTCAAGAAGTTTGATGATCTACCTACGCCTTTGTCGATGTTTAATCTATACTAATATAATAAAGCTGAAGAGTTTGTTTGTTTGTTTGAACGCGCTAATCTCAGGAACTACTGGTCCGAATTGACAAAATATTTTTGTGTTGGATAGACCATTTATCGAGGAAGGCTTTAGGCTATATAATCACGCTGCAACTAATAGGAGCGAAGAAATATTGAAAAATGCGGGAAAAACGGGGAAAATTAGTCACTATTCCACGCGGACGGAGTCGCGGGCACAGCTAGTTATTTGATAAACTAAAAACACGTCTATCATATTTTCGATAATCTAACTAACGTACTAATTAGGATGTTTTTTTAAACCCAGTACAGTGTTATTGTGTTACATTGAATATCTTATCTGTTGTATTCTGGTAGTTATGCCAGTTAATAGCGAGGTAATTCGCCATTTTCTTAGACCTTTGTCTTTACCCCAGAATTTTAGATTTTGTTTTAAGTTTATTTAGTTGAACTACGGTGTCGCGTACTTTCTCTCTGAAATGACTCAATAAAAGAGAAGATAAAGTAAGCAATATAAAGAAACTTGCGACTGTACAATGAATTTAAGTCATACGAGGCGGAGGATATACGAGTGTTCTTGTTGTATAAAGCGGGTTGAGAGTGTACATACGGATTAATAACACGAATAAAAACTTTTGAAGTTAAACTACTTAGATTTAAATACTGTTCGAATATGCATACATCACGCTTGTTTTCCCAAATGAGGTAGGCAGACCACATGAAACTTTCCTAGTCAAAACTATAACTTGCTTCTTACGAAATCCATGGAAAAAAGATAGTTGTTATTTTAAATCCAGATGGACTCAATAAGTAGGTAAATATTAGTTTTACATACATACATACATACATATCCTCACGCCTGTATTCCGAAGAGGAGTAGCCAGAGCGCATGAATACAAAAATCCAGTGCCACGTTTAGCGATTCTAGGGTAACCAGATGGCTAAACGTGATATTGCAGTGACAGGTTACTAGCCCGTCGCCCACAATACACTAACCCCTTTCCCAGAGTCGACTCTTACGACACCCACGGGAAGAAAGGGGGAGGTGCTATTCTAACCCGGCACCACACGGGAATAACGTGAATAATATTTATATATTAGTTTTAAGTTATTTTTAAATTTGTTTATGGCATGGGGAGAAAATTTGCTGTCGGACCACCGGCTGGTAAGTGATTACCGTCGCCGATAGACACCTGAAATACCAGTAAAGAGGCACAAGTACGTTGCCGACGTTTTATGGTGAGTAAACTCTTTTCTTGGAAATCGTTTTGAAAGTCGTATGTAGCTGTTTCATGATGCAATATATACTCTGGAATAGCACGAATATGTAAAAATAAAAATAAAAATTACTGGTCTATATCTTACCACTATTTCTTAAACAAAAAATATATTGACTCTTTCCGCAAATTATGATATGATATACAACAAAGAATTTGAATATGCAAAAAATAAAATATCGCCGCGTTCTACGCCAACTTTTCGTCCGTACGTTTCCACTGTGCACATTGACGACTTAATATAAATTTAACAGTCGACTCACCTATTTTACAGTGTAGTTTAACAGGCTTATTATCGGCTTAACGAGCCTTATCGTGTTTGACTGTATCTCTGTTGTACTCAATCTTATGTTATTTAGTAAAATTGAGACAATTTGCCGAGTAGTGTTGGGTTAAGAGTAAATCTTTTCCATTACTTCCGTGGGTGTCGTAAGAGGCGACTAAGGAAATGGACTAAGGAATATTTTAGGCGAAAGGCTAGCAACCTCTCGTTATTGTAGGCACCTTTAAATTAATACCTTTAGAATATGCTAGAAGTGTCTACGAATCGTGAAATAGTCATGATTTTGTCAATGTGCTCTCCTCACCCCATTTGGGAATACAGGCATGATTATAATGTATGGACGAATGTTTGTATCTTTTATCTTAACAATAACCACTCAATGTATGGCGACGATTACTAGTACAGCGTCGAACATTGGGACGTTTACGTTAATCTAACAAACAGATGACTAGGAAAGACTGCAACAAAAAGCCTCCAATCTCTCTCCAGTCGGGTGTTATGCCCGGGTGTAGTAGGTATAGGTAAATAGATTCTAATATAAATAATAAAGTATCAGATTAATAGCAACAGGACACCCCTACCGGTACCAAATAAGGAACGGAATCATGTACCAACATTCCATTCCCTAATATAGAATAGGATTAAAAACAATAACAATTATATCATGTTTCAAGGGTGTCATAGGACACCCCATGTTACCTAACTCTAGATAGTATATAAGGAACAAACATCTTAAATAAAGGAGCAGTTACGAGTTGCAGTTGTGAGTTGTGTCTTCAGTATTAACCGAACCTCCGCTCGTTTCATTACTCCCGTCACTCCTACCATCACACGGGGACCGAAGTCCACATAGAGAAAGTTGGAAGTTGTACCTTCGTTTCCGCGATAATTAGAACAGTCTTTGACAGCTGCCGACGTAGATGACGTTCTGTCGAAGTCCTACTCGACGTTAGATGGCGCCAGTGTCACAGACGTATAAACATTTTGAATTAAAACACTGGACGCTGTAGCCGTAAGGTAGGCAGTAAAACAACGAGCATACCATTAATTACTGGGCATGCAGCCGACGGGCCTGTGTCCATTGTTGACGGTGCATTAAAACGAGAAAAAAAAGACGCCGTCTCAAATGGGCAAGCCAAGCGAAGGGGATAGTCAATATCATGACAGCTGCACGTTTCATAGCCTACAGTGTTTCATTCATGGTTTCATAGATACAGTTACTAAGTTTAGTATTACTGGTTTATAATTGTAATAATTAGTTCTGTCACTTTTGATTAGCTTCAAGTGAAAGGCCATAGCAAAATTGAAAAGTACATACATACATACATACATATCGTCACGCCTCTTTCCCACAGGGGTAGGCAGAGACTACTTTGTTCCACTCGCTACGATCCTGACATACCTCTTTTGCTTCATCCACATTCATCAATCTCTTCATACATGCTCGTCGGTTTCGGGTACTCTTGACCTGACCTGTTTCTAAAACGTCCGCGATTTGGTCACGGAACGTCCGTCTAGGTCTTCCCCTCCCACTGCACCCATCCACATTCCCCGTATAAATTTGTTTTGTCAGTCTTCTTTCATCCATCCTCTCTACATGACCAAACCAGCTAAGCATACTTCTTTCTATTCTAGTCACTACATCTACTTTCACGCCAGCTCTTTCCCTTATCACACTATTTCGTATTCTGTCTTTCAGTGTTACACCTTCCATACTCCTTAACGCTCTCATTTCTACTGCATTTATTCTACTTTTATGCTTCGTTTGCCATACCCAACTTTCACTACCGTACATTAGTGTTGGAACGAGCACCCCTCTGTGGACAGCCAGACGCGCCTTTTTCGACACCTTCTGGCTGCTCACGAAGGCGCGCAGCGCTCCATTGACTGTATTTCCTGCATTCACTCTTCTTTCAATATCACTTTCACACTTACCGTCTTTCGTAAACGCCGATCCCAGGTATACAAACTCTTTTACTTGTTCTACATTCTCACCCGCAATCATAATCTTACATTCTGTCCCGCAATCATCTTTTTCAAACACCATAACTTTCGTTTTGCTTACATTAACTTTCATACCTTTCCTTTCTAATGCATCACATAAAATGTTAGCCATCCTCTGCAACTCCTCCTCTGACGATGCAACCAACACTTGGTCGTCAGCGTATAGGAGGCATTTGATGGTCAACTCCCTCATTTTTAGTCCACAGTCATAACTCTTCAAATCACTCAAACATGTATCCATGAATAAGTTGAACAGCCAAGGTGACGCAACACATCCTTGTCTAACACCTCTTTCGATGTTAAACCAGTCAGTATACGCCCCGTTTATCCTCACACAAGCACTAGAATCCTCATAAAGAGATTTTAGTGCTCGTATTAGATTGCTGTTCACCCCATGCATGGCTAATGCTGACCACAACTCGTTCCTCATCACCCTGTCATAAGCCTTCTCCAAGTCGATGAATAAGCAATATATCTTTTGGCCTTTGGCCATGAACTTTTCGGCTATGCACCGCAAGGAGAAGACCTGATCCGTGCATCCCATCCCCTTTCTAAAACCCGCTTGTACATCCCATATTTTCTCATCAGTTTCTTTCATTACTCTTTCAATCAGTACCTTTGCATACAGTTTGCCGACAACGCTGAGAAGACTGATCCCGCGGTAATTTTTGCAGTCTAGTTGTGACCCTTTTCCCTTGTACAACGGCACAATCACAGCCTTGCACCAATCCTCAGGTACCCGACCGTTCGTCCAACACAAGTTGAAAAGGTGGTACAACTGACTTGCTACCACGCCCTCACCGGCTCTCAGCATTTCGACAGACACCCTATCATACCCTGCAGACTTTCCTAGCTTCATTCTTTTCATGGCATTCACAATTTCATCCATACCTATCTCATTTTCCTGACTACTTTCACCCAATTCTTCAGTCTGATCTGGTACTTGTACCGGCCTTTCAGCTCTTTCAAATAAGCTTTCAAAATATTCCTTCCATCTCTTTAACACACACTCTTCTCCTTTAATAATACTCCCATCCTGACTTCTGATCTGATTCAGCTCCGAGGCTGTGTTTTTGCCACGCGCTGTCTTTATAGACTTCCAGAACATCTTAATATTGGTCCGGAAGTCATCAGAAAGTCTCCTATCGAAATCATCCTTTTGTTCTTCTTTCTTCCTATCACACGTCGTCTTCACTAATCCTTTCACTCTTTTGTATTCATCTTTCGCTTTCAGTACATCTTCATCCGTCGCTCTTTGCATTCTTCGATTGGCCTTTTTTGCCAACCAATCCAACCATGCCTTCTTCTTTTTACGAACCACCTCTTGTACCTCACCATCCATCCATGCGTTCCTCTGCTTTCTTCCTTTTCCTCTTTTGCACACTCCACATACTTCAGTGGCCACATTCACAACACCTTCTTTAAAATTCATCCATACCCTTTCAATGTCGCACGTTTCACCTAAATCATGAAATCGTTCTTTCAATCTATCTTTATATACACTTCTTATGTTCTCGTCTTGCAAATTCTCCACTTTTATTCGCTCTAGAACACTCGTGGGTTCCGTTACTCGATGTCGCCACCGTTTGAACAGACCACCAATTCGGCATGTCACCAGGTGGTGGTCTGTGTGTACGCCGACTCCACGGTACACACGAGTGTCCCTGACCTTACTTCTCAGTCTTTCATCCACAATTACAAAATCAATCATACT
Source organism: Adoxophyes honmai (assembly GCA_005406045.1). Lineage (NCBI taxonomy): Eukaryota > Metazoa > Arthropoda > Insecta > Lepidoptera > Tortricidae > Adoxophyes > Adoxophyes honmai. The sequence continues at coordinate 89,408 of BHDV01071809.1, forward strand.
CTTCGCACTTCCTTCTTCCCTTGTGTACGTATGGATCTTTTTGTGTGCAAACATTGTGTTGCTCACACAAAGATTCCACTCCAGACATATCTCAAGCAAACTTTTCCCATTTTCATTCACTCGTTGATCGCCAAACGCACCAAGTACCAAGTACCAAGTACAATTGAAAAGTAGGTTTCTATTTAATTATTGAAGTTTGAAACTAAACAAATCTGTTCAGGGATTTTATTTCTTTACAAGAAATAACAAAACAAAACTAATATTCTAAATCTTAAAAATAGCTATTCACATTTGTATTATAAAAATAAATGCGAAAGTTTGTGAGTGTGTTTGTATTTAATACCTCTTTGAGCCCAAACGGCGGAACCAATTTTAATCGAATTAGGTGTACATGAAACTAGTCTAGCTAACACGGTTCGTGCGATACAGCCTGGTGACAGACGGACAGCCAAATTTCAGTGACAAGTTTCCGTTTTCATCCTTTGGGTACGACCCTAAAAACAATAGCCAAAGCTTATGCTACATCCTATGATGTTTTTAATTTTTAAGTCAGGCTATCACGTTACGTCGCACCGTGTCGTGTCGAGCAATGGACACGCGCCCTGACTAATTGGTCCGGTAGTCGAGCGGTAACACGTCGTCTGCTCGCGCCGGTTTTAATTTCCGCAGCGGAGGTGTTATAGTTTGCTTTTTGACTTCGCAGGGTTGACGTCAGGGCTTTTAGTTAGTGGGGTCAAAGTAAAACAGAAAACTCAGGAAATTGCTGTAAAATTACTTGAGTTAGGAGCTATTGTCGCGTGGAAAAAAAGAGAAAGACAAATAAAATTAAGTAGGAGAATAGAAAGAGAAGGGGTGAAACAAGAGTATGCAAGCAAAACCTAGTTACTAGATCTCTAAACAAAAACCCAAAAAAATGAAAATTGTTGTATGGGAGCCCTCCGTAAATAATTGTTTTACTTTATTTTTAATGTTTGTTTGTTATAGCGGCAATAGAAATACGTAATATGTGAAAATTTTAACTCTATAGCTAGCACAGTTTGTGAGATACAACCTGGCGTCAGACGGACGGACAGACGGCGAAGTCTCAGTAATAGGGTCCCGTTTTCACCCTTTGGATACGGTACCCCAAAACACTTTTTTTATTCATCCAGGCCATTCCACTTGTGTATATTTCTGTGATTACAAGTATCACTAAAGGAGGCCTGTTCCTCCTCGTATGTGTCGCTTCTATACTAATAAGTATTATAAACCGGAAGAGTTTGTTTGTTTGTTTTGAACGCGCAAATCTCAGGAATGGTTGGAATTGAAAAAGTATTTTTGTGTTGGATAGACCATTTCTCGAGGAAGATTTTAGGCTATATAACATCACGCTGCGACCAATAGGACTGAAGAAACATTGAAAATGTGGAAAAAAAACGGGGAAAATTAGTCACTATTCCACGCGGACGGAGTCGCGGGCACAGCTAGTCACTTTATATATCTAATCACTTATTCATACTTTAATAGAAGCCACAAATCTATCCCACTACGGTTGCAATTAAAATTCGCACGTGTACCCTATATACAGGCTGTTGTAACAAAGAAGTAATTATAAATGTCTTATAAGGATAATAGATTTCTATTATGACTAAATTTGTAGCTACTAAGAGCGGACAATGGCGCGACAGTCTGTTTTAAACGCTGTTCTACAGTTATTCGCGGAAACCGGAATTCTTGTGGTACTTAGCTGGCTTAGGGAGTTTTCATTTATCGACTTTCATATTCATGTATCCATGCGTTATAAGCATAAAGGACCGACCCACAAAAAGTTCGTGGTTTGTCACTTACTAACGTCACCGTCACTGTCACAGAAATTGTACATAGCCAATAACCGTAGAGAAAAAGGGCATTAGCGATCTTGGGCCGGCCAATAAGAGCACAGCGATCGCCGCAATGGTTTGGCGGAATCGTCTCCGAACAACCAAAATGACATTAGTACTCTAATGGGTCTGTCCTGTATGTCACGATAAACTCAGTGATTCTTTTTTAGACAGTGCTAATAGACAAATAATTTCAATTGGTATTCAGGAGCCATTATTTTTTACGAAATTGCAGACAATCGCGTTTAACAGACAGTTACTTGAAATATACATTACTTATTTTATCATCATTTTAGCCATAAGACGTCCACTGTTGAACATAGGCCTCCCCTATAGACTTCCATGAGTACCTGTTGGAAGCGACCTGCATCCAGTTTTTACACCGACCTTCATTAAATCCAATATCCAGAAACCATTATTTTTAATTAATAAATTCCAGACAATCGCGATTAAATGACTTTAACTAAATACGCGTATTAAAATAACCTGTCACTATTCTAAAAATCTAAAAAAATATATGCTGGAAGTGGCCACGAAACATGAAATAGACATGGTTTTATCTATGTAGCGTTTATTGTGCTCTGCCTACCCCATTTTGGGAACACAGGGGCAATGTTTATTGTAAGTATTTATACGGAAGCAACCATTATATTAGTCCATAATGGTAATGTTTTTCCTACCAATACAAAGCATTTTTCCTCGATACTCAACATTTCCTGCACCTACATGATTTGTCCATATATTTTATCTCCTCTATTAATCTATACAGCACGGTCGGAAACGCAGGCCATAAAATACAGGGTGCTACATAAAACTTGTAAAGCGCCCATAAAATCGGTAAAAGGCCTATTTTTTCGTAAAACAAAGTAATACAGCCTTTATTAGGTTTTGCTGTTTATAGATGGGGTTTCAATAAAGTGGGGGGTTTAAATGCTCATTTGGGGCAGTAACGTTTATTTTTGCACTCTTAGCTGTGTTTAACGGATTTCTTTGCAATAAAATAATAATACTGAATTATTTACCATTACCAATAATAATGTTCGCCATGATGGCGTCGGATTTACATACATACTTACATACATCACGCTACATAGACCAAACCATGATTATTTTTAGTGATTAGTTTCGTAGCCACTTGAATATAATTTTTAGGTTTCATGTTAAAAAGTACAAGAGTAACAGGTTTCTTGCCTGTCTCCGAAACATACTTACATTTAATTTTATATTTCCTTAGTTGCTCGTTACAACATTCACGGACGAAGTTTTTAAAATAAATTGAAGCGATATAATAGAGACAGGTTGACAACCTGTCGCCTAAAGCATACCTAAACCGCCTTAGTTGCCTTTTAAGACATTCACGGAAGAAATGGAGAGGTGTTATTGTATCCCGACATCACAGGCGACTTCCCCGTTGTACAGTCGTAAACCGGGATTGTTGAGCCACTTACCAATGTTTGTAACTTGGTCGTGTGCCTAATACAAATCCAATAGCTAACATCTAGTCGGTCACATCGATCATTGATTACACGTCTAAATTGCGAACAGTGGCAAGTGGTTCAACAATCCCGGTCCGCGACGGTACTACCATTCTGTGTCTAATAGACCGTGGGTCCATGTAGTAAAATATATGGGTCATCTGAACCACCAGGTGACCTATCTAGAACGATAGAACTTTATTAGAACTGGTATTGGAATAGTATGAAACTGGTGCCGTAAAAAAACAAACGGCCAAATTTATCCTGGGAATAGTCGGAAAATGAAAAGAAAATCTGACCCTGTGGCTTACCATTTTATTCGGCACCAGTTTCATACTATTTCAATACCAGTTCTAATCCATTATTCCGCAACCCCGTACAAAAATCATGCGACAAGAGGAAATAATCGAGGGTTGTAATTTTGAATTCTCAACTGCACTCAGTTGGACAGCTTACAAGTGACGGCATAGTGCTGAATCTTATTGTTTTATGCTCTAATATCGTTCTAGATAGGTCTCCTGGTGGTTCAGATGACCCATGGTTTTTCTAAGACGGGCCAGTAGTCTATAAACTCTCATGGAATTAGGTAAAGCCGTACTACATTAATTAAAATAATAAATTAACTTAGGTATAGCTTAGTTTAGCGAAAAGGTGATATTTTGCGGGAGGTCGCGTCTTGCGGGTTCCGCTAATGAATTATGAACGACGTTCCGCGTTTTTGGTGACGTAGCCCGAGAGCTGGGGGCTTAATACAGTGTCTAAATATTATAAATCTAACGTCCTTAGGACATCTTCAAGGGCAACTTGAGAATATGCATCGCAGCTGTTTTTTAAATGTTTATGTCGGAGTTTTTTATTTGTTCAGTGTTATATGTACGGTATGTATTCGTGCCTTTTACTAACTCTCGCAGCAGAGGCCTATATGATTGAAGGACAACATCCACCAATAGGCTGGCAGAGATTGGATGCGGATGGTAAGGATTGCCAGTCGTGGAAGAAAAAATCGACAGGATGCCTATGTTCGAAGACGGACGATATTAAGAGGAAATATGCCGGTCGAAGGAATTGAAAAATAGGTATTTGCTAAATCTATTGCTATCGCGCCGTGACCTGCCCAGACGACGTCGAGTGCGATAAGAACAACTACAGCTCGGACCGAATATACCTATGAAAATTCTTCAAAAACAACGTTTTGTAGTCCCCTGATTTCTTCTCCAAAACTTAACCGATTAAATATGTTTTTTCATTAAATGTTTAAAAAATGTCATAACTGTGTTTCTATGTTCTTATATTTTGATATAATTGTGTTAAAATTGGTTTCTAGAGGTTTGAACACAACGGAAAAAACTTGCCAATTTTTCATGTTTTTGAAGGTTAATATCTCTTTTAATAATTCAATAAAGAAAAAAAGGAAAACATAGGAACATGCTAATATATCATTAGATTGTTGATGTAAAAAATCATTGTTCTACGGGTAATATCCAGCGAGGAATCAGGGGACTACGTTTCCATACAAAATATGACCGCTCCATTTCCTCTTAAGGCTGCTATAGACAAAGAGATAGACGGTATGTATTCATGACAGTCTATATTCTACTATTTAGTGGTATACCGTCATATTATGTCTTAAAATCAAAGATATTTATTTTGTAAATATAAACATTTTCATTTGTCGAAAGTAGAAAATACAAAGGCGAATTTATCATGAAAATTATCTTTAAGTGGTGAAGAAAAGCAGCAATTGAGGGATCAATAATTGGATAATTTAATTACATATAAATGTTTTTAATTGTAGTACCTACTTAAAATATGACAGTGTGATACTAGTACACTGTCATACCTTATGTCGGTATTACACAGGTTAAACTTATGGCAAAGCTTGAGTACTTTATTTACTTATTAATTCATTCTCGATCTGTTCACTTCGCGCCGCCGCCTCCTCGCCTATAACAACGCACTGAACGCGATGAGCGTTTTTGTATGAATATATTCTCGAATAAAATCAAGGTATGAATTATTCAGTATCCACGGGTGTAACGAAAATAGCAAAAACCCCTCTAAGATATCTTTGACAGTTAATTTTATGATTTTGTCTCCCCCGCGAATTGAAAATGAGACATTAAATTTTGTTCGCAATTTCATTATTTCGCTGGGCGTTATATTGTTTCGGGAAAGGGTATTTGGGATCCGCTTTTATTTTAGCTAAGGGACTTTTTAAAGGGAAAATTGCGTGTTACATTTCTGCCGTGGAGGTCGATGTAACGGATGTTAAGGCATACCGTAGCCTGTGCGACAGGCTAACTAAGATTATTATGTATAACTTCACAGTTAGTTACGTTAACTTTAATTTTGAATCTGGTAAAAGTGGCTCCGAAACGTAATACAGTGATTGAGTTATTGTTTTTTTTTTTACTATTACCAAAAACCTATTTTTACAAGCAAAGCCAGTGATTAGTAGTTTATAGAATTAGCATCGATAGTTGAGTTTATCGATATAGGAACCCCCTACTTGTCAATCGGTTTAGCCCCGCGGATTCCTGTCTGCTAATAATAAAATTAAGTTACGTATTCTTTGACCTAAAATTCTTAATTAATCTCTAGACACCTGTCACGACACATGTGCGTGCTAAAACCTTTTATCATATCATAACATTCTACCTCTACCTATTAATCGCTTACTGTTCTTGAAAGGACATCAAAATACCTATTGTTTTCCTTCGCCACAACCCCATGACCCACTTCACCAAATCAGTAACCTATTTATGACATCATACCTCAATCTGTCAAACAATCAGATTTGACAGTTACTACCAACCAGTACGACGAGAGCTCCCAATTTACAAACGACACCGGATCTTGTGGGAGTTTTATTGAATCCCGGAGGTCAATTTATGTTTGACGGGCTTATCAGTAAGGTTTAATTTATATCCGTTGTAAAATACGAATATAAACTTGGTATCGACAGCCGAAGGTACCGTTTGCATATTTGCTACTTCTCGGTTACAGAGGGCCACAGAGTAGAATATTTCTGTAGACTTGTGTGATAAGTCTGGTGGTATTCTGGTGTGTGAAGTAAGGAGTTGGCTTAGGCTGTGGCCTTTTGTAAGATTTCGGTATTAGTTGTCATAAATTCGGAATTCGAGATAGAATAATTCGGCAGTAAGATTGTGATAAGTTTGTCAGGCTGTGCCCTTGTACTAGCGAAAAATGAAAATTTGTAAAGCCTAGTTTTAACCACGTAAATACTCGTTCAAAACCGTGTAGGTTAGGTATGTTTCATGGCATCTTGATATCAAAAACACGTCATTTGATGTGTTTGGAATTTTGTCCTAATAGTACCAGAGCCCACGACCAAACCCATGTCTCATAGCAATACGGCAAAAACCCTATAAAATCGTTAGATTGTATGATACTGAACCCGACTAGGTGTGTAGTAACGGTCGAAAGTGTAGCAACTGCGTGGGAGGCCATTTCTGCTGTGTCAAAAAAAAAAGGCAGTCGGTATTATAGCAATACGTCTGATAGTGAAAACGTACATAGATTTTATAATTGTATTACGAAAAAGTTTGTTTTCAGACATTTTGCGCGTAGCATATAGCCTGAGCGCATTTTTGAAAATGTCAACAAATTTAGTCGACCTGTATCATAGCAATACGGATAAAAAAAAATAACTTTTCGTATTGCTGCCAGGATTACCAAAAACCTGTTTTCAGACAATTTAAGTGTAGCATATACTCCCAAAAACGAAAAAAATTTGGTCAAATCAAACGCTACGCGGAAAATGTCTGATATTGGTATTTTCGAGTTCAGGATAATCGTATCTATCGATTTGATGCGGTTTTGGCCGTATTGCTATGAGACGAAAATTTTGGTCGTGGGCTCTGGTACTATAAGCTTCGGCAGAGACAACAGATTGCCATTAACTTCTATTCTGACGTACTTCTCTAACTATAACCATACTTATCATACATGCTCGTAGGTTTCGGGTACTTTTAATTTGTCCTCTCTTCGGAAAGTCGCCGACATGCTCGATATACGTTCTTCGAGAGCGCCCACGATCTCTGCCCTGACATACTGCTTGAAATTTACTTACACACCTTTATTTCGTTACAAAATCTTGGTTACAAAATTCTGTTTCGCGTCACACTTCTTCATTCATTCGTTTTTTTTACAGAATAGTGGCCAGACCAAGAAACAGTTTAAGAACTTGAACAAATGAATGAAGACGACATCAAAAATGCAGCCGATTCTTGTAAAATTTAGTTAAATGAAAGAGTCGATCGCTACGCCCGAAGGTATTTTACAGTAACAAGACCATTAATTAAGGCTGAAAAATGTTCAGATCGTCTCACCATTTCCACATAAATCTGCCTCTGCTCCTTTGGCTACACGTCATAACCGATAAAAAAATTCTAATTACAATACATTTACCCCGCTAAGTCTATGAAATAACGCAACTTTACGCACATTCTGATCGATTTACTGTATACTGCTTTCGATACAAGATAAGTGGGCCGAGTAATCGGCTTTGCTGATCGATGTAACGATTGTGCCGCCTACTGTGCCCAGACCTCGCTTTCACATGGAAAAGTGGCTCCCATAAGCATCGTTGGTTCTTACCAGGAAGCCTTAAGAACGCCCAAGGTTCGAATGTTGTATGGAGACTTGTCTCCGAGAGGAGTCGGCGGTCCCAAAGGGTAACAGGGAGGACGATTACCATACGAAATCCAAAGCTTTTACTGACTTGAGGTTTTACGGTAATAGGAAATTGGAAGTAAATAAAAGTTAAGGAATGAATAATAAAATGGAAAAGGCTGAGTTTTTGTCGTATATTTGAGACGGTTTACAATTATTTGCTTTTTTGTGCCGTAGACGTCAATGAGAAAAGGGTGTAAGAAATTTGTCAATACCTACGATTGCGATATCATAAGATTTGTCTTCAAGAATGGTATAGAGGTTTCTAACATCTTATTTTTTTGATTGTGGAGGGTCGTAAAACCCGTGATGAGTCATGGTTCCGGACTTTGGATGAGAGGAGGGCCAGGAGACATCAAAGCAGCAATTTACCACCCGCTGCAATATTCTACTGCCGAGCGTGCCGAAAACCTTGCCGCTCCCGCATCGGCTTATACAGCCACGAGAAGAAGTGCCTATCAGACACTACTTAAAGCGTTTGTTACAGACGAATGAGGCCATTGATGATTTTTTTAAGTACATGGTAGGTTTAGTTAATTAATAGTTTACTCTTCCAAAGTTATAAAACGTGTCTCCTACTGTAACATTAAAATGAGACAATGATAACACTACCGCGTGGTGTCAGGTCTAGAAACACACCTCTCCATTTCTCCCGTAAATGTCGTAAGAGGCGACTAAAGAATTAGATGTAGGTTTGTTTTAGGCGACAGGCTAGCAAGCGGTCTCTATAGTATTACCTCTTCCATCTGTTAACCTAAAACTACGGTAAAATAACTGCGAAGCGTGAAATAGCTAGTCATCATGGTTTTGTCTAGTTCACGTTTCGTATGCTCTGCCTACCTTATTTGGGAACAAAGGCTTGATTGTTTATAGGTATGTATGTACTAAACTAAAAAAAAGACGAACCTACATTACCATGCAAAATTCCACCGAAAATTGGTTTCAACCAGATCTAGTTGTAATACTTTTTACTTTTAATACATCGTAAATCGTGAAGAAGTATGCTTAGCTGGTTTGGTCATGTAGAGAGGATGGATGAAAGAATATTGACTAAACAGATCTATGCTGGAAGTGTAAATGGATGTGTTGGGAAGGGAAGACCTAGACGGACGTTCCGTGACCAAAACGCGGACGTTTTTTGGAAACAGGTCAAGTCAAGAGTACCCGAAATCGACGAGCATGTATGAAGAAACTAATGAACGTGGATAAAGCAAAAGAGGTATGTCGGAATCGTAGCAAGTGGAACAAAGTGTTATCTGCCTACCCCTGTGGGAAAGAGGCGTGACGGTATGTATGTATGTAAATCGTGAAACACAATGAACCTTTCCAAAACTGAAATATAAAAAATCTCATTTGCTGTTACGCATCCACTAGATCACTTTTTAACGGCGGCGGTTTAAACCGAAATGTCCCTTAGACTGACGCCACGTGACCCCAGACCGTTGATCCCAAAATAACCCAAAGGGAGGTGTCCCCGGAAATCTCAACAATGTCAAAGACATGTCGGATTCATGCCAGGGCTGTCTCCGTGACAGTTTAATACTCGGTGCCTGTCAAATGGCGGTCGCGATTGTTAACTACAAGATGACCTATATACATGGTCGTGTACAGTTTAGTCACTTGCATTAACACCTCCCACTCAAGAGATCTTTACAAAGAGTTGGGGTGAAAGTAGATATATAGTGAATACATACAATACATATTCTCACGCCTGTATTCCCAAGAGGGGTAGGCAGAGCACATGGATTCAAAAATCCAGCGCCAAGTTTAGTAATTTCAGGGTAGCCAGTTGGTTAAACGTGATATTGCAGTAACAGGTTGCTAGCCTATCGCCCACAATACACTAACCCTTTCCCAGAGTCGACTCTTACAACACCTACGGGAAGAAAGGGGAGGTGCTTTTGTAACCTGGCACCATATAGTGAATAGGACAGTAAAAATACATATAAACAATCACGCCTTTGTTCCCGAATGAGGTAGGCAGAGCATACGAAACGTGAGATAGTCAAAACCATGATTATGACTATTTCAAGCTTTGCTGCAACTTCTTTCATAATTTTAGGTTTGAAAACAGATGGAAGAATTAGCATAATAGTGACAGGTTTGCTATCCTGTAGCCTAGAACATACTAGCCCGTGTGGTGCCGGGTTAGAATAGCACCTCCCCCTTTCTTCCCGTGGGTGTCGTAAGAGGCGACTCTGGAAAAGTGTTAGAGTATTGTGGGCGATGAGCTAGCAACCTGTCACCGCAATATCACGTTTAACCATCTGGTTACCCTGAAATTGCTAAAGGTGGCACTGGATTTTTTAATTCATGTGCTCTGCCTACCCGTCTTGGGAATACAGGCGTGAGATTGTGTATGTAGAACATACCTAAACCTATTTCCTTACTCGCCTCCTACGATTACGACATCCACGGAAGAAATGGAGAGGTGCTGTTATATTGTGAGTTTACTCCTTATAATGCACCACTTAAGCCTCTTTCTGATCTACTCGTATTTTTGTAACACGTCATTAAAATTTATCACTCGTGTGGTGTCGGCTTTGGAATTACACCTCTCCATTTCTTACATGGATATCGTAAGAGACGACTAAGGACATAGGTTAAGGTATACTTTAAGCGACAGGCTAGCAACCTGTCACTATTGTACCTGCCACCTCAAAACCTAAAAAAATACTATGCTAGAAATGGCCCCAAAACGTGCAATAGTCATTATTTTGTCTAGGTAGCGTTTTGTGTGCTCTGCCTACCCCGTTTGGGAATACAGGCGTGATGTATGTATGAATGTATGTTATTAAAATTTAAGTTTTCATTTTGATTTAAACTCCGTAGCACAGCCCTGAGAGCACAAAAGAAGCCGGAAGTAGGTAAGCCCCGGACGCGGCCGCGCCTAAAAGCCGGAATCGCGGTGTCACCACGACCGTCCGGCGCTCGCATGTCACACGGAGCCGGAATTCCGATTTTCTTAAAACATGGAAGTACTTGAATCAGACGTTGCTTCTCTATTTATCTACTAGCTTTTTCCTGCGGCTTCGCTCGCGTTAAGAAGCGTTTTAGGGAAGTGGGGAGAGGCAAAAGTAGCCTTTTTCACTGTACATCCTTTTAACTATCTCCACCCAAAAAAACACGTCAGTCTGTCGCCCCGTTTAGCCGCGAAATAATGATAATTTTAAACAAAAAAAAACTGACTTCAAATTAGCAATATTTTGAAAGTACATATTCTGTTTACTCAATGTAAAATCTTGACTTCATCAACAAATTATCGAAAACGCCGTACATATAAAATTTGTAGAGTTCCCTCGATTTCTCCAAGAATCCATCATCAGATCCTGCTTTCGTGCCAATGGGACCAATTTCGAGTTATACCCTATCGATTAAAAAAAAAATTTTAGCTATCTGTCCACGGGTCTCCGAGATGCCGAGTAACATACACAAAAAAAAATTAGGTCGAATTGAAAACCTCCTCCTTTTTTTGGAGTCGGTTAACAAATAAACAAACACACTTTCCCGTTTATAATATTAAGTATGGATTTATCCACGTAATACTCATCACGCAATACGAAACGCTACATACACAAAACCATGACTATTTCATACTTTGCAGTCACTTCTAGCATATTTTTTTAGGTTTTGAGTTGACAGGTATAATAGTGACAGGTTGCTAGCTGTCGCCTAAAACATACCCCCACCAATTTTCTTAGTCGCTCTTAAGGCATCCATGGAAGAAATGGAGAAGTGTTATTCTATCCCAAGGCGTAGAGGTATCCTTTAGGCGACAGGCTAGCAACCTGTCACCATTGTACCTCTTCCGTCTTTGCAAACCTAAAACTATTCTAGAAGTGGCTGCGAAGCGTGGTATAGTCATAATCACGGTTTTGTCTATATCACCTTTCGTGAGCTCAGCCTTCCCCATTTGGTAACACAGGCGTGATTATGTATGATATGATTATATGCATAGTGAGACATTGTCAGCCTCGCCTAAAATACACCCTAACCTTCCATAAGGCTCAATTCACACCAGAAGAGCAGCGCAGCGCGGCGTAGCGCAGCGACCCGCTCCGTGGAGAATGCGCGAGGATTCCTGCGACTGCTCGAGAAGCCGCTGGAATGCGTAGGAAGTCGCTGGAATTTACTTAATTATCGACATATTGACATAAATGTATTGACAGCGGCCGTCGTGACTGCTGAGCATCCTCGGGCATTCCCGCGACAGCTCGCGCAGTCGCACGGCTTTGTTTATGGAATGCGCTGGAATTCCCGCGGATCCGCGGGCATCCGCGCGCATCGTTAGAGTTTCTCATGCGATAATAAGTCTTATTATAATGAAAATAAAGTTGAAATTCTCATGACACTGAAACTGCGTTCCGCTACGCCGCGCTGCGCTGCTCTTCTGGTGTGAATTGAGCCTTAGGTGTAAAAAAGATCTAAATCTCAATAAAACCACAGGTTTGCATGTAATTGTCACGGACCGTGGAGCCCACTTTTAGGAACTAAATTGGAAAGCCGAGGGCCCTCGGACCCCAATCTTTGGGCACGTGGGGCCTGTATCTCTAGGACACACTCTTGTATTTCGAGTATAAGAATCTGCTTTACTATTGAAACTCGACTGATCATTTTCGATCAGATCTCGATCATTCCACATTAATACATCACAACTGTGGTTATTCTGTAACATAACTAACAAAATTCTTTCATACATACATACATACATATTTTCACGCCTGTATTCCCAATAGGGGTAGGCAGAGCACATGAATTCAAAAATCCAGTGCCACGTTTAGCAATTTCAGGGGAACCAGATGGTTAAACGTGATATTGCAGTGACAGGTTGCTAGCCCATCGCCCACAATACACTAACCCTTTCCCAGAGTCGACTCTTACGACACCCACGGGAAGAAAGGGGGAGGTGCTATTCTAACCCGGCACACACAAATTCACAATTAGTATTTCACCACACTTGCTCGTCAATACAAACGCGTATCCTATAGGACGAAGGCCTAAATTGTACCCATGGGAGTTATAGATAGGTCATTACACCCCGAGTTTTGTTTTAAAAGTTACAAAAGTTAGTATACATATGTAGGTACGTCACGTCAGTCAGACTAAGGCTCAATTCACACCGGAAGAGCAGCGCAGCGCGGCGTAGCGGAGCGCAGTTTCAGTGTCATGAGAATTTCAACTTTATTTTCATTACTATAAGACTTATTATCGCATGAGAAACTCCAACGATGCGCGCGGATGCCCGCGGATCCGCGGGAATTCCAGCGCATTCCATAAACAAAGCCGTGCGACTGCGCGAGCTGTCGCGGGAATGCCCGAGGATGCTCGAGTAGTCGCGACGGCCGCTGTCAATACATATGTCAATATGTCAATAATTATGTAAATTCCAGCGACTTCCTACGCATTCCAGCGGCTTCTCGAGCAGTCGCAAGAATTCTCGCGCATTCTCCACGGAGCGGGTCGCTGCGCTACGCCGCGCTGCGCTGCTCTTCTGGTGTGAATTGAGCCTAAGGAGGAAGTAAAAATAAAAATCGAGCTATCAAAACTCAAGTACAGGCTGCATGCATAATGAAACTTTATGAATTTTGTACTTTGGATTTTCAACGCGTTTTTCAATATTGTCTGTAGTTTCAACCTTTTTGGCAGAATCTGCCCAGGCGTCACATCTGCCTGGAGAAAGATCTCTCTTGTAGTTTCCCTACATTTATTTGATGATTACCTTTTCCAGTAGTAGGGGTTCGCCTCTGACCGATCTCCAAACTTATGTCGAGTGGTTCTTACGACCCTTCTAAGGGCATATACGACCAATATGTGTTCCGCAACAGCGAGAAGTGTTACTTGTTTGCTAAGGGCTCGTCGAGTGACGGATTTGTCTCGTTCTAGAGCTATACATTCTTTTGTCGATGTTCAAAAGATTCGCCAGCATTTCGCTTTGATTTGAAGAGGCTGTTACTATTTGTAGCTTTGTGGCGGAAGTGGTTTTCCCAACACAAGTAAGTAGTTATAGAATTTTGAATACGTTAAGCGAGTCACACACTAAGCAGATACGGTAAGATATCTCTTACCGAACAGATATCTGTCAATATAGCCACAGATTACTAATTAGTTACTACTATAATAGCTTACTCCGTCGCGGCAGCAACCACTGCATGCTAAAATGTGCCTAATTGCTCAAGCGTATAGTTGTAATTGCTTCGCATAGCGCGATCCCGTTGCAATCGCAGGGCTGCCTCTTCGATGAAATTAAATTAACATAACTTTTTGTGTCTATGTTATTGAGAACTGTGAATACTTTGAAACTGTGAACAGTGTGAACTGTGCATCTGACTTATATGTGGCAGTTTAAAATTGTATCGTTTATAAAATACATATTTTTATAAATTGGTGCTGACTGTACAATACCTCTAGATGAAACATAATTATAGACGTCATTGTGTAGGTAAAATAAAATTTAAAAGTTACATCTGTTTTATTTTTATATAATTTAATTTTTTATCTTACCCTTTCTAAATTCCCGGTCATTAAATTTAAGTGTTGCTTGATTTGCACCCATCTACAGCACATATGGCGCCACACGGCATTTTAGGTACACGTACGAACGAATCGAACTATTAAAATTTATCAGCGTGCGTGCGCTTCGCTTGCGAATTTGGTCCGCCGGCGGACCGTGACCGCTCGGCCGGGCGGTAGGTAATTATAGCGCGCAAGTACATGGAGTGACGGAGGCCTGATATAGCTCCCTATACAATTCAATGAGCTAACACACACAGCGCAGATTTTATCTGCGTATAAAATGTCATCTTTCCATATGTCGATGCCAACAGATACCTGACGGTAAATCTGCGCTGTGTGTGTTAGCTCATTGAATTGTATAGGAAGCGATATTGACAGATATCTTACCGTATCTGCTTAATGTGTGACGAGCTTTACACTTTGGTCGTGTCTGTACTGAAACAAAAGAATAAAAACAAAAGAACAAAAAGCATAAGCGCGCAAAACTTCACAATAAAAATCCGCCTTCTAAAACTGTTATGAACGCAAAAACAAATCCAAGGTATCGCCCACATAATGGTGGAAAAGTTACGTAAGCCCACTACTGGCCATACATCTTGCTTAATTGACGTTATCTCGAGGCGAGAGTTTTTTGCCGAGGGTGACACAAGGCAGTGTTGCGTGGTTGAACAGAAGGAGGGTGTTTTTAGATTTTCTTTGTACACATGGGTGCGTTCCGATCTGACGAATGTGCAGCACACGAGCCGCCCGCGACCTGAGCGTCTAGTGTATTCAAAACGATGATGGATTCGATAACGAATTCGTTTGCAAGTTATCGCGCAATTTTAAGGAAACGAGTCCAACGCGGCAGTTGTGCTAACGTTCGGCGGCGCGGCGCGGTTTCAGTACGTCTAGTGCGTTCATAATGATCATGCAGTCGTTAACGAATTCATTTGCGAGTTATCGCGGTATTGTATGGTAACGGAGACAGCGCTACCAGCGAAACGTTTGCGCAACTGCCGCAGTCGACACGTCTCCATACAATTCCGCGATAACTCGCAAACGAATTCGCTATGGACTGCATGATCGTTTTGAACACATGACTAATTCACGTTTCTTGGCCACTTCTAGCGTAATTTTAGATTTTAACATAAGGAAGAGGTGTCACATCTTGTCGTCTAAATCAAAGCTATTTATTTCCCTAGTCGCCTCTTACTACAGAGGAAACATCAGTTCTTAAGATAAAGTAAATAATCACAATGCGGTTTGGAATAAGTTTTTTTTTTTCAATACGAATTGCCAAATTTTTTTCATCTAAACTTGCAGTTGCATAAAATGTTAAGCAATACATCACTTCTGCTTTTACGTTGTCTTTATTTTAATACGGTTTTGTAAGTCATATCGAGCCGTGGGTTGCATTTCCTTAGACTGAAACAAAAACTACTACTCGTATCAGAAGTAAAGTAAGACTAAACACGCATAGAACGCGTTAGCGGAAGCTGTAGCGATTTTGTTTGTACCGTTCCAACTCGTATGTTACAAACCGAACAGAAAACACAAGAAAACAGAAATTTCGGGTGGCGACACTACGTTGTACAATTTTGACCTTAGCGTGAAGTCACAAGCCTCGTCAATGTTAAATTATTTGATGAACCAAAAAACACGTCTCATATTTTTCCATACTCAAACCAGTCAACATAATCCAGTCGAAGCCCCCATTTACCCGTAGTTAACCGTTACCAAGAAAACCTGACCAATGCCCCCCTATTTTGTCATTTTGTCTTTAACCTCCAATATCTTTAGAATACGTACATACATAACCGTCACGCCTTATTCCCTGCGGGGTAGGCAGACACAACAGAGCGCCATTGGCATCTATTCTGACATACTTCTCTCGCTTCACTCACATTCATCACTCTCGTCATACACGCTCGACGAATAACTGAACAGATTTCGTTGAAACCTATTTAAGACTCATCACAAAGAATCTGGCTAAAGATATCGAAATTCGTCTGTTTGCGGGCTACAATGAAAGACAAAAACTCGGTCATTGACAATACTCTTTCATTTGAGGGGGTTAGAATCAGAACGCCTCTTATGTACAAGTGTGTATGTAATTGCTAAACGTGGCACTGGATTTTTCAATTCATGTGCTGTGCCTACCCCTCTTGGGAATACAGGCGTGAGAATATGTATGTATGTATGTATGTGTATGTAACGTGTCTAGCCTATAGCTGTAGTCGCGTCTTGTCTCGTTTGGTGTTGATTCTGTAAAAAAAAATTGTAAATATTTATGTCGCTTTTGTGTTCAATTACAATTGCGATGTTGATTTTGTGTCAGTATTTTTTATTTATTTAGAAATACCACAGATGAATCTATAATACGATACTATTTTATTTGTAGTGTTTCAAAACTTTTTTTAAACATTCGCGTTCGCGTCCGGAACATTCGCATTCGCATTAGAATTCGCGAATGTGTAAATTTTGACATTCGTGACATCCTTAGTAGGACACCGCCTGTCTTCCCCGCCACGCCGCCGCTCGCTGTGTGACAGCTCCTTTACATTGCGGTAGGTCATAAATTTACTAAGACGAAGCACTAGTGCATTATTTATTGTCAAAGTGGTTTAACCCCTGAAGCAAAAAGCAGGTTTTTACTCGTTTGATGCCTGTCTCTAAATACCTGTGTGCTAGGATGGAACAACAAAAAAAAAATTTTTTTTTGAGGAAAACCTAAGGCTACAATTTATTTAAGGGTTATGTATTGTTAGATAATGTTTTATCTGTGTCAGAGTTCTGTTTATAAATGTCTTTCTTTCTTTCTTTTTCTCTTTTTTTATTTAACAATGCGATGTAAATAATTAGAAACCTTATCTTTTCCGATGTGGTGCCGGGTTAGAATAGCACCTCCCCCTTTCTTCCCGTGGGTGTCGTAAGAGTCGCCTCTGGGAAACGGGTTAGTGTATTGTGGGCGATGGGCTAGCAACCTGTCACTGCAATATCACGTTTAACCATCTGGTTATACTGCTGAAATTGCTAAATGTGGCACTGGATTTTTGAATCCATGTGCTCTGCCTACCCCTCTTGGGAATACAGGCGTGAGAATATGTATGTATGTATGTATCTTTTCCGATTTTTTTTTTACAACAAGAGGAAATAGGTTTAGGTATGATTTAGGCGATAAGCTAGCAACCTGTCACTATTTTACCTCTTCAATCTGCTTTTAAACCAAAATTTATTGCATTTTAAAATCATAACAAAGCGTGTAGGTCCCGCGTATTTATAAATATGACTGAAAATAACAAAAGTTTAAATTTAAAACATTATGTAATATTCAATTTTAATCATTCAATTTAATCATCTTCAAATTATTAATATCTCATTGAAATTCTGTTTACATGTAAAATAGAGAATAAACCACTGCGCCATTGCAAAAAGAATACGTGGAAAAAGCCGTAAACACGAGTTTTTATTTATTATAGACGCCGTGCGATACTGTCGACGGCCGGGATATATTGCGGTGGATAGTTACGTATTTTTTGGCCGAAAGGTTTACTATGCCCCTGATTTATCTGGTTTCAGTAAAATATATGTGGATACACCGCGTTGCCTTCTCGACGTCTCTGAATCCCTAGTAACACTATAAGCAAATAACTGTTGTATGTTTTAATTATACAGGGTCAAATCGAAATGGTGATAAAAGAGTGTTTCTGATTCAGCCAATGGATTATCGTAACATTTTAGTTTTAATTAGTCCTATTAAATTTGACGTGTCCGTACATAGATATTGTGATTTCGTTCTACCTTAGAACGAATGTTCTAAAATATATACAGGGTGGCCGGAATTTGATCGTAAGTATCGGGTATAATATGCGTCTGAAGGCTTGATGAAGGTATAAATTATAATTGTGCATTCTCAAATCTATACTTACTTAATATTATAAAGCTGAAGATTTTGTTTGTTTGTTTGTTTTTTTTGAACGCATTAATCGCAGGAACTACTAGTTCGAATTGAAAAATTATTTTTGTGTTGGATAGACCATTTATCGAGAGAGGCTTTAGACTATATAACATCACGCTGCAACCAATAGGAGCGAAGAAACACAGCAAAAAGTGGGAAAAAAAATTGGGAAAATTACCCAAAGTCACTATTCCACGCGGACGGACTCGAGAGCACAGCTTGTTTAAAAATGATATGGAATCTAAAGCGTGCCAGTTACATCGCCGTAACTGCCATAAAAAAGTTGGTAACCTTGTAGCGACTGTATATTACACTAGAGATGTCAAAACGGTGTACTCTTCTGGATTATGGTTAATTTTCCTGCTAAGAATTACGTATTTCGTTCGAACACGATACTATTGAGCAACGTTTTGCTACCGAACAAAAACCTCATCAGCATAGCACATATTAGAGGAACTGAGTTCGGTTTTCTCGCTAACCTAATTCGTGTATTCTAGTTCAAACTCAATAATTATCGGAATAATAATGTCGGCATATTAGACAGACAGCGAAGTTTCAGTAATAACCCTAAAAAACATGCAAGTAAACAACTTGTCTTAATCATGCTGCTACGAAACCCTTCATGGGAGATTCCGATGCGCACTTAGCTGTTTTTTTTTTAACAACTACGTCGTTTTGCTTTAATAGATATAGGTACATCAATGTCAGATTTGCCTCTACTAGAATACTCAGTTGTGTGGAAGCGCGTCAATAGGTAGGTGCTCAATTTTGTTCATTAGGTTCGGTCATGTGTAATAATAAGTATCTAGGCTTTTTTACTAAAAGTTGTACTTCCTAGCCGTGTGATGGGTTAAGAATAACATCTCTCCACTTCTTCCGTGGATGCCGTAAGAGGCGAGTGAGGATATTTTCGTTGTTCTATACTAATAGTTTGACCAAGACAGACTTTTAAAGCAGGGATCGTTACCGGTATTACTAAAAACTAAAATATCTCCTTTAATTTGGATTTTTAGCTTGGTATTCCTTGATAGTATTTAGGTAAGCCAAAAAAAAGTACGACATTAAATGAAAAAGTTTCAATAACATACAATAACAACTGAGATACCGAAATTGAATACCGGTATAAATGTATGAAAATAATACCGGTATTCGATCCCTGTTTTAAAGTAGTGAAATGCGTCCGTACCGTGCTATTATTTCTATAGTGGACTAATTTAAATTAATTTTCTTGTTCTTTTAATTTATTTTTCCTTTAAAAGTAATAGAAGTGATTCATTCGCAGTCAAAAATTTTCAAGAATCGTCATAAAATCACCATAAATATAAGAATCAGAATCGCCATACAAATATAGTTCCTCTACATAAACTATCACGATCATTGTATTTAATTTTGTATTCGATTATACTTAGTCTCGTATTAATGATAATATTTCGGTTGCATAAATTTTATTATCAATAATCATTATCTACTATTTCTAAAATACTAAAAAAGCTTTCAACCAAAATATGCGCGCAGTATTTTGAAAAAAAAAAAAAAATTCTTGAGTATTGTTAATAATATCTCCTGAGTCATGACTCAAATGCACTACAGCCAAGCACATCTTAAATCTTTAGAGGCAAAACATCCGTTTAACCATCTGGTTACCCTGAAATTGCTAAACGTGTCACTGGATTTTTGAATTTATGTGCTCTGCCTACCGAGGGGTAGGCAGAGCACATAAATTGCGTAGTAATTGGTAGGGAAAACAGGCGTGAAAATATGTATGTAGGCAAAAACATACCTGTATTCATTAAACTCTTCTTACATCCTCATCGGTTTTGGTATTACTTATCTTGCTCTCTCTGAGAAAATTTGATTTTATTGAAAGTTGACATGAGGCCACCTCCTCGTCAAAAATTTTATCAGACGGTGAGGGCTACTACGGATCGGAATCGATGGAGACAGATAGTCCGTTTAAGAGGTTCCAGTGACCACGGTCCTCAATAATGAGGGACCGATTGAAGAAGAAGAAGAAAGTTAACATACTCGCAACAAGTTTAGGTACTGAAAGTTTTCCAGATTTTACAGTGTACAATGAAATTTCCAATAATTAATTTTCTTTGACTCCTTAAGTGATGTGAAGGTTGACAATGGTCGCTCCCAAGGTAACATTATCTATTGTAATTATAAGCCCCGCAAGTTGATATTGCGACTGGATACTGACACATTGCATACATTTCTTGGTAGATTAGATGGAATTTAACTATCAAACGATTTTTTTTTACAGCTTATTCACTTTTTATTAAAAAAAAATATGTTATCTGCATTTTTTGCGACGGATGACGTCACGCAGCTGTTATTGTGACAAGGTTTCATCGCAATATGCGCGGGGCTATTAATTTGTAATTTTCATTTCACTTTGCAGGTTAAAATGAAGATACTTCTATTTCTGTCATACCTGGCAGTCGTCCGGGCCGGTCATCTATGTTTAGGTGGATTGGTTACCACCGATGAGGTCCTGGCTCCAAATGTATATAGACCGTATTCTCTGAGCGTCGATTTCTCCACAAAAGAAGTATATTTCTGCAACCATTCACACGTATTCAGAATTGACCCTGGCACCAAAGATGTAGTGCACATAGGTCGACCTCAAGGAAGTACTTCAGTCAGCGTCGACCAAAAAACTAATGATGTCTTCATAGGAGGAGAGCTTGGTATTTACAAGTATAACAAGGACACTAATAAATCGGAATTATTCGGAGCCAGTGGCACTAACGTTGGACTCGTGTATTCAAAAGATGTTGTGTATTTCACGGATGCTGCAACGAATGCTGTGTACACCATTAAAGATGGCAACGTGTCTAGGTTGGAAGAATTGAAGGACACTACAGTCTCGTATTTTGTAATTACCCATGACGACTGGATCTGTTTTGTAAATGCTTCAGGATTGTTTCGACAAAAAATGGGCACTAATAATGCCATTCATTATACAGGAACTGAATTTATGGAAATCACCGGTCTCACTATTTATTTAAATGTGGATGTTTATGTGTCTTCTACTCAAGGAATTTACTTTCCTGAAAGATATAGGCCAGTTATCAAAGAACTTATACCGATTAAAGACTGCTATGGAGTAGCATTTGACGGCGAAAATAATTTGCTTTACTGTGATCGGTCTTCTGTACACACCATTGCACCGCCGAAGCCTGAAAATAAGTGTGTTTAAAATTTTGCCTTGGAATAAATGCTTTTAATTATATGTACACGGGACTTAATCGCGATTTTATTTATTTACCTTCTCGACGTCACGAGTTGACTGAAGCGGAGCTCGACGTATATAATAAAACTAGCTGTGCCCGCGACTCCGTTCGCGTGGAATAGTAGCAAATTTCCCCCGTTTTTTCCACATTTCCCAATTTTTCTTCGCTCCTATTTGTCGCATCGTGATGTTATATAGCCTAAAGCCTTCCTCGATAAATGGTCTATCCAACACAAAAAGATTTTTTCAATTCGAACCAGTAGTTCCTGAGATTAGCGCGTTCAAACAAACAAACAAACAAACAAACAAACAAACAAACAAACAAACTCTTCATTTTTATTATATTAGTATAGATTATGAGTGAGAATCGCGAAAGTTTAAAACATTAAATAAATGCTTTTGTTTGACCTATTTGACTTTTATTTCGATATCTAGATATCCCAGGGGTCAGAGGCCTAGAGTACGAAACAAGTCTGAGGCTTCTGGTTCCATTCCCGGTCGGGGTGGATATTTGAGAGAAAAACTCGAATGTTTGACCTCGAGTTTTCCTTGTTTAATATCTATTTACATACATATATACATATACTCACTCTGTATTCCCAAGAGGGGTAGGCAGAACACATGAATTCAAAAATCCAGTGCCACGTTTAGCAATTTCAGGGTAACCAGATGGTTAAACGTTATATTGCAGTGACAGGTTGCTAGCCCATCGCCCACAATACACTAACCCTTTCCCAGAGTCGACTCTTACGACACCCACGGGAACAAAGGGGGAGGTGCTATTCTAGCCCGGCACCACACGGGGATATGTATGTAACTTTGTTAATTATGGAAATATGAATAAAAATGGTGAATACATATATATGTACCGATTTTCAATTATTCTTTCACAAAAGTTTGTCTTGTTCGGTTGCAAAGAGGTTTGAATATCATCTCCTAAGCTTTTTGCCAAAACTACAAGAATTTTCTCGACTAAAAATTATTGATGTTTAGATAACCTCTACAGATCAATGTAACTTCTAAACAAAGGCATGAAATACCTAGATAGTTATGCAAATGCTGATAAATTTTATCTGGAGTATTTAGGTACAACAATGCTCAGACCAAACCGCCAAATAAGCCATTTTTAGAAAAATATTGTACAAATCATGATGCGGTAACGTGAAAAATTAAAGCAAAATTATGGAAAACACCTAAGTAAGTACAAGATTAGAAAAGGGTGAATTATTGTGGATTGCTAGATTGCTACCTGTCCCTATTAGTCTAACTCTTCCACCTGTTTTCAAATCTAAAACATGCTAGAAGTGGCTGCGAAGCGCGAAATAGTCATAATTATGGTTTTGTATTTTCTCGTTTCGTGCGCTTTGCCTACCCCATTCGGGAATATAGACGTGATTATATGTATGTATGTACGTATGTATTTATGATACAATCATGATGATTACTTGACATGAACACACACACGTATAGCAACTAATAATTGTACCGTTACATAATGTTTATAGTCGCTTGTCTCTTAGAAGTTTATCTATTGCTGTGGCCTCTTTGATAAATAAAGTAAAATTAGTGATCTAAGCCTGCTTGTTGAATTAAGATTTTGTTGAACAAAGGTTATCTTCTTCGCATTATTACATTAATGAGCAAATAAATTGAAGCCTACAATGGTTACATTTTAAATTTTCTTTCAGTTTTTAGTTTCCAGGGTACATAACCACCCGTGACATGTATTGTCTAGTCTTTATCCTGTGTCTAAACTATTGAAAATAAATAAGCTACTAAACTGAAAAATATGTAACACGTTTTTATCAATGTGAGTATTTTGTGATAAAACGGTCACGTCTGGTGCGAGTAGTTACTTAGGTACCAAATACCTCCACACTTGGTGTTATGCCAGGGCTAACTCAGACATGGCAGAAAGCTCAGGGAACCGAGGAACGTTGTTGACACCTTGCCGGGCTGGATACGTGTTGCTGCTTTCACCTAATTATTGTAGAAAAACAGAAAGAAACAGAAAGGGCGCCATGCAATCTAATTGACCTGATTGCAAAGGTTGAGAAGTAAGTAAGTTGTTAAGAGGAGAGGCCTTCAATGAAACCAGTTCTACGATTAATTTGTGCATCTATTTAATTAGATTTTCTAAATAAATAATTCCATAATAACATAGTTATATACATATTCAACATACAAGAGTTCACCCGCGCCCTCAGGAAGGAGAAAATAAAACTCAAATATCTAAAGAACACAAACATTTATTTTAATTGAAATTTTAATCACAGCGTTTTCCAGGGCTCGCTGGTACAAGCATGTGTATAGACGACCGATCACAGTAAACCAAATGATTATCGGCATTGAATAATACCCCATGGCTGTTTTCAGTTGCTAAATTTTTTTTAATTTCATCCCTATTTTCAGTAGCACTGTAAAGACCATCACTAGAAGACAAAAAAGCGGTCGTACTTAAATAAACACTGAGACCTGTGATGCCCATAGATTCGGTACCTGTATAATGAAAGGCATTATTAGTACCCATTTCTTGTCGGAACAATCCTGAAGCATTTACAAAATAGATCCAATCGTCATCGGTAATTACAAAATACGAGACTGTAGTGTCCTTCAATTCTCCAAACCTAGACACGTCCCCATCTTTAATGGTGTACACAGCATTCGTTGCAGCATCCGTGAAATACACAACATCTTTTGAATACACAAGTCCAACGTTAGTGCCACTGGCTCCGAACAACTCCGATTTATTAGTGTCCTTGTTATACTTGTAAACACCAAGCTCTCCTCCTATGAAGACGTCACTCGTTTTCTTGTCAACGCTGACGGATGAAGCTCCTTGAGGCCGATCTAGGTGCACCAGATCTTTGGTAACGAGATCAATTCTGAACACGTGTGAATAGTCGCAGAAATACATTGCGTTTGTGGAGTAATCGATGCTCAGAGAATGTGGTCTGTCTAGGTTTGAAGCCACGACCTCGTGGTTGATGGTATTTCCTCCTAAACAGATACTATCGCCCCGGACGGCTACCAGGCACGACAGAAGTAGAAGTATCTTCATTTTGAGCTGCAAAGGGAAATAAAACAATTTATGTATAAAAAAATGACAACGTGTACCTAGTTGAGTAGGTGTGTCAAGATCTTGGAACAGAGTATAGTCAACGGTCACAGTGATGTCATCACTTAACACGTTCACGGACACAGGGCCATTTCAAATTTATTGTGATACGGCGCACAAATTCTCCATACAAAATGACATGACGTCTAGGGACGGATTATCGTATTACAACGTTTTGAATCTGTGTGTTGCGGCAGTAACGGCCAGAGACGTACCGTCTGTAGACGGATATTCATATCAAGCGGGTAGTAAGACCCTGTGTTACGGCACAAACGGCCCCAGACGGAATCGTCTATAGACGTAGTGCCACAACACGAGCTTCGTCAATGTATGCGTGACTGAGATAACTTTTGTTCTGTAGTAAGAGTGGTTGCTGTGCCACTAGTGGATTATGGTTTTGCCAAAAACGGCACAGAGTCTTAGACTTCCTATATATACTACGAGAATCAGCCTGCTGTGGACGGAGCTCCACTTTTGGTGAAATTAAGGTCGCCGTCTACAGACGTAGTGCCATATCACGAGGGTTTTCAATCGCGTCTCTTGTACTGTCCGTGAACGTGTTAACGAAACAAAGAGAACTAATTATGGACACAGCGATAATCCAAAGAATCCTCAGTAAGGTTGGGAGTATGTCAACTTATATCAAAATCGAATTGACTCTGAGAGAAAGCAAAAGAAATAAAAGTTATTATTCCCTCCTCATTTCATAAGCGATTAAAAATCAGAAAACTGACGAGGATGTGTGAAGAGATTAATAAATATGATTTGTGTCACCCGGCGCATCACGGTGACAAAAATTTTAGTTTTTTATTTGAGTCGATTGAACCAAATGTAAATTGTGTTTTACGATTTAAGGGATATTAAAAAAAATACTACATCTGGTTCAGAGCAATTTTCAGTGGAAGTTTGCAGAGTAATGTATAAAGTATGTACATTATATTTGTTAGTTTTATCATTCTATTGTTTAAAAGTTATAGAAGGGGTGACACATTTTACCACTTTGAAAGTGTCTCGCGCAAACTATTCAGTTCACAAAAAAACAAATAATTAAAAGCCATAAATAATATCATTTTTGAAATTCTATCCATAGATACTTCACGCGTATGGCTTTGATGAACAATTTGTAGTAAGGGGAAAACCCCATTTTTTTTAAACTAGGTACTTTTACTTACCAGATTTCACCAAATAAAAAAAAGCTGTGAAATAGATAGATAGATAGATAGATCTTTATTTCATTTTGGAAATCATATTTCATATGAAATGTCAAAATATAATAAATTAACAAAAGGATCGTCATATAAGTAAATAAAATAAAAAAAAATAACTAAAAAAGGTCACAATCATATGAAAAATGTCTAAATAAAAATAGAAAATGAATGAAAGAAAAAATATATACACAATAACATGAGCATTCAATGTAAAAATAAAAGTCAATATAAAAATAAATACAAAAACTGCGAATCACACAATGTGATTGCAACACAATGTCATTTATCATTATATTATCATACAATATGATGTCAAAAAAAAAAGTGAATAAAAATAAAAGTAAACATGTCAAAGAGTCAATAATAAATAATTATTCAATACTTATCCAACAAAAGTTTTTTCAGCTGGCAGCTAAACATTTTGTCCGAACTAACATTCCTTAGGTCGGCGGGTAGTTTCTCATACAGTCTAGCTAGGGCTTGGACCAAGTAAATAAGGACTGCGAGGTCCCCACTAAAGGCCGTTCCAAGACAAGTACCATAAGCAGAGATGCGCGTGT
>BHDV01071815.1:10784-23645 GCA_005406045.1 Adoxophyes honmai
TTATGATATAAAATTTTATAACAAACATTTTCGGACTTCCAATAATCGAAGTTGCAATTTTATGTGAACTTTGGCGCACCCAATATTAACCTTTCCTTAGTCGCCTCTTACGACATCCACGAAAAAAATGAAGACGTGTCAATGTCTTGAAATTTAAGTACCTGCTAATGTAAAACGTGAAATCGCTACAGTTTTGTCTATTTTACGTTTTGTGTGCTCTGCCTTACCCAATTGAGAACAAAGGCGCGATTTTATGTATGAATACTTAAATTAATAACAAGTTTGAACATTAAACTATCGTGAGATTCTCTCATCTTGAAAAATACAGATAACTCACCTTTTAAAACGAGAATAGCTCTACACGGTAAGGGCTAATCCGTAGCCCTTAATTTAAGAGCCAGTATCAATTTCATCGAGCACGAGCAGTAGCGCGAACAGAGCGGTGGCGCACAGTGCGTGTTTGGCAGCAGCCGACGCAGCCATTAGAGCTACGGATTAGTTCGAAACATGTCGAGCCAAACTCGGTATAAAACGTGAGTTACCCGTATATTTTACATTAATACGGCAACTCGGAAAATACTATAGATTATTTATCTCTACCATTTCTCTCGCAGTAGAGAGTAGCCTAATTTTGTCAGTTTAGTAGATGAAATATGAAGGTCAGATGTGTCAGACGAGTCCTTCATAATTTAGCTCGAGATTAAAACGTTTGGACGGTAACGACCTTAGTGGACGTCTCACTGTTACAGTAAATTGTAATTAGTTTGCTTGTAGTGATTAAGACCGCTTTAGACGGGATTATTAAATTATGCGCTACAAAATATTGTAAAGTTTACAGTTTAAGTTAATGTGTATCGATTACTCGGTGTATCAACGCTTACTTGAAAGGAGTTAAGATATAATAATATACATACATAAGTACATACATACAAACATCAGCAAAACATACGAAACACTACATAGAGAAAACCATGGGCCATCTATTTCACGTTCGGTTGCCACATCTACCCAAATTTCTAGTGTGGTGTCGTTTAGAATAACACCTCTCCAATTCTTCTGTGGATGCCGCACAAGGCCACAGGTCGAAGCCATGTCACTTAAACATAGAGTGGGCATGTCACACACTAGTACCTATAGCGTTGAACACCCGGACGGTAACCGTAACAAACCTCGCAACATTTTTGAGTAGATTTTACGAGCAACTCATAAAAGGAGGCCAAGCACTCGTTCCTAGAACACTAGTAATTAAAATGTAACCTTGTCATTGTGTGCTTCGTATAACATTGATGTGAAATTCTGTGAAATTTCGCTCATCTCTTTTCAGGGATGATTCATTTTCAACAGAACTCGATAAATAATGCGATTGAAGTAAGCTTATATATAATATGATAAATGTATATATCGAAGTTGGTTTTTGTAAATTATGTAGTTGAAGTTGGTATACTATTTATTCAAGTAATCAAAATAAGGACTTCACAAAACCACCCTACAATAAAACTGAACCCATATACAAAATCCCCACACGTCACCAGCGCTGCTTACTGTATCGTATTAAGACAAGTCCCGATTCAATCACTTGTCGCGATTAGCGTCTAGCGGGGAGCTTGCGGGAGATAAATTAAAAAGTAGTGACAAGACTAAATATTTATTAATATAACTATCCCCCGACAAGGTTGTCACAAGCTCGCGGCACGAGTTCAGGGTAGAGGGTTCGGTAGGTTGGTTCAGGACGCTCGAGAGGCACTTCCCTTGGCCCAGGAGACGGCGGCGAAGATCCTGTGGCTGGCGTTACAGTGGGAGCGCGCGAAAGGGTAGAAGGCAGCCGAAGGTTGTGCTTCACGTAGCGTAGGGCGGAGATCCAACCGAGGATAGTGGTGGATGATCTTCCAACCCGTAGGGTGTTGCCTATAACCAAAGGGTGGTTCTAGTGCGTTCCGTAGCGATTGCTCCTGCCAGCCACAACAGAGCCCCAACCCAGCGCGGGCAAGGGAAAGCCATATTCTTTCTGTTGCGGAAGCAAGGCGTAGGCAAGGGCAATCGCAACGGAGTTACAAAAAGGAAAAGAAATAGTACACAAAGTAAAATCAAACAGTTGGAATTTAAATTTTGAAAAAGGACCGTTACAGCGGTAGTTACATTTTTAAATAATTTAAAATTTGTCCGTTGGTATACAGAAACCAACGGACAAGCAAGGAGAGGCAATACAATTTAAATTAACACAAAAGAAAAGCAGTTAAGGAGAGACCAAATATCAGGACTTACCTAGTTCGGCAGTTAGATGAATTTAATAATTTTATTGTAGACTTTGAAATATTATTTAAGTATATAAATCTCGGAGCTCTGGCTCTATCGAAGAAAAAAGAAAGTTCCTTTCACTCGTTCGCGTATTTATAGGCCGGAGACCTCTGAAAACACGCCCTCTATCGACGACGTAGCGCTACGACACGCTAAGAAAGAGACGCACAATAGCGCTCTCTAGCGTTCGTAATTTACGTTAAAGTTTGAAAAATGTCACATTGTGACACACTAATGTATACAACTAATGGACCCATCGCGTAAATATCTCACTCGCTATGCATCTCTCGGTCACTTGCATTGAAGAGCAACACTACGGCGCCAGTCGGCACGGCGCCTCAGTCTGTCGATGCTACGAATATAAAACTTTAAACTGTGCCAGTATACACACGTATATCTACCGAATACAATTACTCTGTGTCACTGGACGCTGTTGCCATATAAATGGTGCAAAGAGATGTTTTTCTAACGCCGGGTGAAGAACCGACCCAAATGGAATTTGAGGTTATGTCTCGTCGTTGTTGGTGTCTTTTATCCTAGTTGGTTTGTAAAGAAAATCGGGGACAGCGAACCTTGCAGGATAGATCTAGATCGTCCGGTCGTTCGCTCTAGGTCGTTTGAATGAAAATACTGAACGATTGAATGCTTAGATATAATCTAATGTAACCTAGAATGCAATATCTGATATGAGTTCGAATTATGGGAGTCGTGGTCGTGGCAGTTGTCAGAATTTTACCACAAAATCAAATCGTACCTTAAAATTACACGAACAACTTTTTTCCAGTCGCTTTAATACTTACTACATTTTATTTGGACTGTCGCTCCATGGTTTTGTTAGTCACACTGAAACTTGATGTGTGTCCAGATTACATCAGCCCACCTATTAATAGTCTTATGGTATGGTGGTTAAGGTATTAATACTCATGAAATTTCGACATGACTATCTTCATCATCCATAAAAAAACCTTGATCAGATTTTGTTTCAATCTAACTAAGAATCATCGCAAACTGTTTGTCGAATGAAACAAACACGCACGCACGCACAGACACATCCACATCAAACCATTCAGCCCTCTTGCGTCTCGGTAAAAGACGCAAGGGTCATCGTGTATTTTATTCCTACATCCCAGTAGCTATTCCTCCACTTTCCTTGTATTTTACAAGCTTCGAGTAACAAATCCCTCCGTGACGGTCAGCCGACACCGGTGGATAGCAGTGCGTCTAGTGTGTTCAAAACGACCATGCAGTCGATAACGATTTCGTTTGAGGTGCAGTGCGGACGACAAACTTCGTGCAATCGAGTCAGCGGTGCGCAAAAAGTTTGCGTGGATTGTATGCATTGTGCGCCGGACTTTTTTCGCGTCGTGTGCGTTACTGCATCTAATTCCATAGGCTCTATTTTCACAGAGCAAAAAGTACGTCGCGGATAGTCTGTCGTCTGCGCAGGGCATGAGAGTTAACGCGGAATTATATAGAGACGTGTCGACCGCGCCAGTTGTGCAAACGTTTCGCTGGCGGCGCTGTATTTCCATACAATTTTGCGATAACTCTCAAACGAGATTTTTATCGACTGCATGATCGTTTTGAACACGCTAGACGTTCCGTACATTTATTTGTAGCGTTCGCAACAAATGGAACTGTTTGAGGAGCAATTTTCCACGCTATTGTTTCGAGGATAAATCGAGACGGTGCAAGTGTTGTGGACAGACGAAAAACTTGTGGGAAGTGATATTGCATTCTGTGCAGCTTTGTGTGGCGGGGTGTTGTGCAGAGGCTAATGTGGTTTGCGAGGTTTGTTTGAAAATAACCTGAAAAGGAGAGAACTAATTGCTGACGTTGAGAGAGTGTGTAGGAGTTTTGGACTGTGAATTATTACGATCTATTTGGAATAAGAATAGGAATTGGTTACGTTGGTAGCAGCAGCGAAACCTACCCTAAAATCTCCTCACCCCTTTGTCATCCCTATTATCTTCGCCTATAACATAACGCCCCTACCAGTCACAGTCTTGTATATAATGCTTTTATTTTATGAAAAATAATACTTCTTCCAAGTTGGCAATCATTGATTTTACCAATCACTGATAGACTCAAACAAAAAACATGTTAAACTGCCCTTTACGGCCTAATTAAACGAAAAACATGATTTCGATTGATTTTGTTGTCCTACTTACACAAGTTATGTCTAGGTAAGAAATCAACACAATATAAAATAATTTTTGTCATCTCATCAACATTCTTCAAAATTGCACAAAATGTTTGAAGCTGATAATACCACTATTACAAATATTAAACCTTAATCCTGGCATCCTATCACCCGGCGAGTCGCGTCGCGAGCACGTGGCGCGGTGTTCGGCGTGTCGGACAATACTTATTGCTATCCGATACCCGGGTATGATTTACGGGGTGCTCTTTTAAGTTTAACTTTTATGAACAGCTTGGGAATATTTTCGCTAGCTTTAGTTTGTATCGATTAAGTAATTGAAAAAGTGTTTATTGTGAAGTAGTAAAGAGTAGGTACCTAAATTATTCCAAAACGAAAAATTAATTTCGTTTGTTTAAATGCAACCTCACCAGATAAAGTACGTAGGTGCTTACTGAAGCGATAGCTTCAACTGAAGTTTAAATCATCTTTCTAACCATGTCAAACGGAGTTTGGACTCGTATAAAAACTATCTCCTTTTTTATTTTAATTTCTAACGGTCGCTGTTTCAACCGTCATCGTAAACCCATGATTTCCGTCAATCATTAGCCCCCTAAAATCATTTCTAATTACCAAGAACATCAATTAATTGGTCAGGAATACACGCTCGGTACTAGTTTATTGCGTGTAATAAAAACTAGCTGCCGCTGTCTTAAAATTACATCAAAGGGCGGTCTTTAATTTCAGGCAGCAGAGTTCATTTTTAAGCACCAAAAAAGGTCGTATGTCATACTACTTTGAAGGGTTATCTTCTCCTTTAACGCATTCTGTGTCTAAAGGTTTAATGAATACGGTATATTGTCACGTGTGTTGAACGAAATTATGTTTTATCAGAGCAGATTTAAAGGCTGAGAAAGTTGAGATTTCTGTTTTATTTTTTAGGGCATGAATCTTTGTAATTAATGGTTAATGGAGCTTGTTATTCGTTAAGATTTACAGCAAGGTAGTTACAGTCCTTATCGATGAAGGATCTTACCGGGTAGCGACAACGCGTGCGAGACGATGCGCGTGGAATAGACAGTAATTATCTGATCCCACCGAAAACTTTCTGTAAAAAACTAGCCAAGTCTTAATGGAGCTTCTTGTTAAGCTCTAAAAAGTAATAAAATTTAGGCAAAGTTGTGCCATATGTACGGATTCTTACTGATCCTTACTATTTTAGTCAACGTTGTGTGACTTGGCCGTTGAAGGGTACACAAGGGTAAAAAACCAGGTCCTCCATGACACCATTGCACCAATCTGTGGCCAGAACCGCTAACCATTTTAGACAAGTTTAGCTGAGGTTAGGTCAAAAGCGAGTTAAAAATAAATTTAAAAACGAATGATCTTTTTTTTAAAGTTCGTTATTAATAAAGATGAATGAAAAAGACGTTCGTTTGCTTAAACTCAATCAACTGTTTTAAAATGTGAATTGTGTCTATTGTGTTTCATTTATTTTAACTTGTGATTTTTTATGGTTGATTTAATGCTTTTTCTTCTTGTTTCAGGTAAGTCTACGTTTATATTTCAGGAGGCACGTTGTAGCTTTTGATCTTCAAGAACTTTGTCGTATTCGCAATATAAGGTAAGTACTTATTTAATATTTCTGGATTATATTTGCAACTTCCCTGTTTAAGTTAGGAATCCCGATGCTTGATATCCACTTTATGGGGCTTAAACGTACATTTATTTCAAAACGTATGTCGTGTGTATGTATTGCTCGTGTGGTGTCGGGTTTAGGATAACTCATCGCCATTTCTTCCATGGATGTCGTAAAAGGCAGTGAAGATACGTTTTAGGCGATAGAATAGCAACCAGCCACTATTTTTCAAAATGTCGATTACAGGGTGATTTAAATTTACTATTCTACATGTCAGTTGTAGGAAATTAAAATGCATTGTAGATAATACATATCTACTTAAACATTATCACGCTTGCACTCCCGAATAGGGCAGAAAAAGCATACGAAACTTTATTGGACAAAATCATAAATGTTGAATGCTATACGGTTCATAGCCACTTTTAGTATAATTCAGGTTTAAAATTGATGAAAGAGGTATGAAAGCGACAGACTGATAGCCAGCTGCCTATTTTCTTAGGCACCTCTTACGACATTTACGGAAGAAATGTAGAGATGTCGTTCTAAACCCGACACCGATTCGAGTACATATTACATTTCTACAATATTGTTCAGAGTAAGTTCATATAAATAAATAACTAATAAATCTTAACATGATTCGGATACTGTTACATTGTCATGCAAATGATCGTGCTGTCTATTCCGTAATTTAAACATACAGCGCCGATATTGCGGATTCTAATGCAACTGAAATTTCCACGTCGTTTCATCCCGGGAAATCAACGGGAAATTCGCTTTGCGTACACCACTGATGCCGAAATCTGCTGAAAATCCTACTGTCAGTTTGTGATTCCAAAATGGAAATTGTTTCGTCTACATTACAGATTCAGAACTAGGCCTAAATAATGTAAGGTGGGAATTAGGTGATCAATTATTAACAATTATTTAGTATTCATTACTGTCAAAGATTAGTCATCTTTTATTGAGTGCTACATAAGTGTTTAAGTGGTAACCTAATTGTCAACACAATCGATCATAAAAACCACACCCTGTACGAGATATTTTTTTTACTGTCTTAAATAACCTTTAGTGAATAAATTGTATTGATAATATTGTAGTACTAAAAGCTACAATGAAGCGAATAAAAGCTAGTTGAAATAGTCTGTAGTCTTACTACTGAGTGATGTTGTTAGTTTTGTGTGTCACCCCAAATTTGACAATAATATAAGTGATAGTAACGAGGGTAGTCACGCGCCGGTAAATATTTCTTTCATCGAGCACGAACAGTCTTGCGAACAATCCCCTTAGCACGACAGGGCGCGAGTAGAGATACGCGCGACATAGACTGCACCTATCACTGTCTACGTGAGACGTCAGAAAGTGACAGGTAGACTATCCCGCGCGCGACGCGACTAGAGAGTGTTGCCGTTTGGCAGCAGCCGCCGTTCCTAGACGAAGAGCTAGGCCGTAACATGTCGAGTTAAACTCGATTTTCCGTTACAGTTTATTACCTAACATCATCTAGATTGCGCCCTCCCAGGGTTTCTCATTTGCCTCCCCACAAAACGTCGTATTTCACACTACCATCACAAGGGTCCACGTATAATTTAGCTCTAATGCCCTCTAGACAATGCTGAATGACCTTAATAGCCGACTATCTAGCCCCCAAGTGTGTCAACGTAATCGACTATTATATGAAGTCACGTACACTATTGTCTTCTTGTAGCGACCACTTTATCTGAGCAATTTAACAGATAAGCAGGGAAAGTGAATGCTTATTTGGGATGGAAAGTTTTGGAAAATAATGATAGGCTGAGAGAATTTTTAAGTGATTCTTGGGTCAAGGAAATGAGTACACATTGAGTGACTTTAAGTAAGTATGACTAAGTACCATCGCGAACAGCTATACCTATGTTTGTAACTTGGTCGTGTAATTAATCCAATAGCTGACATCTAGTCGGTCACATCGGTCATTGATTACACGTCTAAATTGCGAACAGTGGCAAGTTGCTCAACAATCCCGGTTCGTGACTGTATCTAAGCAAGTAAAAACTCTTTATTGTACAGATATAGAATACAGATACCTAAGTCGCAAATAAAAATTACAGAGTACAAAGACGGATCTATCCCAAAAGGGATCTCTGCTAGCCAACCTTTGTATAAATGGATACCTACTTTGTTTTATGCTGAGAACACTTGTCCGTCTAGTGTTTGACTTTCCATGTCTTCTGTAGATGTCGTAAGAGGCGACTAAAAAACAGGAATATTAGACGACAGGCTAGCAACCTTTCACTATTATGTCTTTTAACTTAACCCAAAAAAAAGCTAGAAAGTAGTCCAAAATCATCTCAATAAAACACAGAAACCCAACTTTTGAAATGAAAACGTCAACAGAACGAGTTGGCGAAACGAGAGGACATAAAGCGGTGTCCGAAAACAGATAGGAATGTACCGCCCGTGGGAAATAACGGCAGTTCTTTTGTTATATCATCGAGATTGTGTTGGCGATCGGCGGCCGCGGCGCAAGGGACAAGCTTTTCTCTATTATTTTTTTTAAGATTGTGTCTCGTGAAGAAAAGTGTAAGAAAACAGGTGGAATAGGGAAGGTTAGTGTCTGGACCCTGATTTGATTACTGTTAGGCAATGTTGTGTAGAACCTTTGAAAAATAACGCAGCTTCTTTGACCGTATAGTCGCGAACCAGAATCCTTTGTTAAGCCACTGAAGCATATTGAAAACTTAAGACCGGTTAACTATGAACAATGGCATGTGACTCAACAGTTCAGTTTGCGAGCATTCTTTATGTTTTCTACTATATTCAGTTCATCTACAGTAGTAAAAGTTTTTTTACTCGTTCCAAATTAAAAATAATAGGAACTTGTAGTTGCTTTTTTTGTACTTTACTTGTAAGTTTCTCTAACTATTACTTTGGCTAGCTGAAATCCTCAAAGTCAATTAAGAACAGTGTTATCTTCATTTCTTGTGTAGATGCCGTAAGAGGTGGCTAAGGAAATAGGTTAAGTTATATTTTAGGCGACAGGCTAACAACCTGTCAATATTATACCTACCGACTTAAAACCTAAATATGCTAGAAGCGAAACGTGAATCTTGGTTTTCTTAGCGTTTCGCGTACTCTGTCGACCTTGTTTGGTAATACAGGCTAGCAGGAGAGATCCCACTGCGGCGCACACTACATACGTTTCGTACTAATCGACCCACGAAAGCTCTATACGTTTTTCTATGGAGCGTGTGTGGCGTTTGCCGCAGTGGGGTTCCACCCTGATGAATCCATGTAAGTATGTACGTATGCTTGTTGATCCGCTCCTGCTCCCGCTGGCGCTTGTCGCTCGAGGCGGCGCCGTGTCGTGCTGAACCAACAGCGAGGCTGTAAATTATGCAATCTTGCGGTCTCCATTCGTAAGATTTTACATACCGCGTTTTACGGCCTTTGTTAACTGCAACCCTTCTTTTATGCGTTCATCATAATGATATCTTTGCATACATTGTAGGTTAGGGGTTCGTAGGTTGCTTGGAAAGGAATATAATATTAATACAGAGGGGTGAAGGGAACTTCTACTAGCTTTAGACGACAGTCACTGAGCTAGCAACTTGCCATCATTATAGGTAACTTTTCCATCTGTTTTTAATCCGAAAATTATGCTGGAAGTGTTTACAAAACGTGAAGTAGTATGGCTTTGATTATGTCAAGTTTTGTGTATTCTACCTTCTACCCCATTTTTAACCGACTTCAAAAAGGAGGAGGTTCTCAATTCGACCTAATTTTTTTTTTTATTTTTTTTTTTTTATTTTTTTATTTTTATTTTTTTTTTATTTTTTTTTTGTGTGTATGTTACTCGATAACTCGAAAACCCGTGGACC
Source organism: Adoxophyes honmai (assembly GCA_005406045.1). Taxonomy (NCBI): domain Eukaryota; kingdom Metazoa; phylum Arthropoda; class Insecta; order Lepidoptera; family Tortricidae; genus Adoxophyes; species Adoxophyes honmai. The sequence continues at coordinate 20,716 of BHDV01071815.1, forward strand.
GATTTTCAAAATTTTTTTTTTAATCGAAAGGGTATAACTCGAAATTGGTCCCATTTGCACGACACCAGGATCTGATGGTGGAATCTTGGAGAAATCTAGGGAACTCTTCAAATTTTATATGGAGATGTACGGCGTTTTCGGTAATTTGTTGATGAAGTCAAGATTTTACATTCAGTAAACAGAATACTTTCAAAATATTGCTAACTAGTTGTGCCCGCGACTCCGTCCGCGTGGAATAGTGACAAATTTCCCCCGTTTTTCCTACATTTTCCACTGTTTCTTCGGTCCTATTGGTCGCAGCGTGATGTTATATAGCTTAAAGCCTTCCTTGATAAATGGGCTATCCAACACAAAAATTATTTTTCAATTCGCACCAGTAGTTTCTGAGATTAGCGCGTTCAAACAAACAAACAAACTCTTCAGCTTTATTATATTAGTATAGATTTGAAGTCGGTTTTTTTTTGTTTAAAATTATAGAACACAAGCGTGATTGTATGATTTGTTGTTGTTGTGAAGGGAACAGTTGCATTCGAATGTTACTGAAGGGAGGATGTGATATCGAGAATGTAGTTACATACACTAAGATTGTCTTCTAACAAATAGTGAACTTTCCATACAAGCTTTTTCTAATTCTATAATCCACATTGTAGTAATTTCATTCAACACGAAATAAGAAAGTATTTGTGGATAGTTGTTTAACACATTCACTGCCGACAACTCGGATCCGAGTGTGGCAAGGCTATAGTAGCGGCGCCCGCCGCTCGGATCCGAGCGAGCGTCAGGTGCATTTTTTTGGTGCATTAGGTGCATCCAGCGGGATGTGTGCTGACCACTGGGATCCGAAAAAGGCGTTTTTTTTATTAAAATAATAATAATAACAATATACATGTATCCATATTTTCAAACATTCATAAGTACTGAATCCAAATTCACCTTAAAAATTGTCGGCACCCGGGGAAATATTTTGATTATTTTGGTGGCAGTGAGTGTGTTAAGTTTGCGCAAAAGCTATTGGATGGGTTTTTAAAATACTTTAGAACAGTGTAGCTTATACAATAGCAAGTACACATACCTATGATACACAAATTACTTACATGTGTGCATAGTAACTTATAAAACCCGCCAAATGTATCGCAGTTTCACGGCGTGTGAAATTACCGCTTCTACAAAATAAAAATTCACCACCAAACCAACTAACTAAAGAGTCATCATCGACAAATGCCTTCAAACAAAACAGTTTTTTGCGACACTAACCACCACTTGACTAAACCTAACTAAACCTTGTCAAACGGCTCCAATAAAACCGGAGCTGTCAACTTGACACATAATTCTCTCTAATTAACATATTTCTCCCATACTTGGCCCGCGTCTTAACCCGGGCAAAGTAAAAAGTAACCCCCATTTTTTGCCCCTTTTGTGTCCCCCGGGACCTTTTGTGATGTTATGTCTGCCTGGTCATTTTACAAATACCTCCTTTTCTTTGTTCTGGTATTTTTTTGATGCGGCCTTCGGGGTTCCTTGAGATCTTTATTCGTGACGGAGGCGGTGAAAGTTTTCCGTTATAATTTGAGTTTGTTGGGATTTTTTGATTATATTTCATTAATTTATTGTTTGTGGGTATACACGAGTGTTACCGTTAAGTTAAATGATTTTGTGAATGAGTACCACTCGACTGTATAAAATGAGAAATACTGAGGAAATATCGAAAACAAAATCGTAATTTTACTGAGATTAGACGAAATTTGATAATTGTTGTGTTTGACTCTAAATAAGTTGCTCAAAAATCGCTCACAAATAACAGATTAGGTATGTACAGATAATTATATGTATACAACGGAAAAACTTATACCATTTATCCCTTTTGAAGGATCCCAGGTAACGTTTATCTTCATTTCTCGGAATTACTAATAGACCGATAGAAAGTTTGGTCACAATAAATAATTATTAATTAAGTAATTTTTTTTGCCTAAAAATCATCATCAGGAATTCAGTTTTACATAAAGTACAAATGCGTTCTTCAAAGTAAACCTCAAGTTTTGGCATCGCCATATTGATGTGCTCCGCGTTAGAAAAATAATACTATGGTTTGTTAAATTTACTTAATGTCTAGTCACGGAACCATTACATAATATCAATATTTCGTTCTTCACTTGCCCTTTGTGAGTTGCCATTGTGCCTTTTATCCAAATAATCGAACAGGTCCGAACCTGTTTGTCGCAATAGACATTCGAAACTTTTAATAATTTCTTTTAGCAAAATACATTGCTTGGAATTGCGCTGTGAGGTCGTCTGAAAGTCGATAAAGACATAAATTTAATAACTTTGTAAATAAACACGTAAACGTCTCTTCTTATTTATTGCCATAAATAAACGTAAAATACAGCTCCTATTATGCTATAAATTAAATGTTACCGTTTAGTATTTTGCCGCAAGGGAATATTTGGTTATAAAACTATTATTTGTCACTTTTATTTACAAATGCCTAAGGTCGGCCGTTTTTTCGCAAAGTCGTGTCATTATTACTCTATTTATGTAATAGTTTTAGTAAGGTTTTTGTTTGAAAATAAAATCAAATGATTGTCTGGATGGAAGTCACCTCTGTTTTTCAACAATACCTATTCTATTCAGTTTTCATAATAGCTCATTATTATAAAAAAAATTCAAACTTATGAGATTTAGGTACGCGTGTTTCAGTGAATTTAGTTGCAATATTTTAAAAACTTTAATAGCTCTTGAGCTATCGAATTATAATACTTTTACGCTTTTGGCGATATACCGACCTAATTGAGAACTTGACATATCTCAAAATCAAACTGTAAATTTATTGCGTCAAGTATCAGTTTTGAGGGCTCAGGATGACTTCGGCCACAGTTTCATTTCGTCACCTTCTTAAGTCGTCCACAGTGCCATGTCGTCAGCCTACAATTCCT
>BHDV01071815.1:32257-48466 GCA_005406045.1 Adoxophyes honmai
ATACGCGCGGCGTTCGTAGGTTTTGCGCGGGAGGGGCGCGGGGGTATAAATCAGCGCGGTGGGCTAGTAGAAGCTCGCCTTAATTGAATACATGGAAAAAAATCAACAAGGTTTCCTGATAAGGCGAGACAGGATAACTTACATTACATACATACATCATGCCTGCATTCCCAAATTGAGTAGGGACAGCACACGAAGCGTTACAAAGACAAAACCAAGAATTTCTCATGTTTCGTAGCCCATATCTAGCATATTTTTAGCTTTTGAGTCGGCAGGTGAAATCATGACAGGTTGCTAGCCCGTTGCCTAAAATATAGCTTAACCTGTTTCCTTAGTCGCCTCTTACGACATCCACGGAAGAAAATAAATAGAGAGGTGTTACACCACATGGAACTTTTATACTAGGATAGTTGGTATGAAGTGTTACATTATGGAGCACATCTAAATCTGTTGTTGTTCATGTCGACTGGTCAAAGTGATTATTATAGTGAGCAAAAAACATAGCCTTGAACAGTTTTTAGGGTTCTGTAGCCAAATGGCGGAAAACGGAACCCTTATAGATTCCTCATGTCTGTCTGTTTGTCTGTCCGTATGTCACAGCCACTTTTCTCGGACAGTATAATTATAAGACTTCTGAAACTTGGTAAGAAGACGTGTTCTGAACTGCATTCAGATTTTTACAAAAATAGAGATAAGACATTCCCGTGTGGTGCCGGGTTAGAATAGCACCTCCCCCTTTCTTCCCGTGGGTGTCGTAAGAGTCGACTCTGGGAAAGGGTAGGTGTATTGTGGGCGATGGGCTAGCAACCTGTCACCACAATATCACGTTTGACCATCTGGTTACCCTCAAGTTGCTAAACGTGGCACTGAATTTTTGAATTCATGTGCTCTGCCTACCCCTCTTGGGAATACAGGCGTGAGAATATGTATGTATGTATGTGTAGAGATAAGACAATTAATTTTTTGGGGTTCCCCGTACTTGAACTGAAACTCAATTTTTTTATCAAACCCACACGTGTGGGGTTTCTATGGATAGGTCTTCAAAAATGATATTGATGTTTCTAATATCATTTATGTATTTCCAAACTAAATAGTTTACGCGAAAGACACTTCCAAAGTGGAACAATCTTGCCCCCCCCACCCCTCTAATTTTTTAATAATCGAATGATCTAGTAAGATTTTTTTTAATATGTCATTATGTCATTATGATTGGCAGGTGCATGCCCAGGATAGGGAAGAGTGGCGGAAGAAAGGGGAGGCCTTTGCCCAGCAGTGGGATATATTAAGCTAAATAAAAAATAAAAAATGACATTATCATTAACCACAATTTTCCTTTAATTTATCCAGTTAATGGCACGGAACCGTACCTGCGTAGGTCCGGCTCGCACTTGGCCGTTTTTTTGCCGTAAACGACCGTGCTGATGTGTTAGAAGATTAAATGAAATTTTAACGCTCGAGTCCATCACAAAGTCATTATTCGCAGGAAATACTCGCATGTCATCTGTTTTAACTGTACCTTTTGTTTACGGTGGTGTACGGAACCTTAAAGTTGATTATAGTACATTTTCTAAGAGAGCATTGTATTTAAATTTTTACATAACTTCTCAATTCACCTGTCAACTGTTTCTACAAAAACATTACATAATCATCAGTATTGAATAATTAATCAGTTGAAAAACACCTATTTAAATAAAACGATTATATTAATACCTCAAGTTATAAATAAATGACTTTTTTCTCACAAATATATGAATCGTATTACTATCGTGTGGTGTCACACGTTTACACAAACACATGTGAAATTCTTCCGTGGATGTCGTAAGACACGCCTGAGGAGATCTAGGCGACAGGCTAGCGACTCGCTCCCATTATTCGTCTTTTATAAACCTAAAAACGTGAAATTGTCATGGTTTTGTCTATGTAGCGTCTCTTGTGCTCTGCCTACTCCGTTCGGGAATACAGGCGTGATGTATGTTTGCAAAATATACGTCAATATCGACGGAAAATCATTTTCCACCGCATCTGTATTAATTAATTCATCGATAATTTCTACGCTTACTTTTTTAGGTACATCCCACTTCTGGGAAAATGTCTCCTCATTCTTCCGTCACTTTCTGCCAATTTTCCTGAAAAGCGTTCAGTCATCCCGCCATCTCTTGATTTTAGAATGAAACAGCTATTTAAGAAAAATAATGAGTATAATAACAACATAATCGCAATCACACAATCCCAAGACAAATCCCATTAGCATGAAAAAGCTACCTTCTTAGCGCCCTAAGACCTTGCTCGCTTAAAAGGTCGTATCTCCACCAAAAACCCGTGCACTTACGTCCTTTCATAAAACGAAAACCCCGTATTGAAGACACCCACTTCTCCACCAATTTATGCTCCGAAATTGTTCATCGCACAAGTTAATTTCTTAGATACACGCTGACTTGCTGTTTTAAAAAGGCTAAAGTGCCGTGGATTTTGTAAAGACATACGACGTTTTAAATCGGCCGGGTCGCTGTATAACGCGAGGTGTGCGTCAGACCGGCGGGTCCTGAAGGATGCGCGCCGTACGTGTCACTTGCCGCGGCGCGCGCTGTGAATTCCAATGGCGGCGCGCGCGTGAACCCAGCGGGGCCTGACTTGTGATTTAAAAGTGGATTACGCGATGTGTCAAATTAGGATGTTGGAGGTTTTTGATTTGCATGGTTTCGCTTTGATGGTTTAGGTCGAGGGTTTGAGAGGTTCAGTTTTAGTTGCGTGGTTGATTGAGGTGATGGAATTAATGAGTAAGGACACAAGGCTTTAAAGAAGTTGGGTATAAACGACTTTAAGTTTTTTTATGTTTTCCCAGAATTTGTTTTTGAATATGTATTCTCGAAAAGGTATTATTCGAGTTTGAGTAAATTTCTTAGGACAGGTTTTTTAAATGAGATTTATCAAGTTGTAAGCATGGGATAACGTTAGTGAAATCATATCATTTACAAACGATAATACTGATTACTGTGTAGGTCATTTTAAAAGTTACAAAAGTCAAAATCAAATTCACGTACCTCTTCGATGTAATATACGTTGTACATAGCACATTAGCCTTAACTCGTTACGTTATCTGCCTCCGTCACTGATGTTATCTCGATCTTATTAAAAGTCACATCACTCATGCCTTCTTCCAACGGAACCGCCACCCCGACGCACATATCGCAAAAGCCAGACGCACTCGATATTTCACACACGAGAGCGTACTTATTTAAGGGATCAGAGGTGCAGGGCCTGATTTATTCAGGGTGCCGTGCTTAGATTGTTACTTGACGTAAGGGAAATGGGGAACATTCAGTTTGGCACGATAGGGCTTAATGTAACGTCTTAATGGTACCGAGCCCCGCTGAGCTGACGCACATAGGCTACATAATGCGTGTATTGTGGAGGTAGTTATCACTTGTGTTTTGATGCTACGGAACCTTGTTCTAAGTGCGATAAAGGGGTGGGAAGGGGCCGTTGCGCGAATTTGAGGAATTATTTGTTGGCGGAAGGAGTGGATGTGTGATTTTATCGGATCTCGATTCATTGGGTCTGTTAAGGGGCTTAAAGGGTTATCTGGGTGTGAGTTTAGGAAATTTACATGGCGGTGTTTTGACGGTTATGTTTTTGTGTTAACTGATGTTAGCGGGTTTTTTATTTAGAAATATTTCTGGCGGCTGCTCATACATAGGTACTTAAATCACGCCGTTCATACTAAAATCGTTCGGTGTGGTGTCGGGTTTGTGATAAAATCTCTCCATTTCTTCCGTGGATGTTGTAAGAGCCGACTTAGGAAATTGGTTAGAGTATATTTTAGGAGATAGGCCAGCGACATGTTCCTATTATACCTGCCAAGTTAAAACCTAAAAAAAAGCTAGTAGTACTTAGCTACAAAACGTGCAATAATCATCGTTTTAACTATGTAGCATTTCGTGTCCTCTGCCTGCTTCATTCGGGAATACAGGCAGGATTATATAATCCTTCGTATATACGTACAATATCTTTCGACAAGCCTTTTTGACATGTTCTTTTACAAAAAGTACTTACTATGCGTATGAGCAAGAGAAAGTGCGTAGGTTCGCTACAAAGCGTTCCTCTTTTGTTTTCTGATTGTCCGAACCATTATGAGTGTACATCGATTGAGAGTGCGGCTGTTACATAAGAACTATGGTGTTAGCTCATTGATCTACCATCGTATTATGTACGCCCTTTGTTGGGTTTGATGAATCGTAAAAGATTCTTACAGAATGTAACATCACGCGTGTATTCCTAAATGGGGTAGGCAGAGCACTGGATAGGTTCCATGGACAAATTAAGCCATTACTGTTTCATGGTATGTGGCCACGTCTGGCACGTAAAGGCAAAAAATCGGCGTAGTAATTTGTACCTACTCAACAATTTTTGTTAAAATTAGTTACAGAGTTTTGGAAATCGGTCCACAGGAGACGAGGTAATCCCTGATCCCACATAAAATCAAAACATAAATTTGTAAAAAAAAAACCTACAGCCAAAAATAGAACCTTTTTTTTGAAGTGGGTTTAAAACAGGATTGAATTCAAACAAAGTTCGACAAGTTAATAATGTTTTAATCAACCAAGTCCCGAATCGTAGCTGTAAAAAACGTAAACCTGTGCAATTTAATCTTCGAATTGGAACTCTATGTTTACCGAATAAATATGATATCCGCATGAAAAGGCAGCGGGTACAGCGCACACAGTTAAAATAGTTCAGTTCGTTCGCCATACGGGCCACTAAGTAAGCAAGCGGAGAACTATCCTGATCCAAGGTGGAACGACCAGCAAGGTCAGGAGAGCCGAGGCGAAGCGATAACTTCAAACAGAATTGAAGATTGTAAGGCGTGCGATATGAACGGGATGACGATACGATTCTTTTCGTCAGTAGAGTCACTAATTAATTTTTACCAATACCACAGTGTAGTGTGCAAAAATATGCAACACGTCCTTTACCCCTAGGAATCTCTATTTTTATTCGTATCAGATATTTATACTTACAGCCTTATAGTGCCAGCCGTGTGTTGTCTCGTTTAGTACATCTCCATTTCTTACAATTGTGTCTGATAGTTGGCCTGCGACTGCAATATACTAAACCTATTCCTTAGTCACCTCTTATGACATCCATGAAACCGTGTTATTCTGAGCCCAACACTTTATATATCATCTATCTTACGAAATTATTTTGGACAGGCATTGCATATTCAAATTGATTTGCAGCGTTACGGTCATATATTACAAATTAAAAACATGAATCAGTTCTCGTCTAGATCACCTCTTGCTATTGGAAGAGCACCTGAAAATAATCTTATCGCCTCGTCTCTCTTCGCTGGTGGAAAATCGCCTTAAATCTCATTTTTGTTGGTCCATTTTGTAATTGTAAGAACATAGGAGCTTTCGAAGGTAAATGTTAGATGGTATGGTATTAGAAAATGGTATTTAAACAATTGAGTTTGTGCATTCATTGTTCAGCATCAGCTTATTTTGTGTCATCAATTTCAAGTCCACGTAAGAAATGGAGAGGTGTTATTCTAGATCCGACACCACACGGATTCATCTGTTTTTAAACCTAAAATTATGCTAGAAGTGTCTGCGAAGCGTGAAATAGTAACCATCATAATCATGGTTTTTTAACCGACTTCAAAAAGAGGAGGTTCTCAATTCGACCTAATTTTTTTTTTTAATTTTTTTTTTTATTTTTTTTTTATTTATTTTTTGTGTGTATGTTACTCGATAGCTCGGAGACCCGTGGACCGATTTTCAAATTTTTTTTTAATCGATAGGGCATAACTCGAAATTGGTCCCATTGGCACGACACCAGGATCTGATGATGGAATCTTGGAGAAATCGAGGAAACTCTTCAAATTTTATATGGAGATGTACGGCGTTTTTGGTAATTTGTTGATGAAGTCAAGATTTTACATCCAGTAAACAGAATCTTTTCAAAATATTGCTAATTTGAAGTCGGTTTTTTTTGTTTAAAATTATTTCTGTCACGTTTCGTGTGCTCTGTCTACCTCATTAGGGAATATAGGCGTGACGTAAGTATAAATTTGAAGTCACCCCATATTGTCCAGTAACCTCACCTACGGAACCCGATAACAGGTCACCGGGTCGATAGCCGTCAAATCAGGGCCCTGCATTATTCAGGCAGGTTACTCAACTTGCCTCTTCATTTGTCATTTGCATGTTTAATGTGTAATCAGGACGTATGGCTGTTTAAAGGCAATATTTTCGGTCCGGTGACCCATTTGCTTTGATTGACCGGATATTTTTAGTGTTATGAATTATTGAACCGTTACTGCTGCTTGATATTTAATGATTGGCTCCATAAATAATGACAATAATAATGTTTTATTTTCCCGCGACAACTGCTTATGATTTCAGCCGGCTTAGCACAACAAGGCGCGAGTAGAGATTCGCGTGACATAGACTATATCTTTCACTGGCTAAGTATAGACGTAAGAAAATGACAGTCAGTCTATCCCGTTACCGTGCTAAGCCTACAGAAAAGCTTAATACGTTCATTTGTTTTTCGGGCAGAAAAATTACGGCTACTACCACCTTGACAATGTTTTTTTGTGGTAAAGCAGTGATCTTTTACCCCTGTTACTTAAAACATTGCCATGATAGATGCCGGCGCCAATGTTGACCTAATCAAGATTATTTTTTGCAAACTCTGACTGCAAGAGAGTTAGTTTGTCAAAGTTTCTCATTTTTCTTGAAAGCAGAACACTCCCCAACGAAAGCAATTGCAAGTTACGGCGCTGCAGTCCAAGATATACTTTTATAGCTTGGCAATCGCGGCGTGTTTATGAACCACCGAGACACCATTAAACGCGGACGTTTTTGCGCGAACCTCATTCGGGTTAATGCCAAACTTAGGTTAAGAGTTCACAAGTTGCTGCAAAAAGTTCGCGAAACGTAAAAGCTGAACACGGACCATATTTTAAGCTAATATCGTTTCCTTGGAAAACTTCCAAATTTGAAGTTACCAGTCGTCAAGCTCATTCGGGTCAACCTATAAATTATTCATACCTCGCCTCGGTTATAATTAGTGGGCCCAACTTCCAAGTGACGCTTTGCTGCGCCCAGAACGACCAGACTGGGCACTGATAGACTACTGGCCCATGTTGGAAAAAATATGGGTCATCTGAACCACCAGATGACCTATCTAGAACTATATAAGAGCATAAAATAATAAGATTCAGCACTATGCCGTCACTTGTAAGCTGTCCAACTAACAAGTGCAGGTGAGAATTCAAAAGTACAACCCTCGATTATTTCCCCTTGTCTCATGATTTTTGTACGGCGTTGCGGAATAATGGATTAGAAGCAATATTGAAATAGCATGAAACTGGTGCCGTATAAAACGGTGAGCCACAAATTCAGATTTTCTTTTTATTTTCCGACTATTCCCAGAGTAAATTTGGTCGTTTGATTTTTTACGGCACCAGTTTCATACTATTTCAATACTGCTTCTAATGCATTGATCGAAAAAAATCATGCGACAAGGCGAAATAAGCGAGGGTTGTACTTTTGAATTCTCACCTGCACTCAGTTGGACAGCTTACAAGTAACAGCATAGTGCTGAATCTTATTATTTTATGCTCTTATATCGTTCTAGATAGGTCACCTGGTGGTTGATATGACCCATATTTTTTCCAACATGGGCGATCAAACGGATAACCGGTGATTAACCGGTGGTTTTATCGTTTCGGATTTAAAATGACACATCTATAGTTTAGAATGACATTCCGTTGGCACTTTCCATTTATATTATTATTAGGATTAGGAATCACTATCATGATGGCCCACAGTGAAAATAGAGTTGAGTCTGTGAGAAAAACTTCAATAGAAAGATCTCTCTCCAGGCATCACTGTTGTACCTACTTCTTTCATCAATGCTTAAACCTGAAATTATGTTAAAAATAGCTGCTAAACGTAAACTGGTTACATGTACAGTCAGCGTCTGATACATGTATACACTTTAGTACCTTTTCTAATTAACCTCATATTTGAACTCTCGCATGAAATTGTCACTGCGATCACAGTGACAAAGTACCAAAGTGTAACCATGTATCAGACGCTGACTGTACTCTGCATACACTTGTTTGGAAATATATAGGTATATATATATTTTTTTTTTTATTGACAGAAAAAGCTTACGTGACATTACAGTTTTACAGTTTAACCAAGTCGTCACGAAACTTAAATTATGAATACTACATTATTAATTATATGATGATGATGATGTATTCATTGTATTCTATGTAATACACATACTACTATACGAGTACTTGCCAAGTTTCTATGTAAATTGTCCCATGTTTAAAAAGAAATGTCGAAAATATTTCGTCTAATTTAGTTAAGTTGCGAGACAGGTATTTAAATAAAAGCAAAATTTGATACAATATTTGAAGAACCAAGTTAGCAACTTGTTTATTTTAATCAATCAAAGTACACAGGCTCTTCATCTCTGTGTTTACTGCCTTAGTTTCTATTTGAAATACTGTACCATCGTATAAACTTAATTGCTCCAAGTCAAACAATACACTATTGTAAAGCGAACTAATTGAAAGCATCGATTTGGCTCCGAATATTTGGAATCGAAATTGGTTGCCGAATTAATACCAATTATAAGCAATTGTAGCCTAAGTAATTGGAAAGTTTGTGCCTAACTAAGGATTAAGTTTAACCCGCCCCCGGACCTAAACTAATACAATTCTTACTTGTTAAACACGCGTTTTATGTTTTTAGGGCGGTTAATTCTGTAATCCACTTTGGACGGTCATAGACCTTTTGTAGTTTCGGCTAGTGTTGTTCTATTTTTGTTCGATGTTCAATATTTATTGACGTCACTTGAGTGTCAATTGTTCGTTAATATTTAAGCGTTAACCAGACGACGAAGTTTTTCTTGACGTCATTTTTTTAGGCGGTTACCCGACTAATTATAATTACTTTTATTTTGTAGGGCTGAAATCGAAGCTGGGATATTTGAATTTGAAAGTGTTGTTGTTATTAAATTTTCAATTTTCAATATAGCTCCTTATTCGCGCTTCCTTCATTCGCGTTTTCACTATTCGCGGATTAATAAATTGTGACCCAATTCCTGTATTCGCGGCGCAAATTTCGTTATTCGCGGATTTATTGCGGAAAATAACAAAGAATCTGCGCAAATTCAAACTTTGACTGCAAACATAGGACGAGGTGGGTTCGGACTCATAGAACAAGATAAATGACATTCAAAAATTGCTTGAATCGCAAAGTGAAGATTTGACTGAAAACGACTTGGAAGAAGTGTTAAATTCACAGCCCATTAAAGAAGAGGCTTCAACTAGCACTGAACGTGACATTTAATCCGTAATATTGATCCGTCTATGGAACGAAGTGATATTTTTTGGCACCTAGGAACGTATCCCCTATAATCCCATACAAATTACCATTCCGTATTCACGGTTTCTGTATTCGCGGTACATTTTTGGAACGTATCCCCCGCGAATAAAGAGCTTTTACTGTATTAATATAGTTGGTTGGGGATATCACCTCATTTTTCTATGGAGCCAACTCTAAAATCTGGAGAAAAATCGCTTTTCTGTACTTTTCGATGTATTGAACTCTATAAAATATGAAATATCATATTTCATGTTTAGGTACATATTTCAAATATGTAGTTGTTATTTTCAGGTTTAAGAGTAGGACCTTAACTAAAAGCGATTTCGCTGTTGTCTTTAACTCCACTGGAAACATAATTAATATGAGAAACTATATAGTTATTGTAGAGATAAAATAATAAAATTAAAAGAAATTTCACATGTCTCGTCTCCCATATACTTTTGGTGTAAGTACCTATATCATAACAAGTCTTGTCTACTATCAGCGTCTCTTTCAAACTTTAAAAGTTATTATGGCCGCTCAAAAAAAACCGCCAACATCAACGCCTTTTAAAACGAAACTATTCAAATCTACCACGCACTTTTTCATTCAGATTATCAGCTCAGATCGACGTTCTGTTCCGCCACCGTCACACCTTAATATCGATATCGGTAACACCGTCAACCCTAGCCAATACCTTCATTACATCGTTTGACCGCTGTCTGAATTAGTCGATAATTAGTAATTACCGTACACAGGCCCGTACGGAATCCGACGCATTCCTGTACGGCATTGTTTGCCTGTTGGTTATCGGGGACATAATTAGGCTGTAGTATTGTCACCATAATACAGGGACAATGTAGCGTTGATTATGGTTAGGGGGTCAAAAGGCCCGGACTGTGTTTGTGTTCCCTAGACACTTTAGCCGGCAGTGAGCGTCCTTAGGTTTTCATTCGTTTGTAAATTAGTTTTGTTACCGTCAAATGTTAAGATGACAAAAGTAGGAGAACCTCCGTAGATGTCGTAACAGGCGACTAAAGAATTAGGTTAAGATATATTCTAGGTGACAGGTTAGCAAACTGGCACTGTCACACCCCTTTCATCTGTGTTTAAATTTAACATACATACATTCATATTCTCACGCCCATATTCCCATGAGGGGTAGGCAGAGCACATGAATTCAAAAATCCAGTGCCACGTTTAGCAAATTCAGGGTAACCAGATAGTTAAACGTGATATTGCGGTGACAGGTTGCTAGCCTATCGCCCACAGTACACTAACCCTTTCCCAGAGTCGACTCTTAAGACACCCACGGGAAGAAAGGGGGAGGTGCTATTCTAACCCGGCACCACACGGGTGGGTTTAAATTTAACATTATGCTAAAAAGGCTATGAAATGTGAAATAGTTTTAACTATTAATTACATTATCGTATCGTGTGGTTTGTCTACCATTTGATAATTCAGCGTGATGTATGTTTAAGTAAGATAAAAGTAGTACCTATAATGGAGACAGGTTGCTAGCCTGATGCCAAAAATATACCTTAACGTCCTTAACATATTTTCTTAGTCGCCTCTTACGAAATCCATGGTAGAAATGGAGAGGTGTTATTCTGAACCCAAAACCACAAAGATCAACCGTACCTTAACCTATTTGCTCCAACATGGAATACACTCAGTTCAACATCTTGTGAAATCTAGATCGCCAGACCGTTACTCGAGTACGTTTGTCCGGTATTCAACCTAGGTTCAAAGGTCTAAGGTGCGACCTATCCTGGCGGCTAGGTCTCCGCCATTGTGCTACAGCTAGCTAACCAGTAATTGTGAAAATCATTTTCGTTTAGTATACCGTCGGCAGAGACATGGATTCTGCGGCTTTGATTTTAGAGCGTACGTGGTTTGATTGAAGTCAGATTTTTGAGGTTAGCTATAGCTTGAGAGACTAACTCATCCTTGGCGTTAAGCCACACATCAGCAATTAGTTCTTAATCATAAAGGTAAATCTTTATTTTGGCAATGCAAATAAAATTTGGAATTTTCTGTTTTTTTTCATTTGCTTGTGCTACACGACATCGATCTTCTTAGGTTTTGGGTCTATTTATAACTTTAGACAGCGTAGACTTAACACGTTCGCTGCGATAAGGGGTCTTTAGACCTCCTACGTGTACCTCCGGTCAGTGCGGGTGAAAATATCGTGGTTTCGCTCTGGTGCGTAGCTCGTAGCTCACACAATTTTATAGGTAGAAAAGAGTCCAATATATGGTTCGATTTCAAAGTACAATTTTTTGATATTTTAAAACACGCGGGAGGTCTTAAGGCCTCTCACCGCACTGAGAGTAAAAATTTTGCGTCTAGTGCGGACAGGAGGTCTAAAGACCTCTTATAGATAGTACGGGCTTATCCGCCCCCTACCGCACCTGACGTAGCCTATGATAGTCGAACTATGACCCAGTGATGTGCACGCGTCGATTAACAATACACGTAATAATATTACATTTGCTTGTGAGTGAAAATACCGAAAGGTCCGGGTAGTTTATGGGTGGTAGGACCTAGTACAGGGTCCATCCGGATCGCTACCACTATTTTACTCGTTAATTCTACCGCCAAGCAGCAGTGCTTGCACTGTTGTGTTCTGGTAAATAACAGGCACAAGAGGCATTTTATCTTAGTCCTCTAGGCTGGTAACGCACCTGCAATACCTCTGGTGTTGCGGGCGTCTATGGGCCGTGGTAATCACTTACGATCAGGTGACCTTCTTCCTCGTTTACCATCATTTGGCATAAAAAAACATTGCTGGGTCAAAGTACCCCGACCTTACGGTACCTACGTGCTTTATATGAAGTAAGCATCAATTGTATTCAGTGTTTATGTAAATACCTAAGTTTTTTGATTTAACGATAAAATGTATTTTTATTTGCACATCACTAGAACTAAATACAAATGTACCTCAAATTCAGTGCTGTAAGAGGTCAAAAGACCTCCTAAT
Organism: Adoxophyes honmai; assembly: GCA_005406045.1. NCBI lineage: Eukaryota > Metazoa > Arthropoda > Insecta > Lepidoptera > Tortricidae > Adoxophyes > Adoxophyes honmai. The sequence continues at coordinate 44,633 of BHDV01071815.1, forward strand.
TATTTTTTGTCATTATTCCATATTCTGACATCAGAACTTCGGGCGAAGCCAAAATAAGACAAATCCGTCCTTTAGAAACAGTACTATATAGGTATCATTTACAAATTTATGAATTTCGTGATAAAATAAGCATTTTAATATCCTTGTTCCTTGAGTGGTCTTAAGGCCCCTAACCGCACTGGAAAAATGGTACAGTTAAGGCCTAAAGACCTCTTATCGCACTGGCTGAAAGTAAGCAATATTTTGAGCCGCAGTGAACGTGTTAAAAAAAAAATATTTTCACAGATTTAGTTACATAGACAGACATGCAAACAGACACGTGAACAATGAAGAATAATGATGTTCAGACACAAAAAAAACGTATTTGTCGATTCTTTGACACGGCTTCTAAACACGAGAAGTTGTCACTTCAAAATCATCAAATGCAACAAAATTCTGAAAGTCAAAAGTCCGAACTCTGACAAATTGTTAGTTTTAAGTTAGTTGTAACCTAGCGTTAGCTTACGAGATAGGTATTTCAATACTCGAAAATGCCTATGGATTAGCAGAAATAATTATATTTCGGAATATTGAGATTTCTCGTCGTTGAACCGCTTCGCATCGATTTCCCAGCCTCAGAAAAAGCTAGGAAACTAATATAGCCGTTTTTTTTAAAGCTCCAAAGTATGAATGCTTCTAAACCGCTGACCGTACCAGTGATCCGCAGATATTAAACTTGTGTGAGCGATAAATCATACCGCCAATATCGGCGACGTCGCTCGGTTTGTTTGTTTGTTTGTTTGTTTGTTTGTTTGTTTGTTTGTTCCGCTTTCACGCCGTAAATTCTGAACCGATTGCTTTGAAATTTAGCAGACATAAAGATAGAAGTCCGGATTAAATAATAGGGTACTTTTTATCCCGGAAAACGTTGATGTTCCCGAGGGAAAACAAAAATATAGTTTGCTTGATAGATCGATATCAATCGATGATAGATCGATCGATAGATGATAGATCGATGGTGCTGTGTGTCGTTTGAAACGAGAAATTTTCTTATAGTTGTGCTTTATACCGCAATATAACCGAGTTCCACGCGGGCGAAGCCGCGGGCGGAAAGCTAGTTCTAAATATGTCACAAAATTCCGAAAATCAAATGGTTGGTTGGTTTTAACAGTCATAATCATAAGCCTAACCTATTCTAACTTAGCGTTACCTTACGAGATAGGTAGGTATTTAAATATTCTAATATCGTAGCATCAATTTCCCTGCCTTAGGAAATTATAGGAAAGTAATATAGCGGTTTTTTAAAGCTCCAAATTATGAATGCTTCTAAACCGCTGACCGTACCAGTGATCCGCAGATATTAAACTTGTGTGAGCGATAAATCAAACCGCCAATATCGGCGACGTCGCTCGGTGACGTTCGTTTAGGACGCAGGATTTAATGGAAACTAGAAAATGCAAGGAAAATACATACATACATATAGGTAGGTACATAATAGTAGATAGGCAGGGCACACGAAACGCTACATAGACGAAACCATGACTATTTCACGATTTGTGACCACTTCTGGCATGTTTTTTTCAAGGTTTTAATTTGGGAGGTAGGTATACAATATTGAAAAGTAACTAGCCCGTCCCCTAAAACATACCTTAACCTGTTTACTTAGTCGCCTCTTACGACATCCACGGAAGAAATGGAGAGGTGTCTTTTTAAATCCGACACTACATGCCTCTTTCATCTGCTTGTTAAACTTAAAACTATCCTCGAAGTGGCTACGGAACGTGAAGTATTCATGGTTTGTCTATATAACGTTTTTTGTGCTCTGCCTACCCTATTTAAGAATACAGGCGTCATTATAATTATGTATATTTTCTATCGCACTTTCTTACTAGTCAGCTCTTTCCAAAACATTGGATAGCTTACGAAAGCGACCAACAATGTTCAAGCTAACTACTTACGAAAAATAAACCTATAATTTTTCTTGGGAAAAGTCGCCAATTACCTCGAACAACACTTTGTCGCGTCTGCCAAATAACGAGCCTTAATCACCATTAATTACAATCCCACGTCAACTATACCTTCTAACACTTTCTCTTCAATGTTACTACATGCGGCTAATTACGTACTAATTTATACCACACAAGCGTCAGCTTTTCTCACCCACGTCGGTTTTATTTTGGACAGCTGTTTGGTCACGTGACGTGGATATGACGTGTCACCCTCTGCATTGACCAATGACGAAACGACCAGCGGAGAAGATACTTGATTGAAATTTATTACTTGTTACTTACATAAAGTCTGCATTCTCGAATAGGGAAGGTAGGGCACGAAACGTTTCTTAGTTAAAACCATGATTATTTCGCGTTTCGTAGCCATATTTGATATGATTTTAGGTTTGAACATATGTAGTTGAAAGCGGGACAATAGTGTCAGGTTGGAGAGATGTACCTATTAAACAAGACATCATAAGGTGACACATTTGTTTCTACATTGTTACTACATTCGGTAGAACATATTGTTATCATCTATAATTACTCTAGCGTATATTGCGTACTTTACCGTATACAGCGTAAATAGTAACTACTTCTTTTCAATCCAGATTTGGATCCTAGTTTCTTCAATAATCTAATCTGCTAAAACAGAATCTGTTAATTTGAATTTGGATTTTGTATTCTGGACGCATACCGAAATTCTTAAAATTCATTGACATTGTCATCAGACAACATTATGTAAGATATTGAAAAACAAGTAACTTTATTTCAAAGTTCACATATTTCATCAGTAGTTATTTGGCATCGTGTTGAAAGCTGGACTCGCTTCGCTCAGTCGTTTGTTCCCATTTGCTCATGTGCTGTGACTACAATTTTGAGTCGCTAATCTATCCTTGAAGGACTTTGCCATTGGAAATTGGTGAGAAAATGAGGGCGATGACCTTTCTTCCTTGGCCCTGTAATAATTATCTGCGCAAATTTTTCCTTCGCTTTTCCTACTTCCTTAAAAACACTCCGCGCCTATAACCAAAATTACGGCATCAAACTCGTTAAAAACCGAAGGTTAAACGGCCGTTCTGTAAAATGAACGATCTCCAACCGCCTAATCTCCCTTCAAACCGTCCCATTTTGTATGCGTAATTAATTCCTATCGCATTACAGCCGGAAACTACGTCCACTCCAATTTGTAAACGAATACAAACGATTTTGACCCCTAAGCCGGCGGTAATAAGACTTGACGTGGGTCAGCGTTGAATTCGCGAGCGCCGTTATTTACGGCGGGCTTAAGTTTCACATAAGTTACGATCTTTCCCACATTTTTGGGTAATCGTCGTGACAAATTTATATGTGACAGTAGCGCTCGCAGGTAATGACTGGTGAAGTTGGAGAATCCACCCCAGGAGTGACTTGGGTGAAACTTTATCCACTCTTTTAGTTGGGACATGGTATACTGCTTATGGCAACTCGTAAATTGAGTTTTTATAGCTCGCGGACGCTGTGTGGTGTTGGATTTGAATTGCACCTCTTTATTTCTTCCGTGGGTGCCGGGAGAGGCGACTAAGGAAATGGCTTTAGGTATGTTTCAGGCAACAGGTTAGCAGGTTAACCTAAAAATATGTTAGACATTGCTACAAAACAAAATATGACATTGTCATGGTTTTGTTTATGACTTTAGTAGCATTTCGTGTGCTCTGTCTACGCCATTTGGGAATAAAGGTGTGATGTATGTTCTAATTACGTGTGACGGATATTTGTAGTTGGCTACTTACTAAATCTTCTTCTATACATATAATAAATCTGTAACAAGTCCGTGTCTGTACATTGAAGATATTTGATAAAAACTGTTACTAGGGCTATTTATTAA
>BHDV01071815.1:51447-157997 GCA_005406045.1 Adoxophyes honmai
TCTGAGAATCAGAGTTAGGTACTATTATTAGTAGCCAGAGTTAAATCGAAGTCCACGCGGACGGAGTCGCGGGCACAGCTAGTTGCAAATATAAACACACTATAATGTTACTCATACGTTTAATTATGATTGACGCTAACACGTACAGGATGTCTACAAAGAACCGTCACAAATAAACAGAAAACACTGTTGAAATGATTACACAACTGACTCCACATGACGGGGCAAGACTCAGCTGGTAATCACGGCATTCCGTTCAAATCATCGAGCCCACATTTTTCATCATCCCGATCTGTGATGAGATACCGATCGTGCGTGGGCGCAGTCATTAAGCCATGGGTCTGTTCCATTGTTGGGAAGGTCGCGTTGGCTAAGTTCGCCCACGCAGGCGATGCGTTACTTTCTCTAGGCCCATGCACTGTTGTCGTCGCATGCCGCGGTAACCGACCAATCATCGAGCAGCCGATCACGAAAGGATCAATCATCAATCACTGACGGTGCACGCGATTGGTCGCTCAGCCTGCTGTCTGTTTAGTTTGTTGAGAGGTTTCAAAGCCTTAAGTTTGTAGTGTCCGCGCAGGGATGCTCTTTCCAACCCTAATGTATAAATAAAGACATAAGAATCTGTTTAGGATGCAAGGTGGTGTAAAAAATTACACCCGTGTTCCCAAATAGGGTATGCAGAGCAAACGACACATAACCTTTAGGTTTAAAAACAGATAATGACAGGTTGCTGTCAAGTGGCTAGCCTGTCATCTAAAGCATACCTAAACCTGTTCCCTTAGTCGCCTCTTACGACTACGGAAGAAATGGAGAGGTGTTATTCTATCCCGACACCACACAGGATGTTCTCACTTCTTAAATTACCTTAAAAATAAAACCTAAATTAATCTTAACACCGCACCATCTGGGACTCGCCAGGTCTACATTGCTCGGACGGCGTCGGACGGAACCCCAGCTGTCACCGCCGACTCTCACGGCTCCATTCATCTTAGTACGTCGAGGCCTGCATTTGTCAACAATTCCCGGGCCGCTCCACTATTTGTTGGATGCAAGCCTACGGAACTCTATCCATCACTCAGAGAACCTGACGACGTGGTAGCCTGTTCGGGTGTCCAATGCCGGGTGTGACGGTGTCTGGTTTCATTGGATGCTAGTTATGCGTTTGGGTTTTTATTTTGCGGGGATTGGGAGAAGTGTGAATCACACAAATATTGTAAAAGCGTAATTTGGTTGTGTGTGTGTGTTGTTATTCTTCATGCGCGATTTACTTTTTGTATCTGACTTGAAAAATATTTAATTTAGTATAATGTGATTCAGTCAGTCCATCTATCTATTTCATTTCATTAAGGTCATTTGTCTTTGCGTGTCCTGCGTTCCTAAATAAAGAAGCGCAACATTTTCAATTAATACAATTGATAAGTTTTTTTTAAGACCGTCTGTCACCGTCTAACTATTCAACTCTAACGATTAACAAGTCAAGAAGTAAAAATGGCAGATAATCTTTTTCACGCGTCGTCGTGCTAAGATAGCTGTTTTCCATTTATTACTAAAAAGTCCAAGATATTCGGCCACTCAAGTCATACGCAATGTACGCGTATCAATTCCAAACGTTCCAGTTTTGAGTAAGCCCGTCGTAGGTACAGATTGTTGTGCTTTCGCCGTCTGCCCGTGGACTACATCTAACCGTTTTGATGCATGACCTCCGTCGCCTAGAAATGAGTTGTTACAGACTTAAACAAAGAAACTTGGGAGACCTTCAGTCTGGCCTTCGTGTGGACTTAGTACAAAGACAAAGGAAAACTGGATTACAGTTCGAGTCTTATTGGAATTCGTGCAAGGCAGGGAGTGTACTCTGTGCCACAAATGTTTGCTTTTATTTGTTTGGATGAGGAATAAAGTTCAGGGTTAGATGGTTATGCTGACGGTTTAGCGACCACTTTTACAGACCACGTTTCAGTGCCGTAAGTCATCACTAGGGTTAGGACTTTTGGATGTTCGCCGTGGTTCTAGAATCCATGGAGTCGTCGTCTTTATGTTAAAATTTTAATAAGATTTTTTTCGAAGTTCAAAAAATAATCTAGTAAACAGTTAATACTTGTCAGTAGTCTGTTACATTCACAACAGTAGTACACATTAAAGAGGATGCATATAGATGAAGTAAATCATACTCGTATAATTATAATATTCTTATCGCATCACCTGTAAACTGTAACTTGTGTAGAGTTATTATAAAATTAATTAATTACTGATATATCCGCATAAACCATGACATTTCTTTTTTACACTTTGATTTGACAGTTAAAAAATATTTAAGATAATGGCGACTCCATGGATTCTAGAACCACGGCGAGCATCCAAAAGTCCTAAGCCTAGTCATCACTAGTAACACACATTCTTGAGGCACTGAGGTATGTCGGCGGAAAAGAGATCGAGTACCCGAACTCTGTCCAACCAAGTTAGATTCGGCGGTTGTTCTCTTTCTTGAAGTTGGACCACTTGTCCTAGTTACTTAGTGTTATTAAAATTTACTATGACATTTTGTTCTTTAGATAAAACATTGGGCGATAAAAGGATAAATGTCAACTAGACGTCACAAGTCACAATTTTCATAGACGTGTACAGGCCAGCACGCTTGCAACTCGCCCTAAAATTATGGACAGACATAGCATGGTCGGAGTGGCCCCAGCTAAACGAACAGTCGTTAATCAGTGGCAAATCGAGTTACACGACAGCACGAAGGTTCTAGAAAAAGGGCCGGTCCAGCCAGAGGGTCGACGAAAACTATCCCTCTTTGGGAGGGAAGTTTTTAAGGAGCTGGGAGTTGAGTCGTGTTTTGAGGTGCTTGAGGATGGTCATTTTCTAACTTACATACATTATTTTCGTGGATATCGTAGGAGGCAACCAAGGACGGAGGTTTAGATGTTTTGGCACTATCAGACCTCTTTTGTCTATGTTAGAATTATTTTTGGAGAGGCTACGTAGCGTGATATGGTCAGGGTTTTGACTATTATAAATCAAATCATGTTTATTCTCAATATTATTATTTATAAGTACGGTGGGCCAAGAAAGTGGTCTACCACTTTTGACAAAAGTTTCTGTGAGATAAAAATTATCACAAGGTCGACATTGTCACTGTCATAATATTATGGCGAGGGGAAATCGACCTTGTTGTTTCATAAGGTTCAAATGAATATCGATCTTGAGGGGGTAGACCAATTTCTTGGTCGACTGTACCTCGAGTTATTCTTGAAGTGGCTAAGAAGCGTGATGTGGTCATGGTTTTGACTATTATACTTTTTTGTATGCTCTGTCTACCCAATAGGTTACAGGTGTGATATAATGTGTGGACATACATACACAAACCGCATCCAAGATAACAACATCCTCAGAATTTTCTTGGGTGTCTATCGTGCGTGGTTATCCTGTTGTCGGGAAATAATAACACTTCTCCATTTCTTCCATGGATGTCGTAAGACGCGACTACAGAAATGTTGGTATGGTTTAAGCGACAAGCTAACAACCTGTCACTATTATACTACATCTTCCATCTGTTTTCGAAAATCATCATCATTTCATCTGTTTTTAGAAGGTCCACTCTCGAACACGTTTAGGCGCATTGCAGACGACACACTTTTTGTGCTATCGAGTCTGCGGCGCACAAAAAGTCTGCGTGGATTGTATGCATTGTGCGCTGGAGTATTTGCGCGTCGAGTGCTTTGCATATAATTCCATTGGTTCTATTTTCACAGACTAAAAAGTCCGTCGCGTAAAAAAACCGTTTTTCTACCGACACCTGTTCACCGAAGACCTTTCGCGAGGTCCGCAAGTACTTAACCAAAAGAGTAGACCTTCCCTGCCTAATGATGTTTCTGATATTTTGAACAGCCGCATCAAGCTAATTGACCTTCGCCCCTCGAGTTCATCTCTCTCGCTCTCGCTTATGCCCCGAGCCGCGTGTCAGAGGGTCGTGACCGCTGGGCCCGTATACTAATCAGATTAAGTGAGGGTACTTCCCTCTGTCCGACAATACGTGGACACGACAAATAAGCGAGCGTATTTATTTACTGGCTACGTGCTTCATTCACGATATTGGAATGTAGCTTAGCTAGTTTATGTAGTTTTTAAGTTCTATAATTATTTACAACAATAATAATCACACCCATGTTTCTCAATAGGGTAGGTGGCACACGAAACTTTATAGAAACAAAACCATGGCTTTTAGCGTGTTTTTGCTTTCAAAAACAGATCAAAGTGGTGTGATAATGACATGTCGCTAGCCTTTCGCTTAAAGCATCTTACAATATCTATGGAAGAAATGAAGAGATGTTATTTCTGACTCTAGAATAACAGTAAGACAGTGTTTGGAATTAAAATAACCAGCCAAGTGCGAGTCAGACTCGTGCTCTGTGGCACTCTTGTCGACGCTAGAAAGAAAGGTGAAATGGTATAAGCGACATTTTTTGAGACATAATATGCATACAGACATCATTGTGGTCCCAAATGGGGTAGGCAGAGCACACAAAACGTGAATATACAAAACCATGACTATTTCACGTTTTGCGGACACTTCTGGCGTATTTTTTAGGTTTTGAGTTGGTTGCTAGCCTGTTGCCTAAAATATACCTTAACCTATTTTCTTAGAGGCCTCTTACGACATCCACGGAAGTAATTGAGAGGTGTTTATTTTAAACTCACACGGAAACATACATGGTGAAAATCAGATAATCCTTACTAATATTATAAATCGGAAAGTGAGTTTGTTTGTTTGTTCCGCTTTCACGCCGTATCTACTGAACCGATTGCTTTGAAATTTAGCCGGATTAAATAATAGGGTACTTTTTATCGCGGAAAAAATTGATATTCCCGAGGGAATGTTCGCTTTATACCGCAACATAAACGAATTTCACGCAGGCGAAGCCGCGGGTGGAAAGCTAGTTTTACTGATAAGATGAAATTAGATAATGAACTACATTAAAAATTATGTTGCTTTTCCCATTTTGCCTTTCAATCGTAATACAGCTTAGATTTGTATTAATGGTACGGCATGCATTGTGCCCCGTCCACATAATAGTAGGGCATGCGATGTCAATTGACGCATGACTCCTTGATCCGTGGATTACGCCCGTACGATTGAATTACGGTACAATAACTGTCTAGACCAATAGATAAGTCTTAATCAATACAGCTGATGCAGGCTCGGCTTAACTCAGAGAATCCTGCGATGGAGAGAGCCATGGTTGGTTGGTATTTGAATTTATTTTTTCATAGTTTCTCTCTACGTGGTTTACGATTTGTGTTTGATTTTTTTGTTTGAAAAAAGTCTGATATTTTACATAAAATATCATGACTATTGCATGTTTGTTCTGTGTAGGTACTTACTCTTAAACGGAACTTTTTTCAAAATGTTTCCTATTTGAAAAAAGAATGTGCGTTCAGGGCTTCAGGCGTTCCCCTTTCAATGCACCTCATATTATAAAAAAAATCTTCTATCTCCTCTTAGTGACCAAACTAACTAAGCATATTTTTTTCTATCCTAGTCACTCTATTTATTTTCACACCAACTCGTAGGTACCCTTGCCATCCATTCTTTTTTCGATTTTCCGTCCATCTTTTCATTAAAGCGTACCTTACCATGCTATTTCTATCTGATTTACGAAAAGGACCAGTTAAAGACACATATCAGGCAGGTAACAAAAATGCAGTTTCAATTGTTTTGATAAAGGTAGGCGATAGCAATCAGCAGTAATAATTGTTTAATTCCTAACGCGATTAAGTTCCCACATAGTGTTAATGACAGTGATTACAGATTACGCACAGGTCAGTGGCCGCATCAGTGCGGTGTGCGGGAGATCTGTAATTGCGGGATTACCACATGGAATGTAGATAACATGCGCACATACGGTTTCAGATATACCTAAGTACGTACAGTCAGCGTCTGATACATGTATACACTTTAGTACCTTTTCTAATTAACCTCATATTTGAACTCTCGCATGAAATTGTCACTGCGATCACAGTGACAAAGTACCAAAGTGTAACCATGTATCAGACGCTGACTGTACATAACACAAAAGTATGTGCTCACATACATAAACATAGCGCCCTGTTCCCTGCGAGGTAGCCAGAGACAACAGAGCGCCATTCGCTTCTATTCTGACACACTTCTATAAATTATAAAGTGGTCGTTTTAGTGCGCGTCTATTCGCCGCCGTGGCGCGTAGCTCCAGATGATGGGTTACGAATGGGCCTGAAACATGTCGATCTGATCTCGATATGAAACCATGAGTAGACCCGTTTTATTTCACTATGTGTCAATCTCACTGATGTTTAATCTATCTATCTACATAATTTCTATTTATTTTTTATATTTATTTTCCCGTGTGGTCGGGTCGTCGGGTCGGTCGGTGTGGCCGGGTTAGAATAGCACCTCCCCCTTTCTTCCCGTGGGCGTCGTAAGAGTCGACTATGGGAACGGGTTAGTGTATTGTGGGCGATGGGCTAGCAACCTGTCACCGCGATATCACATTTAACCATCTGGTTACCCTGAATTTGCTAAACGTGGCACTGGATTTTTAAATCCATGTGCTCTGCCTACCCCTCTTCGGAATAAAGGCGTGAGAATATGTATGTGTGTATATGTATTTATTTGGAAGTGAAAGGTTAGAACAAGTAAGAGAGTTTAGGTATTTGGGATGTATGTTCACGAGTGACGGTAAGTACGATGAGGATATCGAAAGTAGAGTAAAAGCGGGAAATAGAATGAATGGAGCACTTCACTCAGTTGTGAGTCGTCAGGACATTTCTAAGAATGCTCGTCTGGCTATTCACAACGGTGTGCTAGTGCCTACTTTGATGTATGGTAGCGAGAGTTGGGTGTGGCAGAAGAGACACGAAAGTAGATTGAATGCGGTTGAGATGCGTTCTTTGCGAAGCATGAGTGGTATCAAACTTACTGATAGGGAGCGTAATAGCGTGATTAGAGAGAATTGTGGTCTGAAAGAGAGTATTGTAACAAGGGTAGAGAAAGGTATGCTGCGTTGGTTTGGGCATGTGGAGAGAATGGATGAAGCAAGGGTATGTAAGCAAATGTACAAGGGAAGTGTGTTGGGGCAAGTCGGTCGAGGGCGCCCTCGAAGAACGTATATCGACCAGATCGGCGATGTGCTAAAGGGAGGCCAAATTAAGAGTACCCGAAACCGTCGAGCGTGTATGACGAGAGTGATGTGATGAATGTTAGTGAAGCGAAAGAAGTATGTCAAAATAGAAGCGAATGGCGCTCTGTTGTCTCTGCCTACCCCGCAGGGAATAAGGCGTGACGGTTATGTATGTATGTATGTAATTTCTATTTAGGTAAGTATACACTTTTGATATCTGCACAGTTGAAAGTGATTGCTGATGGTTTTTTTTTTAAAAGGGCATATTCCGTGATTTTTGACCATTGAAAATTCCTAGTGACATTGCATTAAAATTATAAGACTTGACCTATGTCATAATAGCCCATAACAGTCAGCATTGTCACAAACCTTCCGCGAGCGCCTTGGATCCAACAAAACTCCTATTTATATCCCATTAGGCGCAGAACAATGGCTGGGAACTAGGCCGCATGCGCAGGCGACGGCCCTCGGTTAGGGTTGCTATATCGTAAAGGTCCTGGGATTTTAGGATTTAAAAAAAAAAAAATAAGTTTCTCGAACGTACGTCGTACATACATAATTATAACACGCCTGTGTTCTTAAATGAGGTAGGCAGAGCAGATGAAACGTGACACAGACAAAACGATGACTATTTCACGCTTTGTGATCACTTCTAGCATATTTGTCTAGGTTTTGTGTTGGCAACCTTGACATGTAATAGTGACAGGTTGCTAGCTTTTATCTTAACCTATTTCTTCTTCGCCTCTTACGACATCCACTAAACTAAATCCGACACCACACGGACGACAAACATTTCATGGTTCTTGTAATTTAGTGATTTTTGGAGCAGTCAAAAACGTGGACACGTTATGGGAACTTGATGCTTAATAAAAAAAAAGTTTAATTAATAGAGAAGATATATTATCTAACACTGCACACTATTATTAGATGCTAATCTGGTTTATGGCGCATACGTTCCTAAACTTCCTATAGCAATACAGCTTGTTCTAATAAGTAACAAACGCTTCAAGTGTCACTATTTCAACATGAATTTGACAATCTGTAGTAAAATGTCAGATGTCTACTAGACACTGTCTAGACACAAAGGCAAAGGGCACTTTTTTATTCTGTTCCTGGCAACCCTACCCGCAATTAGCCAATTGCGCCGCAGCACAGGATATGCCCATCCGAACGGCTGGACCACGACCACCTACACGGGTTTGACCATTTGATGCTCATATTATTATGTTATACGAAACTGTATAGATAGTTCTGTTCAACTCAGTTGTGCGCGCGGCGCTATGTGTGCGTGCGCTTGTAAATACGCAGATTTCATTTGAATAGTGCTCGTCACGTCACTGTCACTGCAAATGAAATCTGTGTATTTACAAGCGCACGCACACTTAGCGCCGCGCGCACAACTGACTTGAACTAACTGTACCATGAACTCACAATCAATCTATACTAATCTATACTAATATTATAAAGCTAAAGAGTTTGTTTGTTTGTTTGTTTGTTTGAACGCGCTTATCTCAGGAACTACTGGTTCGAACTGAAAAATTATTTTTGTGTTGGATAGATCATTTATTGAGAATCGCTTTAGGCTATAATAACATCACGCTGCGACTATTAGGAGCGAAGAAAAATAGGAAAATGTGTAAAAAACGGGGAAGATTATACTTTTCCACGCGGACGGAGTCGCGGGCACAGCTAGTTCCATATAAAGTGGCCGGCAATTTACCGCATTTTAACAAGTAGTCGGTTATACGCGTATAAAAACCCTGGAAATTAATGACAGAAAATTTTCTCTATTGAGGTTGTGAGACACAAAATGTTTCATCGCTCTTCAGGTTAATGCTAATCTATGTTATACGAAGCTACAATATAGCTTTGCCAATACAATACTATACATACATCACACCTCTATGCCCAAGTGGGACAGGAAGATCCCACGAAATGCTACATAGACAAAACCAAGTCTATTTCACGTTGCGTGGCTCTCTAAAATGTTGGATAGCAAAGTTAAAATATACAACAAGCTCTTAGACCTTTCAGAGCAACCTAACTTTACTACAACTATGATTACAACTTCACTAAAAATCAATTAACCCATTCTTGGTCACTGTGCCAATTTGGGAACACTTAAAATTAAGGGAAAAATTTAAATTGTTGACGCTAAATGTAATATGATTGGGTACAGTTTTATAATAATAAATAAATCTCCACCTTGTCGACAATAACGTCGCTCCAAACTCTACCGAAAAGGTGAGAAAACTCGCAAAAATGCCTAAAAAAAAAAATTTTTTTTTTCTCATTTCCTAATTCCTTGTATCCTCTTTAATTATAAAATCAACAAATTTTTGATGAATCTCTGCTAGTTTCATTTTGACCATTAATGGGTTAAGAGGATGATGAAAGCAAAAGAGCGACGACGTTGGATAGAAAAAGTCCTAACCTTTCCGACAGCCACGTAATCTTGACACTCCTCGCAAAAGATTTCCAATAATACATCCAGAGAGATGATAAAAACCTCAGCTGTGGACTCAATCGATAATGCCCGGCCTGAGTAAACTAAATCAAGCCTCCCTCCCCTCGATATTATTGTACAACTGCGGGTATGAGTCGAGTTCGGACTAAACTAATGTGTTTAGATAGGACGTGTTTGCATCGAGTTTTTTAAAGACTCGTAGTTACGCTGCTTTGGTGATGCTTATATTAAACTATCGAGAAACTTAAAGAGCAAAGCCTCCTGGCGGTTTTCACGGGGGTATACGTGTATCTGTAGGGTGTGTTGTGTCGGATTGGAATAAAAACTCTTCATTTCTTCCATGGATGTCGTAAGAGTCGACTAAGGAAATAGGTTAAGATGTATTATGCTTTGGGTGACCGTGTAACCGCCAGTCGTCTCACGAGTTGTCACTTTTTGACGTCTCTAGTTAGACAGTGACAGATATAGTCTATCTCGCGCGTGACTACTCGCGCCATGCTGTGTTAAGGTTAGTTCGGACTAGGCTAGTATTTTAGTTGAGTAGCGAGAATTAAGTAACGAAAAACAATGAAGTTCGACAAAATTTTTATTGTTCAGACTCGTTTATTTACTAAATTACTCGCATACATACATACATACATACATATCGTCACGCCTCTTTCCCACAGGGGTAGGCAGAGACTACTTGGCTCCACTCGCTACGATCCTGACACACCTCTTTTACTTCATCCACATTCATTAATTACTCCCAACTCGACTAAAATACTATCCTAGTCTGAACTAGGCTTTAAACCGGTTTTCAATGTTATACTTCTTTCGACCATTTCCACCCCCATTAGTAATAACAGGCAATATTACATACAACATACAATACATGCATGTATTGTATGTTGTATGTAATATTATTTTTGAAAAAATATAGAAAGTTACAAAAAGAGACCGAAATACGAGTACGTTTACTCCTAAGAGCGGGTACTCATAATGTGATTCAACATGGGCAACTGCCGTCGGCTGGTCAATCCGAGACACTTATAAATAATTGAGTATGACCGGGTCGACGGGCCGGGTATAAATCAATCAGGACCTTGTAGGATGTACACATTGTAGGATGGCCGCCGGGCTAACTACTTACATACAAAAGTTTTTTTTAAAGCAGTCGGTACGTCTTTATCAAACCGTGGGAAATAATGATTTCTTTATTTACATACATGACGCCTGTATCCCCAAAGGGAGTAGGTAGGCACAGGACACAAAAAAGCTACCTACATGGCGAAAATAATAACTAAAGTAAGGCCAACCAGACGAGATAATAAACATAAACAATGGTACCGATACTGAGTTACGTGGCGGTAGTCAGATTATTATCTCTATCCTTATCACTCGTATGCAGTTATGGCGTCAACCTCTGAAACTTTGTTTACATTCTTTATCTCGTCTGGTTGGCCTTACTTTAGGCAGGTATACTTTTTCTAGCGGACTACTTTTTCTCAAATTGGAATGGAAATAGCTCGTAATAAACTCATTAAAAAGTTACAAAAAATTAATTAAAAAAAATGTGACAAAGTGCTCTTCCCGCTGGTGTTTTAGAATGGTTTTCCACCGGCGAGTCGAACCTACCTGTCACTGATATAACTGTCAACTTAAAATTAGTTGCATGTCCTCTGCCAACCTCATTTGAGAATACAGGCATGATGTATGTATGTGTATGAGACAAAGCGAGGCAAAGCGGGATTTGAAATTAGAATTTTTGTCCTACGAAATTCAATTCCCGCACCGTTTTGCCTCAGTTCAGCTCGTACGAGTCGAAATTATTTCACCTCTTACTTTATTCATACATACATACATACATAACGTCACGCCCCCTTCCCACAAGGGTAGGCAGAGACTACTTTGTTCCACTCGCTACAAAACTGACACACCTCTTTTGCTTCATCTACATTCATTAATATCCTCATACTTCCTAGTCGGTTTCGGGTACTCTTGACCTGACCTGTTTCTAAAACGTCCGCGATTTGGTCACGGAACGTCCGTCTAGGTCTTCCCCTCCCACTGCACCCATCTACTTTATTCACTATCGCCAAATTCCACTAATGTTTAGACAGTGACGGTAAACGTCTGCGTGTTGTTCTTTTCAGGAGATCAATAATGGACACCACTTAGGAAAGGTACCGGTGTCTAACAAACGTGACATTTTCGTCCACACGCGAACCTAACATTTCGTAAGTGAGCCCTTTCCGGCCCTTCCGTTAACAATACTAAAAGCATCGATTGTCATTAAGGTGTATTTGTTTAGACGGGGTACACACTAAGTCAGTTTATAGGCGAGTAGCTTTAGTCAAGTTAATTATGGACAGTTATCCTTAAATGTGTTTAAGTACTCGGCAGAACTTAGCACAAAATAGTTTATAAGTTGTAGTTGGGAATATGCTGTAACTATTATGGTTGCTATAAATAAATGAAAAACGTCACAGATTAATAGCGTAAGTACAACAGGATCACAAAAAAGAATAGGCTAGTTAGAAAATACAGTCGATCTCATCATAAAATAAAAACCGGCCAAGTGCGAGTCGGACTCACGCACTGAGGGTTCCGTACAAACTGATTACAACGCCATCTAGTGACGGATTTCCGAACTAATGATAAATTTTTATTTTTATTCATTAAAAAAAAACTACCTGGTAGATTTTGTTCAAACCAATTTTCGTTGGTAGTTTTTATGGTAATGTACATCATATATTTTTTTTAGATTTATCACTCTTTTATTTTAGAAGTTAGAGGGGGGGGGACACAACTTTTTCAACTTTGGAAGCGTCTGTCGCGCAAACGATACACTTTAGAAAAGTATGATGTTAGAAACCTCAATATCATTTTTGATGAGCTATCCATAGATACCCCACACGTATGGGTTTGATGAAAAAAATTTTTTTTAGTTTCAGTTCCATGTATGGAGAACCCTAAAAAATTGTTGCTTTTTTTTTTAATTTTGTGTCAAAATCTTAATGCGGTTCACAGAACACATC
Source organism: Adoxophyes honmai (assembly GCA_005406045.1). Classification (NCBI taxonomy): domain Eukaryota; kingdom Metazoa; phylum Arthropoda; class Insecta; order Lepidoptera; family Tortricidae; genus Adoxophyes; species Adoxophyes honmai. The sequence goes on from BHDV01071815.1 coordinate 64,092, forward strand.
TACTCACCAAGTTTTATTAGTATAGCTCTCATAGTTTCCGAAAAAAGTGGCTGTGACATACGGACAGACGGACGGACGGACAGACGGACAGACGGACAGACGGACAGACATGACGAATCTATAAGGGTTCCGTTTTTTGCCATTTGGCTACGGAACCCTAAAAATAGGTACGTCAGATAGGTACTACGCATAGAAAATAAATATAAACCTTTATTTTTATTTAATATCACTTGAAATTAAACATGTAGCAAAGAGGGTATTCGAATTTGATTTGTATTAGTGCACTCCTGAAAATGTAGTCAGAACTAAAGTTGTTATTCAAGTTAAATGTGAGATTAAACTTCCAACAAAATGCTATAAAACTAGTAAGTACGTAGTTAAATTTCAGACAGTCTTTGAGTTTCGTTGGTGCCCCTACAAAACCCGGTATCTACGACTTAATAGTTGAACGCGTATTATTGAAGTTTCAAATACCTGTCTTTTTCATTGTGTATAACCTACTTTGATAGATAAAATATTCTCCTAATGAAAATAACACAATACATTTATGTCGTGTCATAATCATACGGGATTCTATGTAACGAATAAAAAGAGTAGCTCAATAAAAAAAAAGTGTAAAAAATGTCAAGATAACGATGATGTAGTCATTTAACAGCACAAAATTAAAAAGAAAATGTACATACCTACATACATACATACACATTTTCACGCCTGTTTTCCCAAGAGGGGTAGGCAGAGCACATGAATTCAAAAATCCAGTGCCACGTTAAGCAATTTCAGGGATACCAGATGGTTAAACGTGATATTGCAGTAACAGGTTGCTAGCCCATCGCCTACAATACACTAACCCTTTCCCAGAGTCGACTCTTACGACACCCACGGGAAGAAAGGGGGAGGTGCTATTCTAACCCGACACCACACGAAAGAAAATGTACACACAATAAAATCACATAGCCATTGTTATTTTTAATTTATTTCGATGATATTATCTTGCTTGTAGGTATGCATTTCTTTTCCGTCCCTGCCCCCACCTTTTATGCATTTAAGTTGTGTTGTTTGTTCACTGTCTCACTAATCTGCATTGTGTGTTAGCGGCACTAATGTGATAAGTGCATAAATGTCATTGCGTTAGCTACGGGATAGCAGGAAATGCCCCTTTACCTTCTTGCGATCCCCTACCGTTTCGACATAAAGCTAAGTAGCTTACGACCAGTTACGGGACTGAACTGCGTCTGGACAGAAGCTCCACCCGATTAACAGGACTTAGTGAGCGGTCGAGTACTAAACACTCCACTAGATTCAACTACTCGCGTCGTCTGCGACCGGCTTAATACTCGTACGTTAGGGAAGACTGTTATTATAAATCGTTCAAATATAAATTGGATTTTAAGGGAGTAATTTTTTATTTGTTTTTTAACTTCAGGTCAATATTGTTGTTTCGATTCAGAATAACTTAGTAAGAACAGGTAACCCTCGTTCGTTTATTTGTTTCAATAGCCTTTTAGTTTCTTGTTGACGTGATACGTATGGTTTAGTTAATAAATTAGACTTCGTCGAATTAGAGTTAGAATTAAAAACAGTGCATCTATTTTCTTCATACCGCTCGGTAATTATTGGCTGCCATCGATATTTTAACACTAATATTGTTTCAACTGCATCAATATGATTAATCTTCTTTATTCGTAGTACATTCAAATGTTTCTTTCAAACGTAATACCACTTTGAGACCCACTCCTAATTATTTTAATAATACGGACAACTAACGTCTTAGAGCGAGTTTAGTTCCACATGTTGCGGGCTATTCAACACAGTGTGTGCTTTGCAGCAGCCGCCGCGGCTCCTAAGATGATGTCCTACGTACACAATAAACCCGTAGCATGTCGAGCTAAACTCGACTTAACACGTCATTTTTCCACATTATTCCTACCAGATTTTTTTGGAAAAACCCATAACAGTCTAAAGCAACATCTATTCGCAAACTTTTAGTCAAACCTGTATTGAACTGGTTTATTTGGTTACCACAAACAGTCACGATATATTGAGTCGGGAAACGAAAGAAAGAGGTCCCCGGCTGCCTGGAAATATCGGTCCCCCGGCGCCTGGGGCACAGTGCGGGCAAAAATACGAATGTGACGCGACTGGTCCGGGTAATGTACGTTTGTTTAGTTATGATGATAGTGATAGTAGAAGAGCGTAATAGTTATTTATGTACCTGTTGTATAAACGGCATTAATATGCGAGTGTAAGTTTGTGAAGTGGGCCTGTAAAGGCGAATTTCATAGATATGATTAACAACCTGTCACTATTTATACCTCGTTCGTCTGTATTTAAATTTAAGGTTGTGCCATAAGGCATAATTGTGACCATTGGAAGAAGTTTCTGCGATACTTTGTATTTGATTTTGGGTAAATTTATCAGTCGGGGTATTGCCTATTAAACTGACACGTCTGGCTTTTTCTTTTAAAGTATTTTGGATAAGCTTTCATCTGGTCTCATGTGGTTCGTGTAACCGTCATGTCTCGCCTAGTCTCGGCGAGTGTGTACGGTCAAAGCCACGTTGAATTTACAGATTTATACTAAAATACCCAGCTCTATTCTTTGTGGCAACAAACAAGGCCACCTATCCCATAGCCCGTTCCCGTCCCGTATTTTATCCCAAATAGTTTGTTTGAAAATAAAATTACTTTCCCTTTTCAAGAAATGCGGTGATAACACTATCTCTTAAAAGGTCAGACAAGCCCACCATTATCATGTTCGTAGATGCGAGCGTGCGTAGATGTGTTATAGAGTATAGTTGGGTACTGTTTTGGGCTAATTCGTAGCCCTTCATCTAGGAGCCGCGGTGGCTGCTGCTGCCAAACGCGCACTGCGCGCCACCGCTCTCTTCACGCGACTCAACATGTCGAGCTAAACTCGATTTAATAAACGTGAGTTATCCGTAAAATTTTCAACATGAGTGAGTCTCACGGTAGTTTAATGTTCAATGTTGGGTACTGTTCGTTATAATATTTATAGATATACTTACATACAATCACGCCTATGCAAGCCACACGAAATGTGACATACCATCATTATGACAATTTCATGCTTACCCGTCGCTTCTAGCATAAGGACCGTATCGTTAATTATGGAAACAGGTTTGTAGTACTCAAAAAAAGTTATATAATAATATAAATGTAATATATAAATGTCAATCTGTCAATTATTGAGTCTAATATTGGATTCAGTACAAAAATATTGAGAACTGTTGAAAATTTCCAAGATGAAGGGTCTATCCGCGAAACAACGATTTTCTATTGTGACCAAATATAGCGAAGGATCGGGTATGACGATGAGAAAAATTGCAGAAATGGAAGGTGTTAGTCTGAAAACAGTTTATAGCACTATCAAACGGTTAAGCATGAACCATACTTTCAAAGATTTACCTGGTCGAGGTAGAAAACGTGGTCCTTTGCATCATAATTTGGACAAGAAGACATGCGGGCAGTTTGCGAGAAATTAAGGTATTTCCACTCGGGATTGTGCGAAAAAATGCCAAACTTCTTTAGCAATGGTTCAACGTGCCAATGAAAGCAACAGGCTGGTAACCTATAAGAAACAAAAACAGCCAAAACGCACTAAAACCTAGGAATCTACCGCTAACACTCGGGCTAGAAAACTGAACGATAAAATTTTAACTAAAAACAAACAATGTATTATTATGGGCGACGAAACTTATGTCAAACTTGACTATAAACCCTGCCTGGGCCGCAATTTTATACCGTAACGAAAGATGCAAAGGTCTCTCAAGAGGAAAAATCAATTTTTTGCAAAAAATTTGGCCAAGAGGTAATGTTTTGGCAAGCTGTTTGTCAATGTGGGATGAAAACGACTCCGTTCTTCGTTAAGGGTAACTTGAATGCTGATATTTACAGGAAAGAAATGTCTTCAGAAGCGGATATTGCCACTTATTCGCAAGCACAGAGGTCGCACATTATTTTACATCGATTTAGCTGCCTGCCACTATGCTCGCCATGTGCTAGACTGATATAGAGGGAATAACGTCGACTTTGAACCAAAAACGTGCAATACCCCTAATTGTCCTCAGATAAGTCCCATAGAGAGATTTTGACCTCTGATGAAGGCAAGATTAAGAAAACATACTAAGCCAACAGATAAAGTCGAGGAATTAAAAAAAGACAGGATTCGTACGTATAAAACCTTCAACACTTTAGCTGTCCAACGGTTAATGAAAAACATTAAAAGCAAGATCGGGAAACTGGCCAAGGGGACCAGTAAATAAAAATAAGTTACTCTAATTATTGTGTTTGCACACTCATATGTATATGAGTTTAGTTGTTTTCCTATAATATAAAATGTTCCGACAAATTACGAGTATTTTACTTGTTTCCATAATTAACGATACGGTCCTTAATGGTTGGTTTGAAAACTGATGGAAGAGGTAGAATAATAGTGATAACTCTTCATACTCGTATACTACCACAAAAATAGGATTAGGTAATGCTTTAGGCACCAGGCCTTTATACCTACCTCTTGTACCGAACTTAAAACCTAAAAATATTTTAAATAGGTTTTAAAAAGGTTTCGACTGTGTTAGGTTTCATGTGATCTGTCTTTTTCAAAAATATCCCACTGTAGGCAAAGACCTTAACCTCACACCGCGTCCTTTCCGCACAAAAGCCATTTTTTGTTGACGATTTCATATGGAACATCTTGAAAAATGTTCGTTACATTTAAACCAATGGTTGTGTCTAAAATGTGCTCCATCTGCGCAGCGAAGCCAAAGGTTGCAGATAACAGCATCGCTCCCCCGAGATGTATCGGTATCTGGAACAAAATGGAGGCTTCGCGGGACGTCTTAGGCCTATCTGTTGGATAGGATTCGGCGGATCCAATATAGTTTACGTGTCTCGGATGACTCTAATTTGATACATTTAGAGCAATGCTATAGTAGAGAGTTTTAGGTAATTAAAAAAAGGTAAACAAGCAGGAGCTGTCAAAAGTCAACCCGACAAAGTTAAAAATCACGTAAGGCATGTGCTGCTACATTAAATACGATACTTTCTATTTTAGTCGCATTACATTCCCAAGTCGTAGCAAGAAACGATTAAGAGTCCCCTGTTTTTTATGTTTCTAGATAAAAAAAATAGAAAATCGATAAAAGCAAATCATAGGGGCATAGCCACAATAGATACAAATTTAATAAAAAAAAAATTTGCACTAATGTCATAATTCAGGGAGAAAACAAGGGACTACGTTTGTATGGAGAAGTGGTGCGACTCCTATCCTCTTAAAGAAATTAGGTTGTAATGTTTTAGACGTCAGCCTGTCACTATGCCTCTCTCACTTAAAACCTAAAAATATGCTAAAAGTTGCTATGAAACGTGATATAGTCATGGTTTCGACTTTGTAGCGTTTTATGTGTTCTGCTTGCCCCATTTGGGAATGCAGGCGTGATGTTTGTATGTATGTATGATAGCAGCGGTATGATTACTTATGTAGACTTGAGTGCAAATAGAATGGCGGATGTAACAGAGCTTTTGTTACTTTAATCATAAAACTACAGTCAGATCCACCTATAGTAAAATGAAACAGATACACTCACATCACTATATCGAGATTAACTCGACATGTTTTAAGCTAATTCGTGACCCATTATCGGGAGCAACACGATGACGCTCGTCGGTACGCGCGTCTAAACACTGCCGCCGTGGCGCATTGCCTCAAAAATGCCCTATAAGCTAAGTCCACACCAGTGCGCTTTCACGTTCATCTTGCGTCTTCCTCTGACGCATGCCCGTGCAACCACTAACAATAGCGCAGGCCGCAGGGACGCGTTCATTGAGGACGGATCTAGTTTCAGCGCATGCGCTGTGGTTGCACGGGCATGCGTCAGAGGAAGACGCAAGGTGAACGTGAAAGCGCACTGGTGTGGGCTTAGCTAAGGATCTTTTACAACCAACCTTTGAGACATATAGAAGAGTCTTAATTCACTTAATGAATTTGGATGTACATAAGACTATCTTTTCTTTTTTTTTTAATTTAAACGAATTCACCCGAACATAAATCCGAATAACCCTCCTCCGCGCCGATCCCCAACAGCTAAGAACACGCGGCCAACATCGCCGAACAAGCCGCGACCCAATTCTGAATAATATATCTGATTTAAAACCACTTACGAAATTCGCATCTCGCTCGCTCGCGCCGGTGCGAGGGAGCGTGCATTATTTAACGCGTCAGGTCGCGTTGCTAATGTCTCATTCACTCTATATGACTCACCTGGTGTGGTCCAAGTCAGAAGAAACTAGCACATTAGTTAGACGAGGTCCCACGGCGCCCGCTACAACTCTACAACGAGGCTACGCCGGAGTGGTTTTAGTGGGAAATGATCTCCACTCCTCTTCCCGGTCGGTCTTCTGTTCTCGGTCCTCCCCAAGCCCGGGAGTATGCGTAACGCCTTTCCACTCCAGTAACAAAGAAAAAAGGTCAACCCGAAAAATCGTGTAGCCAGTAATGATAAACATGTATACCATCGCGCCTCTTTCCCACATGGGGTTGGGCTAGTAACCTGTCACTATAGTATCTATAAAGTGGCTACAAGTGGGTATAAACAAGTCCTGGTTTTTTTTATCGTCACGTTTTTATCTATGTAGCGTTCGTCTGTTCTGCCTACGACCTCTTTACGACTTTATATGCATGCACAATATATGAATACCATAAATACATCATGTCTGTCCAAAATGGGATTGGCAGAGCATACGAAACGTTTCGTAGACAGAAACGAGACTATTTCATGTTTCGTAACCACTTTTAGCATAGTTTTTACGGTTCAAATTATATAAGGTTGCCTATCCACAGGAGCGGAGCGAAGAAGCGGAGCGGTAACCGTGATAAAAAAATAAAAATCCATCAATAAAACTGTATAGACTGAAGAGGAGCGGAAATTTTATGCAATTCTATTAGTGGATTTCTATCTCGCTCACCGCCCCTGCTTCGCTCCGCTCCAGTAGACAGGCAGCCTAAAAGAGGTGTGGTTAACAATCAAATTCCTAGATAAAAACTAAACGTTCGTAACTTGAACCACACATGCATGCGGCACTCATATTCTTGTTACCCATTCGAAAGCCCGTCTTTGAATTTTATAACGTCGGCGTGATACGGTAATTTGAACAATGCGTAGACGAATCATCTTTAGATACACATTATATTTTAATGGGTCCTTTCATTCTGTACTGCTTGAGTCCTTGGCGTACAATGCTATCTACTCAATAAAGAGGTTAATTGTGATCATTGGGGTACTTTGTCTCGATGATAAAGGTCTCTAGAAATGCCTTTTTTTTCACGAAACACAAAACTGACAAAATCAGTAGCGCTATTGTCTAACGCACCAAATATCTAAATCGTGTTTAGTTTGTCAGTTTCAGTGTCAGTTCGTTTTGAAATGTATCAATTTCGAAGCGATTATTTGATTAAAATTAAACACGATTTAGACTTTCTGCTTCAGACAATAGCGCTGCAGGTCAGAAATTATAGCTAAAGGCTGATGTTAAAGGTTGATGTTGCGATGAGACGCTGCATCGTCGGAATTAACATATCGCAGCAATTCGCATCGTTTGTTGTAGCATCGCAACACGGTTTTGTGTGATAGGGCCCTAAAAACTGAGCCTATTCCATACTTCTCGATAATTTTACCGACAGTTTTTTGTTTGTTTAAGGATTCCATTAGAAGGCACTTACATAAACAAAATGAAGACCGGCCTTTGTGAACTAGAGTTGTTTCTTCTGAAGCCAAATAAAATCACGAATTTCGCGCAGAGAACAGCAACTTTGAAGGAACCTTCCCTTTTCCTAAAGTATTTTCGTGTGTCACAGTGCTTCAAAATGCAGCAATATAGCCCGGCCCGCTTTGCTCTATAAAACGTGACAGCGTCGCATCCGAGCAAACTAATGCATGTTGCATGCTGCAGCCGAGAGGAAGATTGCTGCAATTTGGTGGAAGGCTTGTTTGGGAGGCTTGTGCTGAAATTGTGACTGGGTCTAGAGGTAGCCTTTGCGATTTTTGGATGTTTTCATCAAAGGTACTTAAGTGAGGAACGTTCGGACGCGTTGCGATTCCTACTTTTAGCATAGTAAAATGTCATAAAAGATCTTTAAAATGATCCTTTGTTCAGCACAGACCTCCGTGTACAGTCCATGAAATCTAACTTGGAAAGATTTTTAGTAGTGGAGTTAAGTTAAGGTAGAACTTACCCCCACTGCTTAGAATCTTGCCACTTTAAATTCCTGGTGCTGTAAGGTTTTGGGCCGTAGTTTGCGGACCCCGTGCGGATTAAGAACTTCATCATAAGTTTGAATTACTTCGTCGCTGTGTGCAGGTTTCCTTATCATTTATCCTTCGCCGAATGGAGTCGTGGTGAATTTAAAATTCTGTTTCGCACATAAATTCCAATAATGTTAGAGGTACGAGTCTGAGATTAGAACCCACGACCCTGTGAATGAGAAGCTAAAAACTAGTGAAATTGTAGTTCTCTAAGTTTTTTTTGTTTGATTAATCGTTTAATTTGCAAGCAAGTTATAAGCTATAGAATTTTGACGCCGATCGGCGTCAGTGGCAACGATTAAATTAATCCACATTTTGCCTATATTCCCAAATGGTGTCGACAGAGGAGCCTACACCCGTAGCCACTGTTAGCACTAGTTTAGATTACATTAGATAAAAGAGATATCCGTATGAGGTTGCTAGCCTGTCACCTAAAGCATACCTTAACATTATTTCCTCAGTCGCCTCAAACGAAGTCCCGGAATAGAGTGAAATTCTATTTAAAACTGACACCACACGGGATTTTATCCCTAAAATTGAACACAATTTCGCTTTGAAATTTCTCTGAAACCTATTTCCAGCAGAATCCTTTATTATAGACACAACTAATAGATTTTATCCGACGCGTAGGTTTCAGGTTTGATTTGTGGCTGCGCCTAAATGTCGGGCTAGGAGGGAACCTAGATCATGCTGAAATGTATTTAATAGGAAAAGATTATATTTAACGGCGCGTTAAGAAATTAATTACGATAAAGTTCAGATTGAATAAGATTGTCTGCCCAATTTATTGTTCGAATAGAATTATGTAATGTTTGCATAATCGAGGAGATGCTACTTACTTCTTATGTTGCATTTAGTAGGTTAATTTTATTAGAGCGAGTGGCAACACTCGAACGGGGTCGCAGATTGAAATAAGAGGGTAGGTCATTCAGAGTTGGACGGCCGAAGGAAAAGCAATCTGCAAACCCGTTGGCTCTGATTTTCTATCACTTTTAATTTAAGTAATCCATGTAAACTTACTGTCGATCGTTGCTTAATTAAAACAAGTGTTACGTAGTCTATTCAACAAGAAGATTATTTACTTCCCTGCCGATCATGTCGGCGAATTAACCACTCGGTACTCCGACATATTAATAGAGACTTTTGTGTGGTGTCGGGTTTAGAATAACCTCTCGGTTTCTTTCGTGGATGTAGTAAGGCAAGGTGACTATAGATATAAAGACTACCCCACCCGACATATTTATCCTATGTGGTGTCGTAAGAGTCTACAAATTGTGCTAGAAATAGCTGCGAAGCGTGAATTAGGTAGTCATAGCCATGGTTTTGTTTATATCATGTTTTGTGTCCTCTGCCTATCTCATTTGGGAACATAAGCGTGATTATATGTATTGAATGCTCAACATTTTTCCTAGGTTGCTTCTTAGGAAATCCACAGTATAAATGGCGATGCGTTATCCTAACCCGACATCACACATGACACTGCAGTACAAAGAAAAGATAGTATTTCTAAAATGTGGTAGATAATTTAAGCACGAACAAAAAAATCATCTGCCTGTGTAGTTAATTATAATTTATTTACCCCAATTAATTGTGCATCTCAAATTACGCTAAACCGTGGCTGTATACGTAATACTCACTGAAAATTATGATACGACGAGCCCCTCGGTACTCGAGTCTGATCTGAGCAAGTATTAAATTACGGGAACTATTTCGTAGTAAATTACTAGAATTTGTGTTACCTACAGACTATAGTATTGCGATTTAGCTTTGCGTTTCGGCTATCTTTAGCACAGAGCTCTGGGTCTTACTACAAAATAGGCAGCTGTAGAAGTAGTAGTCAATCAAGTGCTTGTACAGTCCAGGAAATTGAATGTTTAGCAGGTTGACCGCCTTCATAATCTGTTCGCATTATAGGACAAACTTCACCATGAAGTTCAATATTGATTATTTATGTCATACAACTGGCTAAAACAGTAATCAGGCCAATTTTAGAAGTAACTCAACCTGCTAAACATCCAATTTCCCTGCCTGTACCTACTTCACTTTTCATGCCTACGCTCGGCGGCCGGTATAGGGATGTATTATGGCGTATTCACATGAAACTACCGTGGTAGTGACGCGCATATCTAGCTTCTCGATGTGATAATTTTTGATAATCGACAGTCAGCAACTTTGCTAGCGACTGTCGGATTGTGAAACATTCTTTATGCATCTGATGTTGCGCCTCGTCATCGTTCGTATTTTGTTGCGATTACTGATTATTACGAATACGATTTACGATTTCTCGAGCATACATTTCAAAGAATAGTCTTATCGATAATTGTCGACATAAACATCTATAAAACGCATCGATCTTCTCAACTTCCGAGATATCCTACAAATTTCATAAACCCCTTTTTTAGCTCCGCTCTAATAGAAATCGGATTCCTTTACAAATTCTATGGCAAGATTAAAAATTCCGGCCCCTTCTCAACTTAGAATTCGTTTCCTTGCAATTAGCCGATGGGAATCGGCTGTTGCAGCCTTTCTTAAATTCAGGAGAAATACAACCTTCAATTAGTTGAGCAAACGCTCTTTGAGATCCTTAATTACCGTTATCCTTTCTCATTTAAATTTAACTCCGACATTAGTACGGGATGAGTTTTGTTTCATACTTTAAGTCCTCCAATTTGGACGACTGTTTTTGCTACAAGATTAGCCGGAGACTCGGAACTTAGTTCTGTTTTGATTTAATGTTGTAATTAGTTTCGAAGCAAACAATATGAATTTCAATTTTAATAAGGTAGTTGAATAAGACGTGTTGGAGTAGCATGGAAATATTTGGGCTGAAATGAGTTTTAATGAAGAGTTCTAAACATGGTTAAAGTAAAAATATAATTACTGTAGAAGAGGGCATAATTATACTTGATACGACACGGCAATTTATTTTTGAACCTGTTGGAAGAAAAATATGACTCTTGTATCGAGAAGCTAAACAGCTGGCCAAAAACTTTGCAAAGTGGCTGTTACTCTACCTACAAGTGTGCTAGTAATTCTAAGTCGGAAGAAACATTTTTGTTCACAGAAGGAAATGTTCTACTTTTATGGCCTGTCTATGACAATAACTCCAGCCTCGGAATCAGTACATTCTCTACAAGCTCGTCAGCTCGCATCCGGTTCCGCCCTCGGGTAATTACCACCCCGCGGCTACTTTCAGATGCACTGACATGCTCGTCAAACTAGACTGTAGTAATTACATCATACGCACCGTGGGGTGAGTAGGGATCGAGCTGTCGGGGATGGGGAGAGAGGACAAAGGGTTGAGTTGGATCACCTATAGGCTAACTGATGCCTAATATGTTCTTTTTACAAATGAACATAAAAAGATGTACCTAATCATGTCTATATTCCCAAATGGAGTAGGCAGAGCATATGAATTGTGACAGAGAAAACCATGATTATGTCTTTTTCACACTGTACAGCCACTTTTAGCATGGTTTTACGTCCGCAAAGATGGATAAAGTAGAATAGTGACAGGTTGCTAGCCTGTCGCCTAAAGTGTACTTAAATTTATTTCCTTGGTTGACTCTTACGACATCCATGGAAGAAATGGAGAAGTGTTTTTCTATCCCAACACTACATTCGAAATAAATTACAAATGAAGGCATAGTAATATTCATAAACTGAAAGTGTCGATCAAACAATTTACCTAACCCTTAGTATGAAATCCATCTCAGCCCAATTAAGATTTAAGATAGCATGTCTTGCTGTTCTGTGTTTATCTTTAAAAATAATACATACATACATACATACATACAGTCACGCCTCTTTCCCACAGGGGTAGGCAGAGACCACTTTGTTCCACTTGCTACGATCCTGGCATACTTCTTTTGCTTCATCCACATTCATTAGTCTCTTCATACATGCTCGTCGATTTCGGGTACTCTTGACCTGACCTGTTTCTAAAACGTCCGCGATTTGGTCACGGAACGTCCGTCTAGGTCTTCCCCTCCCAACACACCCATTCACACTTCCCGTATAAATCTGTTTTGTCAATTTTCTTTCATCCATCCTCTCTACATGACCAAACCAGCTAAGCATACTTCTTTCAATCCTTGTCACTATGTCTACTTTCACACCAGCTTGTTCCCTTATTATTAAAAATAATACATTACTTAAAGTACCTTGCGAATGGGTAGGGATAAAACTATGTACGATCAAACCTTTTATGTTATGTTTTCAATAACGCTAAAACTTTTGCCATGTTTGCTTAAGATAGTCATCTCGTCTATTGACGTTTTTACTTTTTGTGTTTTACAGTTCACTTGTAGGTTCTATCCTTGCCTGTACACTTTACAGTTAATGCATTACTCTTAAAATAGAAACCAACACATTATTTATTGAAACCGTCCTCTAACAAACTTATTTATTAAAATAGAAAATGGAATAGAACGTTTTTAAAATTAGTTCCAGCGGGGAACTCGAGTTTTTATTTTTAACTTAGTGCATCGCAAATATTTCATGTAAATAAAGCCGTGGTTTTGCGCTCGACGTTTGCGTCTCTTTGAATCAATGTTGCAACTCTGAGCTTCTTTCAGTTGCGAGTTAAAACATGTTTGCACTGTTTGAAAAAGGTTCTCGAAAGTAGCGAATTTGCTATACAGAGTGGGAAAATAAGTCTGGAGGGAAACTACCTTAAATCACTAAGTTGGTTCGTTTTAGTTAAAGGAAATATTCTTTTATTTTTAAACTAGCTGTGCTCGCGACTTTGTCCGCGTGGAATAGTGACTAATTTTCCCGTTTTTTTTTCACATTTTACAAGGTTTCATTGGTCCTATTGTTCGTAGCTTGATGTTATATAGCCTAAAGCCTTCCTCGATATAAATGGTCTATATAACACAAAAATATTTTTTAATTCGAACCAGTAGTTCTTGAGATTAGCCAGTTCAAACAAACAAACTCTTCAGCTTTATAATATTAGTATAGGAAGGAACAAAACACTATTCAAAGATTTTGTAAAAGTCGCTTGCCTCGCCCTGGACTCTAACAATTAAAGCAATCAAAAAAATCAAACGCCATATTTTACTATTCTAATTGATAAAATTATTCTTTGAGATAAATTTTATTTAATAAACATTTTGCCGGCTTAGCACAACTAGGCGCGAATTAAGTTACGCGAGACAGACTATACCTGTAACTGTCTAACTAGAGGTATAAAAAAATAATAGGTAGTCAATCCCATTCGCGTGTCATATAGCGCATGCTGTACTAAGCCTGTATGTGGTCTTACTTGATTAAAAGGATTTAAGGTAGTCTACCTTCAGGGCCTGACTTATTTTTCCACCCTGTAATGTCGTGAATCGAATGTAGATGTTGGAACAACTTATGTTGTAGGTACGATGCACACGTTCGTTAACGCCGTTTCTGTGAGGGTTACACGGTTTCCTGGCTGTGTTTGATGAAAGTGGTCCAATGAATGCCGTGGTTTAATTTAACAGCTTCCTCAAATTAACCTTAGCAAAAGAGTTTGAAAATATAAGGGGAAAAAAATCTTATTTTTCCACCGGTAACCTTGTTAAAAACGAGCCTCAAACTGTTCTCTTTGAAAACGCTCGCCCGGCACAATCGCGAATTCATGAAATGTTAATAATTTTTATGGAGGCGCCGCCCCTGAAACTGATAGAAGTGAACATTATTTATTCAGGGAGACGGGGGCTTAAGCAGATAGACTGTAATTTGAATCTTAATACCCCACAATTATTTATTTTGAGCAGAAAAAATGCATAGGTTCCCGGAGTGAAACGTCCGCGATATTTCACTTTGCTTATAAATTTAAGTACTCCGGAAGATTAATAAGGGATCCACTTCATTTAAATTTTTTTCATTAAGTGTATCACGGGCTCGAATGAAAATAACATTTTATGTTTCAGATTATTTTGGGCCGCCCACGTTTTATGAGATTTTTTACAGCAAATGTTTAATATTGAGACAGTACCTATGAAAGTATAGCTCTTATAAGTATCAGGCTGTTGAAGATTTTTAATTATCTTGTTAGGGTGGAGCTTCGTTGTTAGTTATATTTATTAATTTAACGTTTTCTTTCTTTTTGTTTCGATGTGTTTTTATATTTTACGAAAAATATAACGTAATTGTGAGTAATGTTCAAACAACAAATTATCCTTTAAGTAGAGTAAGATTGCCTTTTGGCTAGTCAACTTTGTTTACCTTGAGCTTATGCCAATAGCTCCGAACCATTTTTCTGTTATTGACGTATGAAAAAATATTGTTTAATAACTACTAAAACAAAACGATGTTTCATTTCCATATTAAAAGCTTATTGTATTTATTTGTGGTAATTTCTCATTCCAAATAAATTCAATGCATTATTTTGAACAATGAATAATAGGCCCAGCGAGTATTATAACCATAAAATAAACTACCACATCTATGTTCCCGTAAAAAGCTTATCTCCATATGAAAGCTCATGCAGTTACGTCCTTATGTGATTTTTCACCATAAAGCTTCATATTTTGCTGATCGGATTATTTCGATACTATTGATGAGATTTCGCATTGATATTGTTAAATTCACAATGTGAGTACAGTAAAATTACCGATTTTAAGATTCAGTCAATAATCAGATATATAAACAAAAAAAGGAACCTTTAGTCAAGCGGTGACTTGGTTTGTAACGACCATTCAAATATTCTGTCAGTGAACGGTTGAAATTAAAATGGTTTTTAAATCAAAGTAGGTTTTTTCAACTAGCGCTTAAGGAAATTACACTAATTATCAAGAAAGAAGGTATCAAGAAACTTTGGGAAAGCTTTGTTTTTTTTTTCAAGCGAACTTAACAGTGTTCACAATTAAATTATAAATAAATAAATTATAATGAAAATGACTATAGAGCTTGAAGGTAAATGGCATTGTATCGTTTACCCGACTAAAACAATGCGTCATATGCAATAATTCAAAACAAAATAAGACCGAATGTTATATGGAGTGGATATCGACGTATGAAAGGGAAAATTATATAAACGCCATTTTTATAGGATAATGTGTGAAATACATGGTAGAAATTGGCAAAAGTTTCTGAAGGGGGGATAACTTAATCATTATCATAACAAAATGTCGCTCCATTTCGTCTTTCAAGCGTCGATCTGAGCAATAACCGTCAATTCAAATTTTTTAGTAATCACATTGAACTTTAAACTACCGTAAGACTCACTCATGTTGAAAATTTAACGAATAAGTCACGTCTTATAAATTGAGTTTAGCTTGACATAATTAGTTTAGTAATCACGTTATATTTCTAGATGTTTCCTACCTTTTTACAAAGTGAACTCACTCGAAACTTCTTTACAGTCCTCGAGAGCGGTGATGACCCGGCTGCTTGCGGCACCCGACGCACCCTGGTCCTGGCAAACCACCAGAGTACGGCGGACGTGCCGATCCTCATGGCAGCGTGGAACCCTCGACCCGGAGTCCTGGCGAACCTCATGTGGATCATGGACCGGGTCTTCAAGTTCACTAACTTCGGGATAGTCAGCGTGTTGCATGAGGACTTCTTCATACAAGCGGTGAGTCTATAGCATTTAGAGTCGAAATTTTCCGGGCATTTCTTCGAGCGTTTCAACTCTCATTCATCTGGACGCTTCTGTTAAGATGAAGAATATTCTGATACCGTCGTTTAGTCGTCAAAGAGGAACAAGGGCGGTTAATAAGTAGTCAAAAAGGACATCAAAATCTGCAGCAGATTCATATAACATCTAGCTAGATGAATGAGACACGCGAATAATCGCCCTTCCAGAACAGAGGCCTGCGAATTTCGTCAGCGGCTCTCGACAAAAGTCACAAAAATTTGGAAACGAATACGCTATTCAAGAGTACTCTTAGGTTAGTGGTCGTAGTATCTTATTGTATTGGTGTATTGGCAAACCAAGGTAGCTGTAAACTGAAGAATAAGATACCATTCAAGATTATTATGTCCGATGCTACTGTAATACACCAGTGCCAGTGCAATCTTTTCTATGCCAGTTCTTTATCTTCTTGACGGGATAGAAAATACCAGTCACGTTTTTTTTCCTTATATAATAATTGGTATATGATATGGTTCAAACTGAAACGTCACCAATTATTATTCGGTGCTATTCAATTTTTTTTCCTAACATACGCATTACGCACTCATACAACCCATTCGTGCGAACACGATGCCAAATTGACCAATGTTATACCATCTGAACTAACTTGATCAATAATATTATTTATTATACACGTCAAATATGGATTGAGAAAGGTCAAAGATTACCGCCTCACCGAGATTTATATCTTCATTAAAGCACAATACCAGTACATTCAAACTTGATTCAAAGCATTAATTGCAACACGGCTTCGCCATCGAAAGTAATACAGCAAACAATATTACATAACGCGGGAGCGTCAAAACAATATTTAACAGGTCGTCAACGTATAACCCATTGAGAAATGTTAGCAACATTGATTTCCATTGCTGGTATTATACGTCCCTTGCGATTGATCGCTTTGGAAGCTCCGCAATGAAATGCTCGTCGAAAGATTCCTCTTCTTTGTCTTCTGGACAATATTGTTGGTTTGGTGGTGGATCGAATGACTCCGTGGGTGGACTTGATTTGTATTTGACATAGATACGTTGCCCGCAGCTCGGCGTGTGGAAATTGACGCATTAATGATATACCTCCGATATTAATATGCCTCGTGCTTGTTTTCTGTGGTGATTGAAAATACGTAATGGGGATTCTTTGTGTTATTTTTTGCTATTTTCGCCTGTTGATTATAGTCACGCGATGGCAATTTTGAAAGGAACGGATACATCAATCTGATTGTTTGCAATAATATTTTACCTGTGTCAATGTCAAATTTCGGTTAGTAAATTCAGATTCCCTAATGAGCTACTTAGAGCACTCAAAACGGTACATTTTAAACGACAGACTAGCTACTTTTCATTATTGTACTTCTTATCTTAAAACCTAAAATATGCTAGCAGTGGCTATAAAACGTGAAATAGTCATGGTTTTGTCTTCAAATGCTCTGCCCACCCCTTTTCGGAATACAGGCGCGATATGTGTATGTAGTTTCGCTACCAACATTAAGGAATTACCTTTCATTTTACCTTCCTGCAATTCCGCCCGTAACATTCTTTACCACTTCAATTTAATATGCCCTCAAACAGTAAATTTACACAGAAAGCGGCTGCTGCATGTTTATTCTCTTATTTGCCATCCTCCAAGTGTCCATTAAATTGATTGGTTCCGTATACAACGCCATGTATATCCGGCTGTTCCAATGCATCAGATACGAGTGATATTGAGTGCCGATACCGCTTGACGCACCGGCGAGATAAATCATTTTTGGGATGACGATTTGCGGTCCACGCGGGTTGACGTGTAGCAATGAAGTGGATGTTTTAATTACTTCCATACCTTAAGCGTAACACTTTATTAATGTATTTTATAGGTACTTAGGTGATTTTGGTGACATTTTAATGGACGAATGATACTGTCGGTGAACTGACTTAAATTTAAGAGTCATCATGAAACAATGTCACAGTGAACGTTATAGTGTCATTGCATTAGTTAACAAGGAGAATCGTGACGGCGTCACCTTTGAAGAGGTTCGATAGTTCTTGATTGCAGAATACGCAACATAGTTATTTAAGTAATGATAGGTATTTCGAAATACAACATTTAAAACATTATTTACGCAGGTAGATAGATTCCTGAAACCCTCATTGCTAAGAACAAGCTATGCAGACAACACAGTTAACTAAAAGCGTGTACCACTTGACCTGCGTCCAAAACACTGCGTTGGACGGCTTTTCACGCCATCATGTCTTCAAAACAGAACGATACTTACTAAGGCAGGGTCGGCCACGCCACGCACCCTTGCCCGCGTCGCTCCACCCTCGAACCATCAACTCATGCAGTAGTTACCTAGATAAAGAGTAACATACCTCTGGGCGACCGAGCTTTGCTCGGATTATTCAGTAAGTAAGAATTCATATCCCTGTCCTTTTCTCTCTCGGAAAAATGCCGTTTTCCGGGAAAAACACCATGTAGATAAACTTAAAACTCTAACTAAACCTTGTCTAAATATAAATTTTCATGAAAATCGTTAGAGCCGTTTCCGAGATAGCTGGTTGGTATATAGAAATGAATGAATAAAAATATACAAGAACTGCTCGTTTAAAGGTATAGGATATAGGGTTCGTATTCTCCTTCTACTCGTATGCGGGGAATGTGGATGGGTGCTTTGGGAGGGAAAACTTAGACGGACGTTCCGTGACCAAATCACGAACGTTTTAGAAACAGGTCAGGTCAAGAGTACCCGATATCGACGAGCACGTATGAGGAGATTAATGAATGTTGATGAAGCAAAAGCGGTATGTTATGATCGTAGCGAGTGGAACAAAGTAGTCTCTGCCTACCCTGTGGGAAAGAGGCGTGACGTTATGTATGTATGTATGTATACTTCTGGAACTGACTGTATGGCAGCTAGCTCGAGGTGACGCCTCCCGCCGGAAATAACTACGGAACTCTCAGGCGCTTCCCGTTTATTCATGCGGCGGATAAAATTACGTTATCACGTGTTTTCCCCTAGAAAGTTACTAACAACATACGCTGGTGAAGTCTCGAGTTGTGTTTTGCAGTTCTGCAGTTGTGTAGGTAAAACTCGCGTACGATTTTATTATTTAAACAACCGTGGGACTCAGTCATAGTGAGATAAGCGGTAAGCTCACGATTTTGACTTCATAGTTCAAAGACGAAGAGCTGTTTTTCCATATGGGCAGAGAACATTAAACGCTACATAGTCAAAACCATGACTTTTTCACGATTGGCTGCCTAAAACATACTTCAACCCATTTTCTTAAGCTTCTCGTACGACATCCACGTAGGAAATGGAGAGGGTTATTCTAAATCCGACACTACCATATCGAAATACCACTATCGCTATTAACACGAAAGTTTATAATATATCTATATCTTTCACGCAGAACCTACTAGACGAATCTTAATGTAACATTACAATAATGTAGCTCTGAGACATTAATTCAGAATAATTCAAAGGCTAGTCGAATCACTAATATTCCATAAACTAAGTAAGTCACTGGTAGAGGGTAGTACTTTAATAAATAATTTTGTGTCTGCTGTTTAAGTTCCGACTGGCACCTCTAAGTTTATCGAAGGTTCGAAGTTTCGTAGTTAATGGTAAAATAAAATTTTAATTGACACGATGATGATGACTTACATAATCTTCGGCCATATCATTTGCATTATGTTCTAATTCTTCACATCAAGATGATTAAATATCGCCATAAATCACACTAATTGATCAGAAACTGAATATTCGAATATCCTGTTGACAGGTCAATGTTGTAATATTCTATATTTACAACCCAATTAGGGTCAATTCCCACCAAAAGAGCAGCGCAGCGCGGCGTAGCGCAGCGACCCGCTCCGTGGAATGAGAATTTCAACTTTATTTTCATTACAATAAGACTTACTATCGCATGAGAAACTCTAACGATGCGGGCGCATGCCCGCGTATCCATGGTAATAACAACGCATTCCATAAACGAAGCCGTGCGACTGCGCGAGCCTTCGCAGGAATGTCCGAGGATGCTCGAGCAGTCGCGACGGCCGCTGTCAATACATATGTCAATATGTCAATAATTATGTAAATTCCAGCGACTTCCTACGCATTCCAGCGGCTTCTCGAACAGTCGCAGGAATCGTCGCGCATTCTCCACGGAGCGGGTCGCTGCGCTAAGCCGCGCTACGCTGCTCTTTTGGTGGGAATTGACCCTTAGCGTTATCGACTATCATAATGCCATATTTTATGTCATGTTGTACTTCGGTTACAAATTCCTATCCAAAAGTTTAAGCGGACTGGACCCCGCTGAAGTTTTATTTTAAACCTCTTGAGATTGAAATATAACAACAAAAAATATTTATCCGATTTGATGTAATAATTCTTGCTTATCTCAGCACCACATTTGGTTATTCAGCTAGCGGCGAATTTTAAAACGGTAATAAATAAAAAATAAAAAAACAAGTTCAAGTCGGGATTTGAAGCGATCGTCTCTTTGCTCTACCTAGATTTGCTGATAACGCGTATATTGCGTGTGAAGTTCCCAGTACGCAACAGGCCCGTGTACGAATGAGCCCTCACTCGAACCAGGCCCCTTTTTTGGTGAAAAATGGGGACAGTGAAGTTAGAGAAGTCAGAAAGAGTAGCAAAATGAGACCGCATGTACAAGACAAAAGTATAAGCAAAGGACTGTCAATTTAAGTTGTCTACATAAGGCCTTCGACACGGTCAGCAGGGAAGGGCTTTATACTGCACTCGTCAGCATTGGGTGTCCTCCTAAACTCCTGAGTATTATTAAGTCGTTCCATGATGGAATGACCGGGACTGTTGTTTTTGACGGCGAGACATCTGAGCCATTTGAGATGCGCAGAGGTGTTCGACAGGGCTGCGTCTTGGCTCCTACCCTGTTCGGTATTTTCTTTTCATTGCTTCTTGGAGCAGCTTTTGGCGATGACCAACAGGGTATCCATCTATATACGAGGGCTATCGGGAAGCTTTATAGCAGTTCGCTTCTGAAATCTAAGCGATACCGTGAAGATTTACATGTTGATAGCCTCCTTTTCGCCGACGACGCCGCCTTTGTCGCCAACTCTTCCGTCGAGCTTCAATCAATGATGGACAAATTTTCGCACGCGTGTTCTCTCTTCTCAATGTCGATAAACGCTAACTGTTGTTGCTTCTGTTGGATGGTACTCCTCTTGAAGTTGTCGATAAGTTCTGCTACCTTGGCTCGACCATATCAAACAATCTCTCGCTTGATGCGGAGATCGATATTCGTATTGGCAAAGCGTCTACCATGTTCGGGAAGTTGAGTAGTAGAGTATGGAGTAACAAATATCTCACTATTAAAACCAAGATGATTGTGTATCAGGCATGCATCTTGAGTATACTTCTGTATGAAGCTGAAACCTGGACATCGTATGCCAAGCAAGAACGTAGACTTAATGCCTTTCATATGCGTTGTCTTCGTACCATCCTAGGCGTGACTTGGGAAGATAGAGTCACTAATGAGAAGATTCTGGAAACTGCACAGTTGCCTAGCCTTTTTGCTTTGCTCAAACAAAGGCGTCTACGTTGGTTGGGGCATGTGCAGCGAATGGGATCAACTCGTTTGCCACGTCGTGTCATGTTGGGTGCTGTTGCGGAAGCAAAAAGGCGAGTGGGCAGACCTTTGCTCCGCTTGAAGGATTGCGCTAAACGTGACATGAAAACGTTTAATATTGACCATCGCGAATGGGAGACGCTCGCAGCGGATTGGAGTAAATGGCGAAAAGCGATTGCGGAGGGTCGTAAAACCCATGATGAATCATGGTTCCGGACTTTGGATCAGAGGAGGGCCAGGAGACATCAAAGCAGCAATTTACCACCCGCTGCAATATTCTACTGCCGAGCGTGCCGAAGACCTTGCCGCTCCCGAATCGGCTTATACAGCCACGAGAAGAAGTGCCTATCAGACACTACTTAAAACGTCTGTTACAGACGAATGAGGCCGTTGATGATGACATAAGCGCAAGAATTGCCATGCGTTGTTCAATCAGTAGTCAAAAAGATCCCATTTTATGCAACTATATAAGCTTATCGTTTAATTGAAGTAGCTGCCTGTCTGTCGTTGACCATTTCGGACGTGATTCGATGAATAATTCATCAGCACCAGTACAATGCACGTGATCAAATGGATACCCACTTTGCTTAATGAATTGTTTCTATTTGCGGGCAATTTAAATTTCACTTTCCATGGCAGACGAGGCATGGGATTTTGTTTTGTTAAAAAAAGCAGCATTTTTGCCCTGTGGTTCAGAATGACACCTGTCCATTTCTTCTGTAGATGTCGTATGAGGTGACTGAGGAAATAGTTTATGATATTTTTTAGGCCACAGGCTAACAAACTGTCACTTACACCTTAACTTAAAATATCAAAATACGCTAGAAATAGAAACGTAAAAAGTCACAAATTTGTTTATGAAGCGTTTCATTTGCTCTGCTTACCCCATTTGGGAATACGTTAGTCGAAACTATATTTTATGAGTCCTTTTCAGAAAACATGTACTTAGTATACGGCTTTATTGAATCAACATTTAATTGATTCCTCTGATAGTAAGCCGTACATTTTGTCAGTGATTTTGTTTTTATTGACTTTTTGAATAGCCACACTTTTTTTAAACGACTGTTTTACCTAATTTGAGAAGAGATTTAAATCAAAAGTGGCGCGTGATTCACTCCAGTTCCATTGTTTGCAACGGACCACAAGGCAGGATTGAATGTTTTGTTTCAAACCAGACGTTTCCCTTTGCAAACTAAACACATGATTCTTCGACAACGTTAGATTATAAATGCGTTTCAACTATCTCATTTACCTTGTCTCATTAGACAAATAGTCTGCAGGTTTTTATTAAATTTATGCGTGGATTTTGTTTCACTTTATTCGATAAGTAGGGTAAACTTCTTCAAAATTTCGTAACATTCGGGGGAAGAGTTTAAACAAATAAGAATACTATATGATTCTGTTTCCACCTATGCATTATAGAATTTAGTTAGCAACTGTTAACCTATAACCCTTTATTCCCAACAAAGAGTCATGCAATACAATTGTTAGTATAAGTCGAGGTTTGAACGCGAGCGACAGGCGGAGCGGTTAGCAGAAGCGGACATCCTTGTCCTTTCGTCGCGTTATACCGCGCATTCTTGAGCTCAGCTGAATTGCAATTCATTAGCCACTTCAATTATCTCGCTGGCATTCTAACCACAGCCTTAATAAACAATTTTAGCTCGCTTTTGGTTCCTATTCGTCATCAAGTTACCTTAACGACGTCGCCCTCAATGGCATAATGCGATCTCCTTTGTCGTCTCGCTTCGAATTGCTCTTTATTGGATGAGAAAAGTTTCAAGCGCTTTTTTACTTATTTGATAATACGCTGTTATGACTTTATGCGTTCTGTGTTTAAAACGTGGTTTTAGTTTAGTTGTGCTTTTGAGACTCATTTTTCTGTTGTCTTGATTTAATGATTTGATCAAAATGCTTTGTCCTAACTATTGCGTATATTATTGGCTGTAGAATCGTATACAAATACTGTTCCTGGATTCATTTTTTTTACAATAAATGTTGATTCCCAAACCACCATAAACCTAATTTACAGTGAACGTCATAGTGACATAGTATTACTGAACAAAGAAAAAAATATTACGTTTATTGTGACAATGTTCCGCGGTGGGTGAAGAATCAATTGGTTTGACTGGACATAACACGCGACAGCTAAGTGAAAATAAGATTATGCAATAATGCATCGCAAATCGTAAATTTCTTATTAATTTACACCTTTCATTTTTTTGAAACAAAAATATATCTATTTCTCCTACTTAAGATTTATCGGATTACCCAATTGTTTTCTAAAATCTCTCCAAATTCACCGCATTACGAGTAGGTACTTTCCAAGCAAACACGTACCTTTCAATTATTTATGAGACTAAAGAAATTACGACCCCAGCTAATCTCCCCCGGCTGTCATTCTCCCACATTTTGACAGAATTTGACAGAGCATTAGCATAGAAAATCAATGTCTTATTAAAAAAACATACAGCGCAAGAGCGGGGCCGGATATGACACGTTCGTGACTGTGCCGAGGTGCGCTTGCGTCCGCGATATGCCTTATTGCGGTGCAATAAAGAAGGAATTATTATTTTTGTTACTTTTTCGGCTTGTCTGAACACGTTGTAAAAGTGTGGTGTAAGTGGGAAGAGGTTCGCGGTTTAGCTTCAAGTTGTTAGATGGATATAACTTGTACTAATTTTTGCTTCTTAATGGACGACAGTATTCTCAGTCGATATTACTAATTAAGTGACAAGTGCACATGATCTGCGTGACTTGATTTTGATTCCGTCTTAAATCTAATCTGAAGTCTGATAACGGCAAAATGTAATTTAGTCCCGTTTAGGTATTTTTTTTATTTATGCAATCAACTGCAAAGAAAATTAACCTAAGGGTCAGTTCACACCGCGACGAGACGCGACGCGGCGCTACGCCGCCGCCCGCGCGGGTTGCGGGAGCGGTGCTGGGCACGTAGCGCTGCCAACTCAAAATATACTTTATTCGCTACGCGATAAGGTTCACATTTCACTGTGAGAATTCAGGTCGTCGAGCTGCGCCTCGCTGCGCAGCGCGGTGCAGCGCGGTGCCGCGCTGCGCAGCGCGTAACCACATGCATCGTCGTGCAGCGCCGCGTCGCGTCTCGTCGCGGTGAGAACTGACCCTAACGTCAACTAGCTTGAAGACTGAATGCAACAGTATTTTTGTCACGAAAAAAAAAAACTGTCAAATACGAAGTTATATAATTTATATATTTTCAAAAATTATCGTACCTACAGGAGTTTGGTAACTTTTGACAATAATATTACACGATACGATTATCCTCTTTTTTTCTTCATTGTAAAAATGTTAGAATATGAGCGTGAATTATGTACCTTTTGTTTATGCGGAAACTGGGAATGGGTCACAGTCACAGGGTGAAATGAAACTTATTTGGTTCTAAAACGTACTATTAGTTGGTAACTAACTGCTTTCAGTTATTATTGCGTCTTCATAATGGCTACGTCCATCTCTTTACATTATTTACGTTGTTATTGCATCTACCTAATGGATACGTCCAACCCTGCTTCGGACAAGTCAGTCCTCTTTAAACATTTGATCTTTTGCGCCCTACATCTGTGCTGCATCAGATCATTAATAAATCTTCAGTCTAAATCGTAAACCGCCGCCGCTCCTCCCTTGCACCACCCCCTACAATATTAAAAACGATTCCGTGCCCCCTTGAGCAGTAAACATGCCCCTTTTATAGGCACAACTAATAAAGCCGAATGGGTTTAGTGCAAGCTCTAAATGCCCGGCAGTGGTACGCTAATGACAAGCCGTCCGGGCTTCCGGTTTTAACCGTCCGGGGAAATGGTTTTGATTTTTGATTGGTGTGAATTGTAGTAAGGCGTGTGGCGTCGTGTTTAAAATAAAACCTCTCCATTTCTTCCGTTTCCTGTGTGGTTTCGGGATAGAATAACACTTCTCCGTTTCTCTCGTGGATTCGTGAGAGGTGACTAAGGAAATAGTTTTAGGTGTGCTTTAGGTGACTGACTAGTTGTTACTATGATCGCTTCCATCTGTTTTCAAACCTAAAGGCTGCGAAGCGTGAAACAGTCATAATAATGATTTTGTCTATGTCTCGTTTCGTGTGCTCTGCCTACACTATTTGGGAACATAGGCGTGATTTATGTATGTATGTAAACTCATTCACCTGATAGATTACACGTGAGAAATCAATTTCTCATTGCTAGCAACACAAGCAACGTGTTAAGAAAACATAAGGTTCTAAGTGAACGAGCTGGTGTGAAAGTAAATATTTTGACAAGAATAGGAAAAAGTATGCTTTGTTGCTATAGTCGTATACAGAAGATGGATTGATAGTGTGGATACTGTACTATACAGAGTATGGATGGATAGAGTGGATGGGTGTGTTGCGAGGGGAAGGTCTTAGCTAGACAGACGTTCCGTGACTGAATCGGTAACGATTTAGAAAAAACAACCGGCCAAGTGCGAGTCGGACTCGCGCACGAAGGGTTCCGTACCAAAAATACCAAAAAAACACGGTTTTTTCTATGGGAGGGGAGCCCCCTTAATTATTATTATTTTTTTGATCTTAGTATTTGTTGTTATAGCAGCAACAGAATTATATCATCTGTGAAAATTCCAACTCTCTAGCTGTCACGTTTCGTGAGATACAGCCTGGTGACAGACGGACAGACAGATAGACAAACAAACAGATAGCGAAGTCTCAGTAATAGGGTCCCGTTTTTACCCTTTGGGTACGGAACTCTAAAACGGTCAGGTCAAGAGTACCAGGAACCCAGCATGCACGAAGAGATTAACGAATGTAGATGGATCTAAGTAGCAAGCGGAACGGAGTGGTCTCTGGCTTACTCTATGGAAAGAGGCGAGACCGATTGTATTTATGTATTACTGCTGGCTAGCTCTTAGCTTTTCCCAGTAAACCTTTTAGACGATCAAAATAAGAGGCCGACCTTTTTCTATTCCTCAACTCTGTAATAGATTAATTCGCAACAGCAATTACGGTGGAGGCCGGCCTTTATTCGACGCCGATTGTACAAATCCGCAAATTCTATTACAGGCGAAATCCTTTGCGATCCGACCTGGGGCTTTTACCGTAGGCCACGGCGAATGGGAAAAAATGTGTGTCAGAATGATAACGGTATCCACCATTTATTTTATGTGTATGATGGGTGAAAAAATATAAATACACAAACACACAAACCTACATCACGCCTGTATTCCCAAATGGGGTAGGCAGAGCACACTAAATGCTAGATAGACGAAACCAAGACTATTTCTCGTTTCGTGGTCGTTTCTGGCGTATTTTTTAAGGGTGGCAGGTATAATAATAGTATTGCTAGCCTAATGCCAGAAATATGGGTGAGAAACAAAAATTTGCACCTGCGTTAAAGTGCGTTAAATCGTGATTATAATTACATCAAACTTTTCCGTCGTGACACGAAAATTAGCTATACGTTTATACGTCTACCAGAATTTTTAACTACGACTTAAAGCATCTTAATGCGAATGCAACTTTTTGGTGCCCGCTCTTATTTCACTCAACTAGCTTGGTGTGGTGTGGTGAAAATCGAAGATATTTTTAACCAAACTACCTAACTACGTCTTAAGTTCTGGTAGACGTATAAACGTACAGCTAATTTTCGTGTCACAACGGAAAAGTTTGATGTAATTATAATCACGATTTAACGCACTTTAACGCAGGTGCAAATTTTTGGTTCTCACCCATATACCTTAACCTATATCCTTAATCGCTTTCTACGACATTCGCGGAATATAATGGAGAGTGTTATAGTTATCTTGTGTGGTGTCGGGATAGAATAACACTTTCCATTTCTTCCATGGATCTCGTAAAAGGTGACAAAGGAAATAGGCTAGCATTACTACATCTTCCTTCTTTATTTCAGACCTGAATTTTTGCTAGAAATGGCTGCGAAGCGTGAAATTGTCATAAATGTCATAATCATGGTTTTGTCTATGTCATGTTTCGTGGGTTCTGCCTACCTCATTTGCGAATGTAGACATGATTATGTATGTATGTTTTATTGTTATACCTAGTTAATTTTGTTTTACGTATTTGTTACTTATCAGGCACAGTTCGGGAGACTATACCACGCGACAGCGAAATCCTAGTAATAAATAATGGTTTAGCAGCAATTAGGTATACCTCTACATACCTAACCCTGAAAAAGGTACTTTCCCATTAACCAAACTCTCTTTTTTTCCTAGCATTTTCGGCCCGCGTCAGAAACAAGCCCTCTTAATTGTAAGGTACAGCGTCAAATGCCTGTTTACCCCCGCCGCGGCATAATTGTGTTAACTGGGTCCCTTGTGTTGCCTAGGCCTCGTAAAATAGGGCTGTGGAAGCTTAGACAGCTTCTATACAGCCTAATAGAAGCTAGGCTTCAGAGGTGAATGTTAAAAAGGTATTAGGGTTAGTTTACTGCGCAGAAATTGGATTAGCAGTCTTGTCTTTTCTAATTCTATTCCTAATTTGTCGGTGAAAGAAAAGGCCTTTTTCTGTAATTTTTTCTCAAGATTTTGGATGAAATTCTGCATAGAGATAGGCTATACTCATATGCCACTCCTAAGGCCTGGTTCACACGGCCTTGTCCTGCACGTTTTTTTGCAGTATACGTCTTAATGTCCATAGTGCGATTGTACTGCAAAAAAACGTATACCGCTTATGTGTGTGAACAGATATATCCCTTAATTTGGCAAGAATTAAAAAAGTCGTGAATTCGAGCCTCCTCGCAGGGAAACGAAGTCAAAAATTTTAGTTACAAAAAAATAAAAAAAAAGAACATTTGATAATGTACATCATGATGTACACTGCCAAATTAAGGGATATGTACTTTGTACAGTCACTAATTATACGTTAAGACGTATACTGCATAAAAAACGTGCAGGACAATGCCGTGTGAACCAGGCCTAAGGTGCTGCTAATTGACTCTGCGTTTCGTTTTACACTGCGTCACGTAAATAAACTTAGGTACTTAAACGTACATCGCGCCAGTGTTCCCAATTGAGGTAGGCAGAGAATGCAAAACGCTAACTGCGAATACATATTGTTTCATCCGTGGCTACTTCACGTTTTGTAGCTACTTCTAGGAGTGATAGCTTGCTAGCTGGTCGCCTAAAATATACTTTTACGTATTAACCGACTCTTACGTCATCCATAGAAGAAACAGTGAGTGTTATTCCACCACGGCAGTACATAAAAAAGCACACGCAGGTAACGAGAGCGCTAAGTCAAAAGTCGCTCCCAAACTTCCCACCGCAGACGCCAAATACAAAACTCTAATGGCAAACCTATGTAAAACGGAACGTAAAAACACTGACTCAGAATTTCGCGACATTTACGGGCCCGCCTCCATTAACGCGCGCGTAAATCTTCATCAGGCTCATAAAAATATCGAGCCGCTATCGCCGGGCCCAGGTGGAGGGGGCCCTAATTTTCCCCTCCACCTGATTTTCTTGTAATTAAACGAAGGATTCCACTCTTAGAAGGAGGATGAAGTAATTTATTGGAATTAATTTAGCTTTCACGTAAAGGGGGAAGTTTTTTGTTCCAAATTTGAGAATTGGAATTTTCCAGCGTTCCGCCCGTTAAAAGGTGACCGAGATAAGTATTTAATACCTAAATTGTTTTATCTGTCTTTGTCAATAATCTAAAATCTATTCTTCCCATAAACTTTCTTGTTCAGTATGCTTACTAAAATTGTTTCATCATACATTCTGTTCTCATTGGCATTCACGACAAACTTAATTTAAAAACATCATACATTACACCTGTCCTGTATTCCCTAATGGGGTAAGCAGAGCTTACAAAGCTCTACCTACATAGACTCTAGCCACTTATAGCTTAATTTTTATTTTAAGTTTGACAAAAGGGGTATAATAGTGACAGATTGCTAGCCTGTCGCCTAAGGTAGGCGTAAGTTATAGAAGGTAGATGGTATAATCAAACCTATCCCAAACTTCCACAAACATACCCCACGAAACTATCGTGAGACTCACACGTAAAAAAACGGATAACTCCCATCTTAAATAGAGTTTCGGGCCGGTCCGTAGTCCTACTATTAAGTATAGGTCATCATCTAGCACACCACACTCCCAACACACAAGCCATTCGACGTTAAAACCCAGTTGAACAATCACCTATATATCACTACAATTGTTTTCCGCCGTCGTCCGCACATACGACGGGTGATATATAATAAACTCATAACTAAGGTACCTGTGACCGCGACACGACATGTTGGCGCGACGCCAACCGTGTCGGCGAAGCTTTGTTAGAATCGATTGTGTGCCCTAGTCATTAATTGGTAGACTTGTGGTGTTGTCAACGCTGTGGTGGGTTCAAAATACTTACTTAAAACTTTATTACTTGAGCGCGTTATTATCGGCTTGAGTCGGTATGCATGATATTAATTTCCCAGTGTATACGCTTTTTACTACTATCTAATTTTTTAGTTATATTCATAATTTTCCCTTTCAAGTAACTCAAATAGTTACATATACCATTTTTTGAATTATACAGACACATACAACAGAGCACACAAATGTTGCATAGGTTTTAAGTGATGGAAACATTGTCTTTAGTTTAAGTCTTATGATTGTACAGTGTATTGTTCAATCCCGTGTGGTACGGGGTTAGAAAAGCACCTCCCCCTTTCTTCATGTGGGTGTCGTAAGAGTCGACTCTGGGAAAGAATTTGTGTATTGTGGGCGATGGGCTAGCAACCTGTCACTGCAATATCACGTTTAACCATCTGGTTACCCTGAAATTGCTAAACGTGGGACCGGATTTTTGAATTCATGTGCTCTGCCTACCCCTCATGGGAATACAGGCGTGAGAATATGTATGTATGTCGTATGTATGTAAAATGATTGACAACTAATGATTAATAATTAACAATCAAACTATTTGGGATCACCCTTTAAGGAACGTGACGTCATTTTTGTGTCAACGGCATGAAAGTTACGGGCCCTGCTTATTATTGTACAGTGTATTTTTCAACTCTGTAATGCCGTGCAAATGTATTTGGAAAAATATATTAACTTCACCGAAAAAAGCGTAGCTCTTAATTTTAAGACGATGACAATCAATAGAGAAATACCACATATTCACGTATTCAATCGCACATTGTTCGTTTAAACGTAAACACGTAACAGTTTTTTGTTTACTCGCATTTAACCGTCTCCGTTCGCACTAGGCCCTGAATAATATATGGCGATAAAACGTGTACTCCGTCTCGAATAGAAACGAAAAGTTTCGCGATGCCGAGCTCCTGCATTTATTAATAGGCGACGCGGCTGTACGGCCGAAGATTGTTCGGTTCGCGGGAAAAACGCTGGTGTGGTGTGTCACTTAAGAGGATAGGAGTCGCGCCACATCTCCATACAAATGTAGTCCCCTGTTTTCTCCGTGAATAATGACATTAGAGCAATATTTTTTTTTTTCATTAAATTTGTATCTGTTGTGGCTACGATTTGCTTTTATCGATTTTTAAATTTTTTATTTTTTTATTTAGAATATCGATAAAAGCAAATTTTTTGCTCTAATGTCATTATTCACGGAGAAAACAGGGGACTACGTTTGTAAGTAGAAGTGGTGCGACTCCTATCCTCTTAAGAACGCGAGGGCAGCTTTACCCCAATGCCACTGTTATACCTATTTCATCAGAGTGGTAACCTGAAATTATGCTAAGAATGGAAATGAAGCGAGAAGTAGTAATTCCTGTGCTCTATCTACCCCATATAGACGTGATGTATGTATTATTACAATAGAGAAGTGTCCGTAGTGTGTCGCACGTGATTTAGTCATAATCATGGTTTTGTTTATGTCACGTTTCGTGTGCTCTGCCTACCCCATTTGGGAACATAGACATGATTGTATGTATGTATGTAGAAGTGTCATATTGCTCGTATTTCGTATCGTATTTACGTTTGGACAGTACACGGCGTAGTGCGCGTACAGTAGCAGTCTCCGCGGCTCCAGATGAAGGGCTACGGATTAGCCAGAAACACGTCGAGGTAATCTCGATTAATAACAACTTGTTCCATAGTTTAGTTAGTTATTAGTTATACTCGTATAATTCTGATAATGAACTTTCTACAGCTTAGTACGTTGTGGTTATGTCTTGAAGTAAATGAAATGTGTATCGACACGAGGCGCTTCGGATCAAGTTATGTGACAGCTCAGATGTAATACGTCTGAAATTTTATGTTTCACCTAAAAGTTTCAAGAGTTCTTGAAGAATTCATGTTTGATAAAAACACCCGTTTGGTAGACTTGTTGATATAACCTTTGAAGACATTGCTATGCTGACACGTTACTACCTATATTAATGCAGTATTCAATAATTATGCTGTTTGTATACAAATACGTACATACCTACATACATACAATCATGCCTGTTTTTCCAAATGGGGTAGGCAGAGCACTCAAAATGTTACATAGACAAGTCTTGTCCTTTTCACGCTCCGTGGCCAACTTCAGCATAATTTTAGGTTTAATGAACAGATGAAATAGGTATAATAATAACAGGTTGCTAGCCTGTCGCCTAGAGCATACCTAAACCTTTCCTACTCGCCTTTTACTGGACAAAGGAATGCACAAACTAATTTGTTCTAGTCAGTCGTATTAAATTTGAAGAGTCCATACATTAAAGTCGTGATTTCTTTTCACCGTAGTATGAAAATTCATATCGGGTTACTTTTAAAAACTGAAGTAATGCATTACATTGCGTACATCAACTGAATAAGAAGCACTAACTTTGTATCATCAATTTGAAGCCACCCTGTACATATATCGAAGCATATCACCGCATAACAACGACATAACTGGCATAACAAAGTATTAGCCGACATATGGCACGACATTTTACCCCTACCAACCTTCAGACTGTCTCATTAACCCCCCGAATGTCACCCCCTCGGTGCATACGTGATGTAGCGGTTGAGGTAAAAGGGTTGATTCTTATTGGGATTCGGCTTGGATTAATTTTAAGTGATACGGGGAGAGGATTTAAGGCGTGCGTTTGAGTTTAAAGTGGTTTCGATGGGTAGAGAAGAGTGTTTTGATTAGTGGTTTAACAGTACCTACTAGAGTTTTGAAATGGGTTGTAAATAACATTCAGGCTTGTATTCCATAAAGTTGTAGGTATACTTCTTTTATCTAACTGAAAATCATAAGTTATGTTTAAAATGGGAACAAAACGTGAAATAAAATCTATGTATATGTAAACTGTGTTAGATTTAGGATGACACCGCTCCATTTCTTCCACGGATTGACCATATTATTGAACTACTGCGACACTAATATATATATTGTTATTTGTACTGGTTGTTTATATTGTTGTTTGTAC
Source organism: Adoxophyes honmai (assembly GCA_005406045.1). Taxonomy (NCBI): domain Eukaryota; kingdom Metazoa; phylum Arthropoda; class Insecta; order Lepidoptera; family Tortricidae; genus Adoxophyes; species Adoxophyes honmai. The sequence continues at coordinate 96,996 of BHDV01071815.1, forward strand.
TGTTATTTTTTAGTCCGCTCTTGGCATCAAGTGTTGGAGTATTTGAGTAGGGCGTCGGCTGAAAAACAGCGCTGCATGGTGCCATCCTCGCGCTGGGGCCAGCTGCACACGCTGACGCCGAAGCCCATTGCCACTATACTCGTACTGGTATTTTTTGTAGTATACGAATTATATGTAAAGAAGTGACTATAAATTATTTTTCTTTCTTTCTTTCTGTCTTTCAACATGCTAAATGTGGCTAATTATGGCAACGAAATTTGAAAGAGCCATGGTTTTGGCTATGTAACCTTTCGTCTGCACTGCCTAACCTACTAAGGATTACAGGTGTGATGTATGTACCTATATATTCATGTTTTCCGTGGGTTTCAATATTTCAGATATTAAATATTAGTTTTCATCTAAAGATTTTAAAACTTCCTCGGTCATAACCTAAGTAGTGATAACATTGATGTTAAAATCCTAGAGTTGAAAATGTTCCGCAGTGTATTCTAAATAAGTCGTGAGACACAATAAGCGACCCCCAGGCTCGCTTTTGGCTCGGCTCCAGTTTTTAGATCTAGTTCTAGATCTTAAAGGACATTGGCTTCCTCAAAGACAATCGAACTCGTCCATGTATGGCTGATTCTAAGGTACTTAACGTCAATTCTGAAGTTAATAACGTCTCCTGAAGAAAAATAAGCCTTCGTTCTAAAAATGTGAATTAATTTAAATCATAGATTGTTGTACCTTAAACATATTATTGAACTACTGCGACACTCTCAGCAAAATAGAATGTATACACTAAAATATTAACGTATATCGAGATTATCTTGACATGTTTCGGGCCAATTCGTTCACAATAATTATTGACGATGTTGTATTGTGATGGGCTGATGGGTCACGAATTGCTTGAAACATGTCGAGCTAATCTCAATACAAAGTCGTGCGTGTATCTGTTTTATTTCACTAGTGTTGTACTTCTTAACTTTATTTAAAAAATACGCTAGAAGTGGCTGAGAAACGTGAAATAGTTAGTTCTGTCTATGTTGCTTTTAGGTTTTAATTTATGAGGTACAATAGTGACAGCCTGTCGCCTAAAACACATCTTCACCTGTTTCCTTAGTCGCTTTTCACGACATTCACGGAAAAAATGGAGAGGTGTTCTAATTCTAAACCCGACACCACACGTGGGTTAAAATTCTTGGGAAATCTCGTAAAAAAACTACTGAGAATAATACCAGCGGTGTGTTACTGAATAGGTAAGTGCTACTTATTGTTAGTATATTTCCTTACATATCACTGCCATCTAGCACCGTATAACCAGGACATGTATATCCGCCAGGATACAACCCACAACATTGTCATTTGGCAGCGACCATGGCCACGTGTTGCTCGTGATATCACCAATATCCTTTATTTTATGGGGTGTTGTGGATGTAGGTTCGTAGCCTTCAAAGATAAGGAAGATAACTGTGGGTAAGATAAAAAAAAACCGCTTAGGGTGCATTTAACCAAACGAGAATCAAATAAGTCATGAGTAAAATAAAAAGACTGACTTATTCCAAGGCTTACACCTTTAGTTTATCAATTAAATAAAAACAGTGTTGGTTATAAATCAGAATTTCCAGGAAAAAAAAAAATTAAAAGTTCCGAATGACGTCACTTCTGAGTACAATTTAAGCTAGAAATGTTGCCTCTTACGACATCCACGGTAGAAACAGAAAGGTGCTATTCTAAATCAGACAACACACGGTTAATTTAATACTCGCAACAATACAAGGCCACGATGGTTGCCTGCAAAAATGAATGAAGTAAATTGACAGGCACCTCAACACTCGTTATCGAAGTAAATTGATAACACGGGACAAGACACGGATCCATTCAGCATCACGGTAACTGAAGTTGCCGAAGTTTAGTTCTCAATAACCGCCAGATGATCCCGAACCCCACACCGAGGGGGGTTCAGAACTTTTTAATTAGATTTCAATCGTGACTTAAACATTTTGGCTTTGCTTGATCGGCTTTATCTAAAGTTTTGCGTCCAGAAAATGTTTAATTTAAACCTCGGCTTACCGCTTGGCCGTTTTAAGAGTCAAGCATTTGAAAAATTAAGGATAAGTCGCGTCTTAATTCAAGCTTGTGAAGTAGTTGTAAGTGTTAGTTTCGTCGAGCACGTGCAGCGTGAAGAGAGAGCTGGCGCGCATTGCGCGTTTGGTAGATGCCGCCGCGGCTCCTAAAATAAATAAGGATCAGGTAATAGCCCAAAAAAATAATTCATATTTTTAGCTTATATAAATATCCTTCTTTTTGTCTGTTTGTTTGTTCCGCTTCACGCCGTAACTACTGAACCGATTGCTTTGAAATTTTGCAGACGTAAAGTTAGAAGTTCGGATTAAATAATAGGGTAGGTACTTTTTATCCCGGAAAAAATTGATATTCCCGAGGGAAAACAAAAATATACGTTGCTTGATGGATGGATTGGAGATGGCGCTGTAAGTCCAAATTCCACGCGGGCGAAGCCGCGGGCGGAAAGCTAGTATTATATACAAGTAAAAGTCTCACATAGACACGTATTTAATCGAGATTAGTTGGCGACGGGTTGAAAATAACACCTCTCTATTTCTTCCGTGGATATCTAGGCGACTAAGAAAGTACATAGGTTGTGGTACGCTTTACACGACAAACTAGCAACCTGTTAGTTAACTATTCTACTTATTTGTATGAAACATGTCGAGCCTCACTGCATTTTCAAGCAAGGCAAGCAGAGCACACGAACCGTTACTTTTTGATAAAGGAATGCCAGGGTAATCATATTTCCTTAGTCGCCTCCTGCGATATAATTTTAATTAAGTTTCAAGATATAAAAAACAAATTTTCTATCACCCAATAACGCCAGCCTTAGCGAAATAAACGCCAAATTCTCAAACAAAATGAAACGTTTGCAAAGCGGGGATCCCGCCAAGTTCCCCGAGTCGGTGATCGCCACCGCATTAATCACCTTCGCACCGAATTCACCTAATTTCCACGAGGACGAATAATTTGGTGCGCGTGCCCATTGGACGCTGTGACGGATTATCCAGAAAAAATTGGATTATGGAAAGCACGTTTTTGCTAAAAATGTTTTCACCTACATCACGCCTGTGTTCCTGAATAAAAAAAGAAAATATTTGGTAGTCTAGATGGTGATTTCATATTTGTAACCAATTTTTGTATAATTTTAGGTATGAATATTGATGGAAGAGGTATAATGGTAACGATGACAGGTTGCTCGTTTAAAAGCATACCTAAAAAGATATGGGTATTTTTGCTAATTGAATTGCTAAACAAGTTGTATAATCTATTTTAGATTTGCCTGACTTTGCTGAGTATGTTCATTTTGCGAATTTCTGTTTTTTCGTGTTGTGTTTTTTATTAATTTGAATTTGATGTTATTAAAAACAAAAAAATTGTGATGATTTCGCATATGTACATTTTGTCTCTTTGCTCATTTTGCGTTTCGCACATTCATTATCAGCCAAGGCCAAATGTTTCTGGAGTAATGGGACCATTGTATCGCTCGAGCAACCCCAGTAGTGGTTCAACATGTACTTGTAAAGTTGATTCACCCGTCACGTCATATAATTCCACATTTATGCCATTACTGTTTCTTCCTATTTGCTATCTTCTTCTATCTCTATCTATATATATCTATCTATCTTGGAAAATCGGGCAGAATCGCGAATACGAAGAAACTATAATGACTGAAGTGTCGAATAACCTGTCTCATCGCCGTCAGCCAATGGACACGCGGCAGGCTTCTTATCGCAATTCGTAATGGAATATTCGACCGGCTCCGACGTCTCCCGCTATCCTTAATACTAAACTTTTGCCTAAAATTATTCCCAGCCCCGAATGCCGGGGATTCCTTCTTTAAATATGGATATAAATTTAAAAGCTTTCTAATTTCATCGTCGCTGTTTTGTTTTATAACGTTAGCGTTACGAAGTTATCGTTGTTAAAGAATAACGCAATTGTTTTCTTGATTTTTTGTTTTTGGAAGTGCACAGCTTTTATGAAATTTGTTTGTTGTCTCTTCATTTGTTACACTTTGTGTTTATTAGTCCAATAGGGAATGGATGATTTTTTTAGATACGCTTGATTATTTTTCTAATGATAGGAATAACCTTCCTTAATCACGGGACAAAGTATTAGATTTTTCCGATGCGCGATGTATTTTATAAAAATAAAAACATTTTACCCGGTCGCGTTTTGGGCTACTCACGCCTGATAAGATATATTTCACAAGTCCGGTTCTTTAAAAAAAAAACAGCTATTTGTATCTGTGGTACACCCACAATGTCATTTGAAACGACATTGACAGATATGAAAATCGTGTTTTCGTGCTTGTGTTTCTTTGTATTTCGCGACTGTTTTATTCACCTGGATCTATTATTACGCTTGCCGACCACAACTACGATCTCTGCTTTTCAACCACGGATCTCATCGTGCTAGCTCATACGACAACTGAAATTTTAAATCGGTTACCGTGGACCGTACTTTTGCGAGAGCAAACTCATCAAATTTGCCTAGAATGGACGCATATTTGCATTTGGAGTTTATGAAGAACAGTTGTTATTGTTATTCTAAGCATCTTGATAAAATAAAACACCATAACATAATTAAAAGTCTTTTACTAGTGACTAACTCGTCCAGATATTTCATGAGTTTATTGTTTATTACTGAAAAGGGTTTCAACACTTTCAACATTTGGCACTACCTCATTCTTCTTACATGCCCGACATGTATCTGTAAACTTGCTATGACTTCTCTCTTTATGATCTCCGTTTCGCAGTTTCATTAAGGCCAGTCTTGGAACACGTTGGTACAAAATACGACTTGGGTTTTCTATATCGTTAGAATGCCTGAGTATGTAAATATACCCGTCAATGTCAGTTTCAAATGACATTGTGGGTGTACCACAGATACAAATAGCTGTTTTTTTTTTTTAAAGAACCGGACTTGTGAAATATATCTTATCAGGCGTGAGTAGCCCAAAACGCGACCGGGTAAAATGTTTTTATTTTTATAAAATACATCGCGCATCGGAAAAATCTAATACTTTGTCCCGTGATTAAGGAAGGTTATTCCTATCATTAGAAAAATAATCAAACATATCTAAAAAAATCATCCATTCCCTATTTCACTAGGACGTTGCACATAGTTTTTTTTATTTGGCAAACCGAATTCGTTGGTTTTTTCCATGGAACGGGTAATAAATAATTATGTCTGCCCACATACTGTATGATACACACCATCCACTGGGGTAACGACTTTGCTATACTTGCTTTTTGCTTCATCCACTTATGTCTTAATACAAGCTCGTCGGTTTCGGGTACTCTTGACCTGACTTTTTTCCAAAACATCACCAATTTGGTCACGGAACGACCGCCTATGCCTTCATCACCCAACACACCCATCCACACTGCCTGTATAAATCTGTTTGGTGAATCTTCTTTCATCTATCTTTTCTGCATTACCAAATCAACTAAGTATAGGTACAATGAAATACTACAGCTTCTAAAAAACGCTATGAATGTACCCGTATACTTTCTCACGTATCATTTCCGCGTTCACCTCTCTCGACAAAACACCCCAATAATTACTAATCTGTCACTACAGTGTTCTCGAACACAAACCTATCTTCTACTCCATCATGCTTGATAGTGCCGTAAGTACTCATTACGTCCACGTGCGCACGGTCCAAGCTTTTACTCTGTTCACCCCTCACCAACTTTATCAAAATCTAGAGCACTTTCATACTCGTCCAACAAAGGTAATTTATTCAATTAAATGTCAATCGCTGCGTCATTTTAGCGGCCCTCTCTGGAACCTAACTGATTGAAATTCCATTATTACCGCCCCCCACTGTAATAGTAAACCTTCATAAGCGAGGTTTTTCCTCTCCGATGGCCGCGCAGTAAGCAGATTATAGGGAGTTGTTAACAGCGTTCCAACAAATTGTTGGTTTAGGCCAAGATCGCGGGGTTTGATGAACTTTTCTCTCTTTTGCGTTGACAATAAACAAGTTTTGTTTGCCGTGTGGGGCTTTAAAGATTGCGGAGCAGGAAGTTGAAGAATTTGTGCTGTGATGAATTTTATGTGCTCAAAAAGATTTGACGTTTTAAGATTTGTGTTAATGTATGTTTAGGCGACAGGTTAGCTATATTACTCGCTATTATAATTTTGTTTTACTGCAATCAAAAACTTTAACTAGGAACTTTAGTGGCAAGCAACCGTAAAATAGTCTTCAATGGGAGTTCTATTGTTTCTCTAGGGACAGCATTGTACATTGTATTGTATACACAAGTCTATTGCCATGCCTTTTATTTGTGCGGTCAGTCAAAATCTTTGTTTCTAAAACGCATCAAAATTTCCAGGCAGCAATCATTAGTTTACGTTTCTGTCTATCAGTCAGCCACAGTCCTGAACCGTAAGTAAGCGTCGATTGTAATTCCATTGACTTTACTGTTCCTTACGCGTATACTGCGATCGAACCCAAGGTAACCCCCCTTTGTAGTGGGGTCTTACTGATTTGCAAAAACGGGTGCGAACGTTTTTAATAGGGTATTTGGTATGCGAGGCGGGCGGGGCGGGGGGGATTAGCCACGGAATAAGATACGTTCGATTTTATTGGCTTATTCGGATTCCGATTTTGTCACGATGATTACGCGAGCGTGATTATTGCGTGTTCGAGTATGCGATCATTTCGGAGGTGAGGTGTCGATGGCGATCTTGTGTTTTGGTGCTTTTGTTTCTACGATCGTGTCTTGATTAATAGAAGGGAGTAAGAAACTACTTGGTTTTCAATACCCGACGCGAAATTGATGACGTGTTTTTGCCTATTGCTGTAGCACTGAAGCCCTTGACTGATTCTGAAAACTCGATGGCTTTTTTTATTTAAAAGCAATTTTCAGCAGTTTTCGCTGCTAGGCTATTTTTAAATATTAAGGTTTTACCTGTAAATTAAGTCCTGTTTAAAATCGATCGTATCCAAAGACAGTTCAACGTAACCGGGGCACTTTTTTCTTGATCATCACTTATTTACAAATCATTCTACCCACATCCATCTATCCAAGTAAACATTATCCAGCATACAGCAAAAACAAAACACGTCACCGAAAAAACCTAGTCACGTTCGATATGCAAAAATTAAGCCAAGCGAGACAACCCTACCGGTGGGGTCTACTCAATCAATCAGCTGAAACAGCTCCAGTGTTTACCGCCCAGGGCTGTGCCAAGATTGATCTGTTCTCTGGGAATATCTAGACTTCGCCCTGAGAGCTTATTCAATTCAGGATTGTTGCTAGCACCTGGGAGAGGAAATGTATTTATTACGTCGTGCGACTTTGAAGTCTGGCGGGGTGAAATGTTGGTTCGAATGAAGAAGAATGTGAAATGTTCGACTTGTGCATAGAAGTTTTTATACTACTTTGTACAGGGTTTTCTTGTGATAATCACCATCAAATCCATTAAAATTGCCGCAAGCTAGATTCAGACTTTTGTGCTTCCGCGTAGAAGTTGAAATAGCTTTTCAGGTAGGTAATATTTTGTTTAGTATTGCTGTCGTATAAGGAGCGGTGCTTAACGCTCAACATCACTTACTATTTTCGCTGGTTTTATGAAAAAAAAAAACTTTTTTTATTTACTATCAAACTGTCTACCATTATCAGATTTGAATGTTAATGTTGTTTTTCGGCAGAAATCCATCAGTCTAACCAAGGATTAAGATTAACCCCCAAGTGATTGAAACAGTAAATAAAAAAGTCGATTTTCCTCTCCCGATTTACCGCTAAATCGGGGTCGTTGACCTGCCGTTTTTTGCGCCTGATTGATAGATTTTCCGCTAACTCACAAATTGATATGTCAATATTTGCCACGGCTCCGTTACATTTTGAGATATCGATAGTTGCGCGGAGCCCTCGTGTAGGATTACACGAGTATGCTTAAGGGGCAGGTGGTAAGATTTTTTTGTGCTCCATCCAAAAAAGTGGATCAAGTAAGGCATTTTGTAATGAATACGATCTACAGACTTAGCATTAAGCTAGAAGTAGCTGCAAAGCGACAAATGGTCATAATCATGGTTTTGTCTATGACACGTTACGTGTGCTCTGCTTACCCCTTTTGGGAACATAGGCGTGAGTGTATATGTATGTGTACGATTCGTATATGACGGACCGTTTATTTTTTTGAACATGATCATACAGTCAATGTTTGTTGTTATTAGGGAATGCAATCCCGATCCCGCGAGATCTCGATCTCGCGAGATCTCGTGTAATTTTTCGGGATCAATCCCGACGCATCATATGACGAGATCCCGTTCGAGATTGACGGGATTGGGCGGCAATGGTCCGCGACGCTACACACGTCCACTCGACTCGGCGTGCAAAATAAATCGCTTCAAGAGGAATTAGAAGAATCTCTGCGAGCGTCTATATCCACGTCCACGAGCTTAGACAAATTAGAGTCTACCTTTAAAAAAGAAATGGATTTATTTGAGTGTTGAGGAACAAGGGGGCAATTTTTGCAGTTTGCATATAATTGCTTCGCCACGCAACTGCGTTGGCAACTGCCAACCAGTGTTGAGTCAGAGAGGGCATTCTCAGCAGCGGGGTACATTGCAACGGACATTAGATGCTGCTTAGCAGATGAAACTATTAATTTACCCTTTGTTTTTTAAGGAGTTATTTTCAAAATCACTCATAGTGTAGGTAACTGCTTCCTAATTCTCTTAAAATATGCTTATTGTTTCCCGTGTGGTGCCGGTTTAGAATAGCACCACCCCCTTTCTTCCCAAGGGTGTCGTAAGAGTCGACTCTGGGAAAGGGTTAGTGTATTGTGGGCGGCGGGCTAGCAACCAGTTACTGCAATATCACGTTTAAACATCTGATTACCCAGAAATTGCTAAACGTGGCACTGGATTTTTGAATTCATGTGGTCTGCCTACCCCTCTTGGGAATACAGGCGTGAGAATATGTATGTATGTATGTATGTTTTCATTACCTAATTTACCTATGTTAATTTCCTTAAAACTTGATAATTATTTAGTTGGTAAGATTAAAGAATAGAGGTCTTTATTTTCTTTCGAGTAATATGTTATTTTAGTTAACCTCACTATCACAAACAAGCAGTTATTAGCTTTTGAGTCATCCGAATTTAGTTTTTTTTCATACTAGACGAGATCTCGAAAATTCCGAGATCTCGCGAGATTGGCATTTCTAATCCCGCGAGATCTCGAATTTCCAATCTCGAGTCGAGATTGCATTCCCTAGTTGTTATAGTGGCTAACAAACAGACAGATAGGAAGATTGCGAAATCTCAATAGTAAGTTCTCTTTAGATACGCATACGTAAAACTACAAAAGGGATAAGCACAGTAACTAAAGTAGTTCAATGCAAATCAGTTAATGACGACTAACAACTCAAATTGACAAAGCTCCAGCAATCATGTTTGAGCAGAATCAGGTTCAAACCTGTCTCGTGAAACGCGAAATCAGCTCCGTTTTCCGATACATTGGATAATAAACATGTTACCATGTTGCCGAATGCTCTGTTAAAAAGGAATTGTAAATGCGACCCTCCGACATCAATCAATTAATGCAGGTAGCTGCCCTCTTTTATCTTCAGAACATACAGGTCTATAAGACGCACAAGCCTTTGATGGCGCGGTTATAAAAACGGTGGCTGCTTTATTTCGTTGCTCATTCCGTTTATTTGTTTAGCGTTACCTCTTTTATTAGGCTTTTTTTATTGTGAGTGTATTGTTGGTTTGTTGAGAGTTGTACTCCATTAGCGATATTGGTTGGTAGTTTTGGACTGTTGTTGTTTTGAACTGTTTGGACCCCATACTGAACGGATAAGTTTACATTTTTTGGTAAATGCCGCAATGGTCATCTAAAGATTAAGACAGCTATTAGTGCTATTACTCTTTGACTCTAAGTTGGCAATATGTGATGATGATCGCGTAAGATCAAGTAAACCTCTTACTTGTGTGTGTTCCTAATGGTATGAGAAAAGGAATACTGAATTAGATTTAATCGTAAGAAATACATCACAAACGTGCCTGTATTCCGAAACGGGGTAGGCAAAGCAAACAAAACGTAACATAGAGAAAATAAGACTGTTTCTCGATTCCCTACCGGGAGTATAACTTTAGGTTTAAAAATTGATGGAAGAGATATATATGTAATAGACATGTGGGCTAGCTTGTCGCCTAAAACGATTGTAAACTTGTTTCCTTAGTCGCCTCTTATGTGGCATCCGTGGAAAAAAAGGAGAGCTGTTTTTTTTTAACCCGGTACCATAAAAAATAGCCATTTGAATAGCCCTAAAATTATAGAACAACTGGTGTTCCGTTGAATATAAAACATTTAGAAATGGAAAAGAAGCTCGGCAGGGAAGGCGATTCATTCCAATCTAAGATATCCAATACACTTGACTAGAGTCTGCGCAATTGGACCCTTTTAAAATCTTCACTTTCCGCGGATTCGGCTAAAAAAAGCATTTCCAACTTTCAAATCGTGCTAAATTACATTCATTCTTGGTCGGGGGTGGCCTTGTCTGCGAAATGATAAGGGTTGGGAAAGTGTACCAGTTTTTTTGGTACGTTAACAGTCGTTCACGGTTTTAGAGCTAAATTTATAGCTGCTGAGAGTTTGAAATATATGCATTCACTGCAAAATTGAGATTAGAAAGATTTCGATGGCATGCGAAAACCTCGTTCGTTCGTTTGTTTCTTCTGAAAGCATTCTAAGAAAGAATCAACACATCGTAATAATATTCGGTAGGTAACAAATATCTTAATGAATTTCGTTCATTTGTAACGAATCCTAATATCGTTTGCTATGGACATACATATTGTGATAAACTATCTAAATACACAAGTCATCAAGGCATAACCTGTCTTGATAAATATTTCATTGTTTTTAGTCGTAAAGTATGAAGTATTCATGTACTTCACCTGTTCTTTTGTCGCTTTATATTATCTGTAGCAAAGACGGCAACAGACTGTCAATAAACTTAACTAACTACAAATAATTCAGTTTGCACAAGGTTTATCATCTGTGAACAGTGCTCGAGGCAACTTTAATTCGTAGTACCAACTTATAAATCTGGTACGAACTTGTAAAACTGGTACCTACTCTGGATAATCTAACAGCCCTAGCAGATACCTGGTTTCTTTTACACCTTTTTAAGCCACCGATAAGAGGTAATGAGGGTAAAAATAGTCTCAAATTAATGCTAAAATAAAGGGAATTGGAGGTGAAAGTAAATGGCAAAGTCTTTTTCTTTTATAGAAGGAAAATTAGGCGTAGTGCAAGTACTTTTGCACTTGGTAAACATAATTGTGAATCCTTTTCTTCAACTAAGTATTACATAAATTCAATAATATATGTCATTAAATTGAGGAATCCTTTTTTTAACATTAAACTACCGTGAGACTCACTCATGTTGAAAATTATCGGATAACTCACGTTTAATAAATCGAGTTTAGCTCGGCATATGTTCGCGCGAAGAGAGTGGAGGCGCACAGTGCGCGTTTGGCAGCAGCAGCCGCCGCGGCTCCTAGATGAAGGGCTACGAATTAGCCCGAAACAGGTCGAGCTAAACTCGATTTATAAAACGTGATTTTTTTTTAAATACGTGTCACATTATAATCAAAGATTTGGTGGGGTGATGATGTTTTTATTAAAAATAGTAAAACCATCTAAAATCGTGCAATTTTGAGGTATCATTGCTATCTTATACCTGTTTTGGAATGTTTCCGCAATTAAGCTTTCCTGCCTCAATTAGACACATTCCTGTGTTTTTGTCCTTGGCAAAGCACGAACCACTTTTAAAAACACGCTTCAACAGGTTATTAACGTATGCGAGCTGCGGTCTGAAAGGGGTGAGCTGAGATAGTTGAACCCGTTGACTCCCACTTATCACCCTTAGGTGAATACGGTGGAACGGTATAACAAGACTTGAATATTCATAAATTGCGCATTTACAATTTTCATTTGCGGCTGACGTCTTGGCGTCTTGACGTTCTGTGTAAGTTTAAAATAACGCTAAACTCGACAATTTCTTATATGAATGTCGTAAGAGGTGACTAAGGAAAATTAGGCCGCATTGAAAACCTCCTCCTTTTTTGAAGTCGGTTAAAAATAGGCTAAAATAGCCTTTAGGTGACAGGCTCCCAATCTGTGACTATTTTACATCATTTATCTAACTTGGAACCTAAAAAACCTTCAAAAAATATTAAGAAACATGAAAGAGTTCATATTCTGTCCCATCTCGTAATGCAAGCGTCATTTATTTATGTCTTTGCAGTATTATCTTGGAGATTTATTAAAAGACAGCTAGAAGAAGAATATAATGTACTTGGTTCAGCGTATTGTGGGTTGATAATACTCGAGTGTCGAAAGAAAACCCTTTTTACATAAATTATTTGTCAGACTCTTAGATTATTTTTAAAATGTAAAAGCTATTTCTGTGATTGTGCGTCACTGCAAGTCCTCTGGGAGTTATCCCCCTTTAAAGCTCAATCTGGATCGGGGTTCGCAATGCTCATCGAAAAACTCCCGTTGACTTAGTAAGAGTTATTGTAATTTCAAGTGTATAGTGTTTTCGATCATTCAATTTTCGAATTCATGGCTAACTCAGTATTAACTCTTCATCAGTTTACCCTGCTAATTCTGATAAACGTCAAATTAATTCACTAACTCGAGTTTTTGCAAGTAGGTATGTGAGTGAGTTTCAAAAAATTTTTACATGGTTAAGGGCTTTAATAAAAACAAAAGTTAATTGATTCTTTTGTGTAACGACAATTACCCATAAATTTTGTATAGGTAATTTTCGTTACACAAAAGACGCGATCGTGATTTTGTTTTTATTAAACCTTAATTTATGTACAATTTTTTTGAAACTCACTCATGTATGTCTAAAAATAGTTAAACTTAAATGTTTATAACCTCAGTCTTCAAAACAAGGTTGAGACCAAACCGTCTAGCATAGCATTTTGAAAAACTTTCGCCAAATTAAGCCGTGCCGTTAAAAATTATGCTAGAAGTGGCTGCAAAGCTTGAAATAGTCATAATCATGGTTTTACCTATGTCACGTTTCGTGTGCTCTGCCTACCCCATTTGGGAACAGGCGTGATTGTACGTCTGTATATCTCGACGCTTTCGCTATACGTAGGTATGTGCTGTGAAACAAACGCGCGAAACGTTTCGTAGCGACAGTACGAGATTGTGCACATTAATCCACACACATGCCAAATGAACCAATCCAGCGACCACGGAACTCCGACCACGGAACCCTGCCAATACGATTATAACAATCCTTCAGTATCGCAACTTTTAAGTATCTTATTAAGGAAAAGTTTAGCCCCGGTATCGAGCCCTCGGAAGGGGCTAAAAGGCACCTTCGTAATTCCCGATCGATCCGCACGATGTCGCCCCCATCAATACATCAAGAAAAACCAGATTACCCCTACGCCCCCGAAGTGACCTTTCGAACCAAAATGACCCTTAAAGTTTCCTTGATAGGCGCTAATGCAATTTTGTACCAGCGATCACGGTAGCGTGTAATGGCAGTCGTCAGAAAGGTGGTTCCATTGTTGGCAGATGCGTAAAAAATGTGACGTTATTTCAGATGAGAGTTAGCGAAATGAGTTTTGGAAGGGATTTTTCAATGATAAGCTTAGGACCGTTGCTTCTTAGTGAAATAAAATGGACACTCTTACATCTTTATGTTATTTTAGATTAGACATGTTTCGGGGCATTTTAAATAATGAAAATTCTCACGATAGTTTTACGTTTAAAACAGCTAATTTTTGTTTAACAATACTTAATTCGTAGTTTGGACTGTTATTAGAGGACATTATGGTTACAAATGTAGTAATTTTAAGTTGGTAAATCTACACGAGACAGATTTGTTAAGCCTGAATCATAAGCGAAGGCATTCGTTTAGCCAAAGATGTAATAACCTAAGCGTTCTTTGTGACTCTTTTTCGTGAGAATAATAAGTTATCATATATAGCGATTAAATTTTTCGTAACACATTCACCTCAGGTTTCCTCAAAATCTGAAATCCCAATAATTTCAACATCATAGTGTCTAGAATCTATCTTCACTGGCTTCAAGGCTACCAATGCAACTGCACCAAACAACAGAATTACAGAAGACTTCCGAGGACACACATAGGCACACTGTCCAATGTCCGGCCGGGCATAGGCCACATTCCGGCCATTTAGCTTACATTGACGCCGTAAAGGCCGTGTTGATAACGACGTACAATTCTATCGGCCCGGAGGTTTTAGTGCAAGCTTTAGTGTGCCGTAAAAAGGAAATTGGCCCAGCGACTGCGTTTCAGCGACAACAATTTTGTAGTTAACGTTTTAACGGTTTTAGGAATCAAAAGTGTCGAGGGTTCGATTGGTCAACGGATGTTAAAATACTGCTTTGAAGTGAGCGAAAGCGTAAAATGTAAAGTGACAATAAACGAATCATTTACTCCGTTTAATTAAACTTTTATTCTAAATCAAGAATCGAAAAAAGCTGTTCTGGCTTTTACGATCTTCGGGAGTCGGATTTCATCAACAATGAAAATTCACGGTGTACTGTACTTAATTAAAAATGAGCAGATATTTCACAATTTGTACTATATTATGACTTTGAAATATAAGACATTGTTTTGAGTGTGTGCATGGTATCAAAAATGTACATACATACAACATGGTACAACCTGTCATTCCTATAGTTTCTTAAATCTTGTTACAATAAGTCAAGTTTCCGACGTGGAACAATAGTTGAGAATTTCAGAGGTTTCTCAGTCTGAGTGTGTACTGAATTAATTTCTTGTGTATCACGCTAACATTATAGTTCCGAATCCTCAAATCTATACAGGAGCCTAACTAACATCCTTCAGCAAAACGTCACAATTGCCCACAGTGCCTACTTTCCGACCATGTATCACCAAAGCGCGCAATTATATAATATTTTCCAACACGAAACACCGTCTCGGATACATAATACGCCCAATAGAGCTCCCTAACGCGAAACCTGATCGATTGTTATTGGCCCACCGGGCTCCACTTCAAAGGGGATTCTTCTCCGGCAGAGAATAAGCGATGAATCTTCACTGTGCGGTAATAAAAGGTAAATGTGGAGAATAGGCTCATAGAGCACGGAATTGAGTTGGAATCTGATTAAGGCTTTGGGCGTATGTAAACGTTTTATTGTGCGTGAAACATAAGGCGATTTGTGAAATGACAATTTTGCGGTTACAGCGATTTGTAATGATGCATTATGTTTGCACTGTTACTTTTAACGTTCGTTTAACAAGATAGGTTATTAACAGTCACATGTTTCGACTGATCAGACAAACGAATTTAATAAATTTGCTGATATCCCGTGGTAAAATAGTTCAGGAGTGTTTTTGGCGACTATCACTATAAAATATGCCAGAAGTTGTTACGAAGCGTGAAATAGTCATGATTTTGTCTACGTGTCGTGTGCTCTGCCTATCCCAATTCCTACACAGGGATGACGATGTTTTACTGGTGAGATATTCTGGGCTATTACACGATAGCCAAGTCATTTTGTTATTTAAAACGTGAAGTTTAATTTTATGTACCTAATATCTCATACTGCACCGTACAGTCTGCGGTGACCATACGTGTAGGCACTACAGCCTAAACTCTCATACTGAAAGGAGGTCTGTGTCTACTAGAGAGGGGTGCTAATTACGTAATAATTTAAGACAGATGGTGCCTTAAGTATGAGTGAATAAATTAAAATACTTGATATTACATGGATATCATATTTTTTACAAAAAAACATCCGAGCCTACCTAGACTTGTTTTTTTACGAATATTTTTTTAGTGACTTCATCATTATCATCACCATCATCGGCCTATATTCGTCCACTGTTGGACGCCACTCAACACGGTCCTCCGTTTTCCTCTTCCAACCACTCCCAGCCACCTTGCTTACATCGTCGCTCCATCATGCCCATGACTTACATTATTTTTAATAACTAATTCACATGAGATCATTAAATGTATCAAATAGCAGAGAAGGGACAATTGTAATTGTACCTGAACGTATCGTGACACTATTTTAAAACCAAATTCTAACAAAACAACCCTATCATTCGGCACGACAAAATCGCCCGTTAATCCGCAACCGTGACCGTTTCGCGACAAGGTAATTAATCCCTAATACGGCGTAATCGGCCGTCGGCGCCGGTCCCGGCGGTGGCTGCACGCCGGCCACCGAGGGTCGAAAACCGGGTACATTGCATTTATTTTTTATCGTGCGTCAATTTGAAATTTACTCTAATTTTGTTACAGTTGTTGCATGATAAAAAAGACATGTTAATTTATGGAGCTATTGTAGTTTAAATTCAAAATGTGATGATTATCGATGGGTTAGATAAATGCTCCTGTTGGGTAGGTAAATACTACTTTGATGTTATAATATACCGAGCTTTAAAAATTAAAAAATATGCTAATAGCCTCAACGAAACGGGAAATAGACACGATGTTTGTCTGCGCGACGTTCAGTGTGTGTCTTGCCTACACTATCAACTTAGGTACACAACAAACACCATTTTTGACTTAAAACTACCGTGGAACTTTGTCAGGGCTGAACAAAACGGATACACTATATATCGGGACTAGCATGGCGGGGTTAGCTCACGATGGGTCACGAAGTATCCCGAAAAATGTCGCAGACCCGTTTTATTCCACCAGGACTTTACACTAGCCATTTCTTGACGATCCTCATATATGTTTATTTAAGTGTCACCTGTCATGTTCCCACGCGCGTGTTTTCCGCAACTCGACTGTCAGTGTTCACCGCAAATTAATCCCTTAGTACTGCCCCTCTCAGCATTAAGCATTCATGCCTTGGCAATTTCGTTATTTCTTTCTATTCTCTCCCCACGCTGTTTCTCCCTGAGCGGTGCAACCGCAGTATAGAAATGCAGGCAGTAAGTAAGTTGGTCTATCTTGGCACTAGCGTAGCCTTGAAATAATGAATAAAAACAAGACTTAGTTCCGTTCGTCTGTGTATAAAACTAATATTGAGATGTGGTTGCGGAACGTGAGTGCTTTTGACTGTATAACTTTTTGTGTGCTTCTTCCTATGCTATAGGGGTACACAAAAGTGGTGTTTAGAATATGTACTATGTAATAAAACTTAATTTATTGAATGGGTTCGATTTGGAAGCACCCAACTTAGATTTTTTCGATTTTGATATTTACCACGAGCTAAACGGCAAAGGATAACATTACATAAACTTGTCAATATTTGTTGTTTGTCAATATTTGTTGTACTGTATTTCATCATGTTATTGTATCCTCTCGTTTTGTCGGTGTCAATAATTTAGTTTCCTCCCTGCCTCTCAAAGGTTGGCTGTAAGAGATCCCTTAAGGGATTAGTCCGCCTTTGTACTTCGTCATTTCATTTGTATATAATTTTGTTTTTTGTATTTTGTGTTTGTTTTTCCTTTTGTACAATAAAGTGTTTACTTACTTACTTGTCAACGTTAAGGTCGCGGATAAGCCAAATTGTTGTTCGTTCACTGTACGAAAACATCTACTAAATCGGAAGTCTCTTTTAGATAACAGGTGTAGAAAAGAGATTTCCACTTAAATTACAAGTTAAAAGACTTTGACTAACAGGGTTCTGATATATAGCTTACCTTACGAAATAATTATGGTCTCGAGACTTTTGATCACATTTCGACTACAATTTATGACGCTTTTATCTTAAATTATTATTCTTTTTGTTTCATCATGTTGGCCATCTTTTTAATCCATTTCTGTGAAGACGAGATACTGCGTACTCTCTATTCTGTGCTGCAACTAGTGAGTCGGGAGCGGAGCTGAGTTTTTGAACGACACATTCACGCCATCTGTTGGCCGTTTAAAAGTTTCACGTACGACTATAGCTTTTCGATTCAAGTTTAATATTAAATTGTAACCAAAGTGTTCTGTTTTTGACAAGTCATTAAACAACTTACAATAGTAATTATACATCTTGTAATATCTGAAAAAGTATAATTCGTAGACTATTTAGTTTAGAAAAGATATGTACCTTAATTTTCCTTTTCGTCAAACAAAGGACAAATTATAAAGATGAACATTATTAATAATACTTATTTTGAAGTTTCTGGTTTAAAACAGCGCGACGGAACGTCATTAATCCTCATTTTTGAACTTAGTCGCGCTTTGTCTCTGTATTTTATTCATTTCTTACAGGAAATAATGCCATTCTAGTTCATTTATTTTGTTAGTGAAGTTAATGATTACACAAGGTAACCCAAAATAATCATCGGTAATTTAACTCTTTTCTTTCTGTAGTTTCATTATTTATAGCTTTACTAGTAGTAGGTATTTAAATTGTAGGTATGTACCTATATAGTTGTATCGAAATTTCACTAAGTAGGTACTCATCTGGTCGAATTATTTTGGACAATGGAAAATATTAAACAAAATTGGAATTAGTTAAGAAAATGTATTGCATTTTGATAAAATCTAATTACGTTCCTTGTGTTGAAATTAAAAAATAAGTTTATTAAAAACATTATTTTGCATAAAACGACATGGGTATGTTGTTCAACCGCTTATTTTTCCGTGCCTCTTTTCTGCTATCGAAACCATTATATGCTTTTCGGTGTTTAATACAGGAGTATTTTCGAACATTTACGAGTTCGTTAGTGATCGCAGTTTGAGTTAAACAAAATTATTTTCCAGCGAGGTAAAAATATTGAAACACTGAATTAATTCGTTAAACTCATCTGTTTCCGTTGCGAGGCTCGTTGGCTTCGCAATTAAAATTAATACGTTTATTAAAAGAAATTTCGGATCGTATATCGGATGTATTTCACGCTCGATAGCATCCATAACAGTAATCTGTTATTCGTCCGGGCGCTGTTATTTACTCCACTAGTTATTTTTTATATTAAAGTACACGTCGACCGACGAGTATGTATGAGAGGGATGAATGTGAGTGAATCGAGAGATGTCAGAATAGAAACGAATGGCGCTCTGTTGCCTTTGCCTACCTCAAAGTGCGTCATGTACCTATTACGCATTGGTGTATTACTTAGCATCCCGTTCTAGCTTATATTACATTCGGTTTTTAGGGTTCCGTACCCAAAGGGTAAAAACGGGACCCTATTACTGAGACTTCGCTGTCTGTCTGTCTGTCTGTCTGTCTGTCTGTCTGTCTGTCTGTCTGTCTGTCACCAGGCTGTATCTCACGAACCGTGAGAGCTAGAGAGTTGAAATTTTCACAGATGATGTATTTCTGTTGCCGCTATAACAACAAATACTAAAATTAAAATAATTATAATAATTAAGGGGGGCTCCCATACAAAAAACGTGTTTTTTTTGCTATTTTGGATCTATTTAAATAACTGTAACAGGTAAATACTTGAAATGCTCACAAAACATTTAATTAAATATTTACTTTAAGAGGAAATAATTAAAATAAAATAAAATTAGTATTTAAGGGGGGCTCCCATACAAAAAACCTATTTTTTTGCATTTTTTTTTTTGCTGTTTTGGGTCTATTTAAATAATTGTAACAGCTAAATACTTGAATTGCTCACAGAATGTTTAATTAAATATCTACTTTAAAAATAAATAATTCAATAAAAATTTAAGGGGGGCTCCCATACAAAAATTCTGATTTTTTGCAGTTTTTGGTACGGAACCCTTCGTGCGCGAGTCCGACTCGCACTTGGCAGGTTTATTTTTATTAGATTAGGATTTCAACATACTGAATTTTGTATCCTAATGTACAGTCACGAACGGGAATTGTTGAGCCACTTGCCGACGTTCGCCATTTAGACGTGTAATCAATGACCGATGTGACCGACTAGATGTCAGCAATTGGATTCGTATTACACGAAGTGGCTCAACAATCCCTGTTCGCGATGGTACAACTAGAAATTACGAATATTAACGTAGTAACACGTACAGCAATAATCCAATTTCAACTACGCCATGTTATTAGTTGGAAAATCGTAATGAATTGTAAAATTTAATATTCCAAATTGCCTGCCATTATGTCGGCTAATTGAAGATTTTGAATGAAATGTTTACCGAATCAGAAAATTAATCATTCTGTTTGTAAACACATATTTTGCAATCGGCAGTTAATTGAAATGTGGCGAATTCGACATGTTAGCGGACAATTTACGGCCTGTATTAATTATGTATGGGATTACACAAACAGAATTTATATAATTATATATTTACTAGATTGTCGTTCACTCCACGAGTTTTAATTTAAAGCCCGTCACAGACTACGCATATACTTACGATAATATTTGATCTGCGTATAAATGCCATTTTTCCATATGTCGATGTTAAAAGATACCTGACGGTAAATCTGCGCAGTGTGTGGTAGCTCATTGAAATTGTATAGGGAGCGATATTGACAGATATATGTTCTGTAACAGATTATCTTACCGTATCTGCTTAATGTGTGACGAGCTTAATAGGGGTGATGACCGGGTTAAAGATATATCATTCTAATTAGTTCGCAGGTTAGATTATGGAAAATTTAAGATAAGGTTTTTTTGGCTTATCAAATAATTAAACATCGACAAAGATGATCATCAAACTTCCTGAGTGGGCTCGTAATGTCACGCCTTGGTAAAAATTTGGCATTGGGAGGGTAAGACGTAGTGGACATTCCGAGACCAAATCGCGGACATTTTAGAATCAGGTCAGGTCAAAAGTACCCGAAACCGACGAGCATCCAGCAAGAAGCTGAAAAGGTATGTCAGGATCATAGCAAGTGGAACAAAATAGTTTCTGCCTACCCCTGTGGGAAAGAGGCGTGACGTTATTTATGTATGGTTTTCCGTGTCGAGTTTAGAATTCCGTGGGAAGCTGTGTGCCTTCTTATACAAAAAATAAATAAATTAGGTATTATTTTGTACTCGTATACCTATTGCCTTCGCTATTGAATAGTGTGACTTCTTTGGTGCCTCGAGAACAAGATTGATACATTTTACTTTTGAACAGTCTCGAATCAGTCTGGAGTCAGTCTGTCTAGATAATATACTTACTTTCATAGCTAAGAAGTAAGTAATTTTAGACATGAATTAGACTATTAGACCACTCGAAATATGTGTCAAGAAAACACGCAGTAAACTGTTGCTCAAAGTTCGGTCTAAAAGTATTTTATGAAGAAAACTCAGCTATTTCGTGCTTTAGAAAAGGCTGGAAAATAAAACTGAAAACACTGAAATTGCTGAAGGAATTCCTTCGTTGAAAAGGTTCTTTGTGGACGTTGACTTTACGCTTAGTTTCTGAAATGTACTCAACTTTTGAAATGTAGCTTAATATCTTGCAGTGAGACACGCAAAACTGACTTTAGATATGGTAATAAGGTGTCAAATAGTACAGAACATGCGACAGGTAATCTTGACATGTCAAATTTATGATGATTTAGTTATTTACACAACAATAAATCCACATCTTATCTCAAAAGTGACACAAAATTAGTCAAACATTACTATTTTGTAATATTCTACATATTATAATAAGTATCTGTTACTTTTGTTAAAGTGAAAATTATAAAAAAAACGAATAATTTATAATCAATGCTTTCTTATTCCCCGACTCAAGAGCTTGGAAGCATTACCTCGAATACCTTTTAAGGTCTTACATCCCGCCCTCACATTTTAATATTTAAATTTAATGTCTAATCTCCAAAAAACCGGGATAAAACAAAAACAGAGCCCCTTACCCACGTTTGATTGCGGGATGACAAAACACGGCTCCACTCTGCACCTCAACCGTTGCGAGGGTTCCGTGGCGATATATACTGAATATTTATACGAATGTAATGAAAATACCGTGTGGGTTTAAAATAACAATTCTTCATTTATTCCGTGGATGTCGTAAGAGGCGACTAAGGACAAATAGGTTTGGGTAGGTATGCTTTAGGCGACACATGAGCAACCTGTCACTATTAAACTTTAACGTGTTTTCAAATCAAAAAATATGCTTGAAGTGGCTGCGAAGCGTGAAATAGTCATAATCATAGTTTTATCTATGTCCCGTTTCGTATGCTTTATCTACCCCTTTTGGGAAAAAGAGTGATTGTATGTTTGTATGTATGTAATGATCGTACGGGAGAACATTTTTTGCTTTGGAAAAAAACAGGTTATTTATCATCACACATAAAGACAATGTTCCCATTAATGGACAACTTAAGCTGACACGCATCAATGATGGACTTTTTCTTTTTAATTTTAGTTTAAGACGTTACAGTAGATAAGTGTAATGTCCGTAGTAGAGTCCGTAGTATCCGTTTAGTATGTCAAATTTCGCGTGTCGTTTTGAAAATCCATGATAATTGTTGCACAGAACCCAATTTTTTTCGTTTGCCCTACGTCCTACCCCGAAAGTGGATTAAGCAAGCGAACAACTGAATTCAATTAAACTGATGTATGTCCAATTTCATCCTGTAATTCTTGTTGTTTTTAATTACTAATGTTTGTTCTGATCGTCGCTCGTTTTTTGGGGCCAAGTGATTGTTCATTTGTTAGGAACACTTGCGATTGTTTGTTTTCCGTTCTCGCCCGTGGTTTGGCATTGTTTGGTGATAGAAACATCTGTGCGATTAGTGAATTGTTTAAATAATTAATTCTGTTTGGTTAGGTAATGGTGTTTGGGAAAGTTCGCGGGGGGTTTATTTGCGCAGTGTGTGCAATAAAGGCTTTTTAATACAGTTGTTGAAATGTGGCTACAAATAATGCTTTTACATTTTTTTTATTGAATGTTGCTCCAAGTTTTACGCGTAGAACCAAAAACGTTGCACACATACATACATACATACATACATAACATCACGCCTCTTTCCCATAGGGGTAGGCAGAGAGAGACTACTTTGTTTCTTCTCGCTACGATCCCGACATACCTCTTTTGCTTCGTCTACATTCATTAATCTCCTCATAAATGCCCGTCGGTTTCGGGTACTCTTGACCTGACCTGTTTCTAAAACGTCCGCGATTTGGTCACGGAACGTCCGTCTAGGTCTTCCCCTCCCACTGCACCCATCCACATTTCCCGTATAAATTTGTTTCGTAAATCTTCTTTCATCCATCTCTATATGACCAAAAAAGTTGCACACCTAATTAATTAGTTCTTTCAATTTTTGAGTTTGCCACTTGGTAATTAAATATACAGGGTGTCCCAGAACTCAACGATAATTTGCGACCGGATGAAAGGCCAGGCTACACCAGTTCCAAGAAAAATAAAAAAAAAATTCTATGTCACTCGTTTCAGGAATAATAGGCATTTTTTCAAAAGAGTTGAAAATCGCCACCCTCGGTCATACTTTCAAGTCCTGTGATCACCAGTGTCACTATTTGGCTGGGACTTTTTTAATTTTAGAATCTTCATTAACTACGCTATTAATCGCAACCACAAATTGATGACAAAAACATCGGTAATTTAATAAAATAAGTCAAGCTTTAGAGAGTCATGGTTCACGAAAATATTGTTTGGTAACTTTGACTCTTCATTTTGTAAAAAAAAAGTACTACACTACCCTTGGCAAGTTATTTCAAAAGATGGCGCATTTAATCAAGATTTTAAAATGGTGCAACACTTGCCCAGTTTGCTTGCCATTTAATATTTTATTTCTTGTTTTTTGCAAATTGAGCTCATTATCAACAACTCGACATTAAGAATTTTGCTTCGAAAATTTGCTATTTTTTGTTTCTGGTCTGTAATAGAATTATTAATTTTATCAAAGAGGTAATTGAGTCAGTAATCCTACTAATATTATAAATGTGAAAGTTTGTGAGTATGGATGTTAGGATGTTTGTTACTCTTTCACGCAAAAACTACGGAATGGATATTAATGAAACTTTACAATAATGTAGTTTGTACATCAGAATAACACATACGAGTAAGCTACCAATAGTAATCAATATTATTGTTAAAACATACTAACGATAATACTTAAAAAACAATTAATGGTTCGTTACAGATTACTTAAACGATGAATATCCTGAACATTAAACTACCGTGCGACTCACTCATCTTATAAAATACACGGATAACTCTCATTTCAAATCGAGTTTAGCTCTGGAGAGCAAAGGGTACAACTGGAGGCAGTGCAACCGTGTTGTGAGCGTGTCGGCTAGCCAACAGTCAGAGTAGGCTGAAAGGTTGCCATTGCCAGTATACTTACCGTTTGTAAAAGGGGTAACGGATAAGCCTGATGGCACTAGTTACGCCGTAGATATGTCATCAAACACAGATATAGCCTAATAAAATAAGGTTAATTAAGGTAAAAACCTCGGAATTTCGAGATACCCAGCTGGAAGTTTTGTAAATATTTGCACATTGAGGCCCTAAAAGTTGTCTCAAAACCTACATATTCTAGGGTGTGAGCGACTATTAAATTTCTAGGTCAAAAGTCATAAAAATCTGTTTTTTGCGCTTCTTTTGTAAATATCTCATTTCCTATGGATTTTTGCTATTTGTGTTTCTTATCAATATTGTAGAATACAAAATTCTCTACAAGTTTTGTTTTTTATTTTTTTTATACGGTGAACCGATTTCGAGATAGAGGGCGGAGAGCGCGCGGTCATAACATCACTTTGGGTCGACCGGTCTCCGATCGAAAACGCGCCATTATATACTTGATGAACTATCGATAGATCAATGATTATAAATATTTGATTAATTAAATCAATGTGGCTTTGGGTTGGCTGCTGACTGTCTTCGTTTTTTGGCGTAAATTAGAAGATGTGTCCCTCTACCCTGGATTTTTGCAATTATAGTTGATTTTTTTCTATGTACCAGACCAGCTGGTTTTCGATTTTTGACGTAAAATGAGGTGACCCACTAAGTCCAATATTTTTTGTAAAGGAGGTATGTCGATTTCGACAGTAGTTTGGTTGGGCTCTAGTGCTTTCTAATCAGGGTCACCAGGTACTCCAGATCTTCAATTATCCCAGTTTCTATATTTTTCCCTTTATGTAGTCATTAATCCCTAATTCTGTACCAAATTTCAGCTTTGTGAGTTTATGGGAAGTAGGTACTAGTTCTATTTTGATGATCATGAGTGGGTGAGTGAGTGTCAAAAATGCGAAACTTTGCTTTCGTTTAACTTCGGTACTAAATGACCTGCTGATTTGAAATTTTGGATTTTAAGTATGTAATTATAGCTTACTAGATGACAAAAATTTCAGCGTTCTGGTCTTATCCAGAAGTGCTCAAATAGGTGCCTGAAAACGCGGCAAAATGGATCCAGTAAAGGATGGTACGGCAGTGCTTGCTTCGCGCTCGACTTGGTGGGGGCAAGGCCGTGCCCCCGACCTTCAACTTCTGCAGCATTTTGAAGTTTTACAATATCTGTGTCGTTTAGGCCATCGAAGTACCCAAGGCCTTAAGTGATGCTGTGACCGCGCGCTCTCCGCCCTCTATCTCGAAATCGGTTCACCGTATAAAAAAAATAAAAAACAAAACTTGTAGAGAATTTTGTATTCTACAATATTGGTAAGAAACACAAATAGCAAAAATCCATAGGAAATGAGATATTTACAAAAGAAGCGCAAAAAACAGATTTTTGTGACTTTTGACCTTGAAATTTAATAGTCGCTCACACCCTAGAATATGTAGGTTTTGAGACAACTTTTAGGGCCTCAATATGCAAATATTTACAAAACTTCCAGCTGGGTATCTCGAATTCCGAGGTGATTTCCTAACCTTATTAGACTAATACTCGTAGCATCAAGTCGACAAGTGTTGTGTGCTACCCTACATTTAACAATAATTTAAATGACGATAGTAATGAAGGTAGTTGTGCGCCAGTGTTAGTTTCGTCGAACACGAGCAGTTGCGCGAATAAACCGGTAGCGCACAGTGCACGTTTGGCAGCAGCAGCCGCCGCAGCTCCTAGACGAAGGGCTATAAATTAGCCCGAAACATGTCGAGCTAAACTCGATTTAAAACGTGATTTATCCATGTATTTTATAGGATAAATATTCTTACAGATTTATCGGGCGCAGTGGTTCAGATTTATGTTTCCCCGACCAGAAAATGAGACAATGCAAACACTTAGGGTCTCCCCACAATAGTCGACGCCGTTTCGGTAAAACGCGGACGGAAAAAGCTTTATGACAACGCAATATGAGCGAACAAGACGTCGATCGACGACGATCATGCAGTCGTTAACGATTTCGTTTGCGAGTTATCGCGGAATTGTATGGAGACGTGTCGACCGCTGCCGCGCAAACGTTCCGCTGGCCTTTGTTGTTATAGCGACAACAGAAATACCTACATCATCTCTCAAAATTTAAATTGCATAGCTCTTACGGTTCTTGAGATACAGCCTGGTGACAGACGGACAGACGAACAGATAGACAGACAGACAGACATAGAAATATCAGTAATCGAGTCCCATTTTCATCCTTTGGGTACGGAAAACCAACAAAACATCGCAATTTTAATAACAAAATTCTTAATGTCGAGTTGTTGATAATGAGCTCAATTTGTAAAAAACATGAAATAAAATATTAAATGGCAAGCAAACTGGGCAAGTGTTGCACCATTTTAAAATCTTGATTAAATGCGCCATCTTTTGAAATAACTTGCCAAGGGTAGTGTAGTACTTTTTTTTTACAAAATGAAGAGTCAAAGTTACCTAACAATATTTTCGTGAACCATGACTCTCTGAAACTTGACTTATTTTATTAAATTACCGATGTTTTTGGCATCAATTTGTGGTTGCGATTAATAGCGTAGTTAATCAAGATCCCAAAATTAAAAAAGTCCCAGCGAAATAGTGACACTGGTGATCACAGGACTTGAAAGTACGACCGAGGGTGGCGATTTTCAACTCTTTTGAAAAAATGCCTATTATTCCTGAACTGAGTGACATAGAATTTATTTTTTATTTTTCCCGGAACTGGTGTAGCCTGGCCTTTCATCCAGTCCCAAATTATCGTTGAGTTCTGGGACACCCTGTATAATTATGAATAAAACATTTTCTTTAAACGTTAGAGATGTCGAATAAATTTAATTAATGTTTTTAGTCGGTTCGCAAAGTTTCATCAATGTTGATGGCTGAATATGGCATTTGTCCTTTGCCCGCGCCACCAACCGTGAAAGAGCATATAGCTGTCAAATATCTGCAGGAGGTAGGCGGGGTGTTAGTTAAGAGGTTATCAGTTTTTTCATTTATTGGGTGTTACTATTGCAATTGCCCGTGTGGTGCCGGGTTAGAATAGTACCTCTCCCTTTCTTCGACTCTGGGAAAGGGTTAGTCTACATATTGTGGGCGATGGAATGGCAACCTGTCACTACAATATCACGTTTAACCATCTGGTTACCCTGAAATTGCTAAACGTGGCACTGGATTCTTGAATTCATGTGCTCTGCCTACCCCCCTTGGGAATATAGGCGTGAGAATATGTATGTAGTGTAGCAAACAGGGTCGGAAAGAAACCTGAGCTACAAAATGAAACGAAGGAATTTTGATATCAAAAGGGCCTAAACTATTTATTGTATAAAAAGGAGAAATGTACAAAATCTACAAACTTATAAACTAACTTAACCTAACTTAAATACTACTATAATTACAAATATATTTTACAAAATTTACAGGCGAGAAAAGGAGCCGAAAATTACGAGGACGGACAAAGCGTCTTTTTGAATTTAGTGAAAAAATATAAAAACAAGAAGATAATAAAAATAAGTAAGAA
The DNA here is from genome assembly GCA_005406045.1 of Adoxophyes honmai. Classification (NCBI taxonomy): domain Eukaryota; kingdom Metazoa; phylum Arthropoda; class Insecta; order Lepidoptera; family Tortricidae; genus Adoxophyes; species Adoxophyes honmai. The sequence continues at coordinate 124,748 of BHDV01071815.1, forward strand.
AACTTAGCTAGGGGTGGTGGGTGCAGTGGTGGGGTATGGCTACTTGTGCGGGACTTCGCCACCAGGAACTGGGCGGAAGTCGACCGCGACAAGGGTGGATCAAAAAAAGGCGGATATGCGAAGTGGATGTATTACAATAAAAGGTGAACTTGAAACCGTACTCAAGTGGACGGTTTCAGCTTTTAATATGGAAGTACTCCCAAACCAGGTAGGTGATGTTTATTCAGCAAACTATATAGCGATATATACTATATAGCGATATTATTTAGTACATACATATACTCACGCCTGTATTCCCAAGAGGGGTAGGCAGAGCACGTGAATTCGAAAATCCAGTGCCACGTTTAGCAATTTCAGCAGGGTAACCAGATGGTCAAACGTGATATTGCAGTGACAGGTTGCTAGCCCATCGCCCACAATACACTAACCCTTTCCCAGAGTCGACTCTTACGACACCCACGGGAAGAAATGGGGTAGTGCTATTCTAACCCGGCACCACACGGTACTCTAACCCGGCACCACACGGTACTATTTAGGTATTATTTAGTGTATTGTAATATACTTTCTTCAATCACAATCATGAATCCTAATCTCGAAAAACTTTTTCCTGACAACTCTCCGTCAAATTTAAATTCAAATCTCGCCGGTTCACGTCACAAAAAACGAAGGAGGCCACGACGTCTGTAGCGGTTGTAATGCTACAGTAGGTACTATTGCAATGTTCTATACTTTTTTCACAAAATCGTTAATAAAATCGTTTGCTACACATGCGAACTCGTAACTTTTACTCGTCGGATATAATCTCTTGGATTTACAAATAACGTTACAGCTGATGATCTGGTATGTTATTTTGCCTAAGGCCCGAATTAATACATGAAATCAGTTAGTAAAAAGTGATTTGATTTTCAAAACTTTTCTGATGTTACTCATGAGATTGACGAAGCATCGATAGGGCCTTCGATCACAGAAATAAATAAAAACAATAGTCCTAAAACAGGTGACGTATAACTCAGGGATTTTAATTCCAGTACCTTTAAACTTTTTCGACCTCTCGTCATATTTTTCCCTCCGAAGATTTCCAAATATAGGCGCTGTAATGCCCCCATGTCCATGCTAGGCACGTCCCGCGCGAGCAGGGAATGCGGCCATTATGCTAGCCTTACCTTTGGAGGTATTCCTTGCACGGTGACGGTATTGACTCTAGTAATATTACGAGCTAATAATATTTTGATGCTGCTGTAAAAACGTTTAATATAGTGAGAGTGGGCGGTGTGAGTGACAGTGTTTTTGTATGTGTGGAATATTTTCATGTAAATCGCTGTTCTTACTTCAATTGCAAGTTCTTAGATAGACGCTTGAGTAAAGATACGCTTGAATACAACAAGTTTTTAAAGTTCATGGAATAACGCCTCTTCATTTCTTCCGTAGATGTTGAAAAAGGCATCTAAGGTCATAGGTATAGGCGACAGGCTAGCAACTATTAACCTTTTAACTTAAAATTTAAATAACTTAGAAGTGGGTACGAAACGGAAAACGGGATTATCTATGTAGCGTTTCATGGACTCTGCCTACCTCGATATAGGTGTGATGTATGTAAAGTCGGACATTCTACAAAACACAGACTGTCTACAAAAATTGGTGTATTTACTAACAAACATAATTACATAAACGAGATCTTCAAATTTTCTTAGCTGATAGTTTGATTCATTAGGTCTTACTATGCAAGTCTATTCAAATTTTTTTTATGACTCAAACTAACGCTGTCAGAATTACCCCTTCGTGAAGTTTAACTTTGCTGCAAAATCAACATTTCCTAGGTTTTCAGCACCAAATACATCATTTTTCTCAGTAATTGCACCATCGCGTCTTAAAAACTCTTAAATAACTTTTCCTAGTATTTAATAGAATTTCCTGAAATCCTTTGGTACCGGGAATTACTAAAGAAACCTCTCTGGAAATGAAGGTGAATTTTCCTCAGAAAAGCTTAACTTGAAATAGTAGCTAACATTACTCACGGAATTTCTATAAGTACATACTGTGTTGCTTCGAGGTACAGAGTTATAGGAGCCATTTTACTAATAGATTTTACATGGTTTTCTAAACACAGATTCATGGGCTCAGAGCATCACACATATTGAAAAAGAATCTTATCAATCATACAATCACGCCTATGTTCCCAAACGAGGTAGGCAGAGCATATGAAACGTGACAGGCAAAATCAAGATTGTAACTATTTCAAGCTTCGATGCCACTTCTAACTTACATCGTGTCTAGCACAGTGTTACCCAAACTTTGTCGCTCCTGTGGCAGATTTAAATCCACTGTATACTGTAAACTCAAGCTGGTTCCATTAGGTTAAATAATACTATTTTATTAATAGTAGAAAACGGGAATGTTGCGACCATTCTGACGGTCAAAATGTAAAATGTTAATGTTAAAATTAATTGAAACTCATAGTGTTTTGACGGCTATAGACGACTTTTTTTGACGGATAGTCCAGTGGTTAGAAACCCTGACTACAAAGCTCGATATCCCTGCTTCGATTCTCGGTCAGTTTGTGTGATAAACACGAGTGTTTTTCTTCGAGTCTCGGGTATTCAATATTGAGTGAATGTATGTATTTATCGATAAGTATGTCTATCCGTTGCTTAGTACAGGCCCCGTGATTGAACTTGGCAAAATTTTAAGTAGTAGCACTTTTTTTCGCGGTAAAGCGATGCGTGAACTTACCCCCACTACTTAACCTTGCCAAGCAAGGTGCCGGGGGTTGCCGGCTATACCCACAGTAGTCTTTGCCTAATTTGTAACTGGGTCAATTGGTGCGAAATGTCCCACGATATTTATTTAGCTAACAACTTGGAGAACTTTGCTCCAGCATCATCGTATTTTTGATCGTATAAGATGAAACATAAATAAAACATGTGCCTTACTAAAGTCGGAACCCCGAGAAGTCATGAATAACTACACGCTCCTAATTTACCGCCGGCTTTACTAGGAAACTTGATGCAACTAATCAGCCATTAACACGAAGTTAGCCAATAACCCGACCTCAAATAAACTTGGGGCCATATATCAGTACCCAGGAAGGCGACAACTGACCAATCACTGGCATTTATTACTGCCTAGACTGCCCTAACGCGAAAGGACTCAAGCGCCGTGGTTTTTGGAAGAGGATGTGTCCTTTTGCGTCGGCGGGGAACTAGAGCTCTATATCAGGCCAATACACTCGATCTTCTTGCGATTCTGCTGCCCTGGCAGGAGTAATGGTAAAGCAAGGAATGGCTTTGGTTTTAATTGTTGTTTGTGAGAAGATTTGTTTAGACCAAAGCTAGGGATTTTATAAAGATGCTGTTCAGGTAGAAATTAATTAGAAATTTGAGTAACTGTTTGAGCTTATAATTTTGGTTTCTTGTGGCTGACAGATGATAAAATAAATAAACCTATCATAAAAAAGTATTGAACTTTATACCAAGTTGATAAAAAATAGAAAATCTCTAAGATTGTAGCATTTTTATCCACACTTTTTTTGTGTCAGATAAACTTGTCACTTTCATCAATTTTCCCCGCTGGATTGAAATGAAATAAAATTTGCTTTGACACGGTATTAAAGTACTTGTTCTTAAAAATAAGTATTGTGTTGCCAGATACGATGGCATGCAAATATTTTCGTCGCCGTTCAACCGTATTTTTTAAAACAATTACGATACGGTTTCATAACACGAACTCTTATCGGTACATCGCCAATTTGCCAACCGTAAGCTATGACATAAACCATTTTCTTCCCGTTTTATTTTAATAAGCGTTTTATGTGTGGGATATAAAGTCGCTCGTTAAACCAGCGCTAGGTCCGCAATCGCTCATTTCACTCCGCTGGAGGCGGATGCTGCGATATCTCATATAATTACGCTCTAAATTCATTCCCCATACTTCCAAGTCGGCCAGAGACATAAAATAAGGTGTAACAGAAAGCTAAATTACTTTAGACCCAGTGACTATTGGACTTCGTGAAAATATCAGTCGTAGGTTACTTTTACCTTTAAAGATCACGCTTATGTTCCCAAAGGGGGAGGAGGAGCACCCAAAATATTACACAGATACACAAGACTACGTCACGTTTCGTAGTGACTTCTAGCATAATTTTGAGTTTCGTTTAGATGAAATAATGTATGATAGTGACAGGTTGCTCTCGTATAGGTGTATTCAAACCTTAAGTAGAGATTCCTCTTGCATTTTTGCAACGTGCGCTATGTTTTTATTTTAGTTTAATTTGTGGTTATTTCTGATTCTGCGGCAAGTTGTTACAATAAACGTTATTAAGATTTCCTTTGTCAAGCAATGCAACGCCACTACTTATGACGTAAAGTGTAAAAAGGTTATTTTATATAAAAAAGTAAAAGTAATAAAAGGTGTAAAAGGTTACGTTAGTTTAATATGGTAGATCAGGAATCAATCGGTTCGAGTGTTTTGGCATCTAAAAATTTACTGTCCATCTAAGGCAGGCTTTACTTAGCTTTTTCAATAAACCTACTTACGAGGAGACTTTCTGACAGTAGTCAAGTAAAAGTTAAATTGTTACGGAATCTAGTTTAGTTTTGATGAAAGATTCGGAGCATTATAAAATCCAAATTTTCCAGTTTTATGTAATTTAGACACATTTATGTATTGTCTTTACCTATTTAACGAAATTTGCCTTTAGATTACATTCATATAATTTATGTTAAAACAACCCTACAGACAGTAGGCACGACGTGCCTTCGCGAGCCGAACCCAACCTTCTGTACCTATCTGTCTTGCGAAAACACTATTAACATTTTTACGGGTACAAAAATGGCGGTGGTCGAATGTAACGATCCCAGCTCAACTTTGCACCTTGGCCCGAGCAAAAAACACCTTAGACCCGTGGCAGAGAATTCACGTTATTCTATCAAAGCGGTACCAAGACAGGCTTCTTTTATGAGATTCGCCTAGGATAGCCGTTTACGTTCCGGTTCTTTCCATGCGACTAGATTCGTAACTTTTACTCGCCGAGTTTGTTTCGTACTTTTTCTAGAACCCTCGCATAAATAGGGTTGCCCTTCTTTTATTTACGGGTTCCGGAGATAACAATGTGTGTTGAGGCGTGAGTTTTTGAGATACAGAACATTTTTCTATTCCCTGTTTGGCGGGGTCTTTCTCGGAGCCATATTTTTCGTGCTAAATGATTTGTGTTCTTGCAGGTAAGTTGCTGGGTTGGAGAGTAAAGCCGTGTAGGTAAGTTTAGGTTAAGTTTTGCAATTTTAAGTTGGTTACTCACGTGGACTTAAGCGCCGAGAGAAATTGGATCAAGTCTGGTGTAGCAAATGAATGTGCTATTGTAGCGCGTTGGACACAAGAATACCTACTGCAAGTTTGTACGCCCGTGTGGTGTCGGGTGTAGAATGTCACCTCTCCATTTCTTTTGTCGTAAGAAGCGACTAAGGAAATAGTTTGGGGTATATTTTAGGCGACAGGTTAGCAACCTGTCACTGTTGTACTTTTTCATCTATGTTAAAACCTAACGATATGCCGAATGTGGCTATGGAACGTGACATAGCCCAGTTTTGACGGTAAAACGTGTCGCATGCTCTGCCTACCCCATTACGGAATACAAGCGTGATACCTATGTAATGTATATCTAGAAATTTTATGAACAAGTACAAAGAGATTAATCACAATAATTCCCTCGCATCAAATTGACAGCCGCCGTCCACAAACTTTAAAGAAAACACGACAGTCGCTTGATTCGCTCCTTTTTTATGCCTCTTCAAAAACAAAAACCGACCGGAACTCTTCAAAAGCCTTATACGGCTGCAGGGTAGATGTTTTTTTGTTTTTTCTGTCGTCTAGTTCCGAGGGGAGCGGGAAATATTTTTTTAGGCGTGCAGTTATTAGGGGCTCACTAAATTGCATCAAGGTGGAGAGCCTTTGAAGTAGCGATACCTACAATTTTGTTTGTCCTTTTTGTTTTAAAGCGTTTTTAATCAAGTGCCAGCGACACGGGTGGAGTTTCCGTTTCAAAATTGCCAGGTATAAGTTTGTTGTTGTAATATTGCTGTATTGGTTTGAGAATATAACACATGCTCACAGACATCACGCCTGTATTCGCATATGCAAGCAGATCATACAAAACATTACGTAGTCAAAACCAGTCAGTTAATAGGTAGGTACAGTCAAGGACTTTAATTCATGAGCCACCATGGAACCAATTCACAGTAAACGCCATAGTGACATCTCATTAATTATCAAGGGAAATCGTAATAATTTTCTGTTTGAAAAGGTTCTATGGTGGCTCATGAATTAAAGTCCTTGACCGTACAATACTGACAAGATCTAGCATCAAGCAACCAAGGAAATAGGTTTAGGTCTGCTTTAGGCGACAGGCTAGCAAGCCCACTATTATACCACCTCTTCAATCTCTTTTTAAACCTAAAATTATGCTAGAAGTGGCTGCGAATCGTGAAGCGTCACAGTCATGGTTTTGTCTACGTCACATTTCGTGTACTCTGCCTACCCCATTTGGGAACATAGGCTTGATTGTATGTATGTGTATGTTCTCATAACCTTACCTCTTAAACTAAACTGAACCCGAGGCTTCTGGATCATTTCCGCCCATCCGGTGGTAGACAAGGGAAGTTTCCTCCCACTCAAGTCTTACTAACGCAGGTCTGACTAGCGGTGAATAATAAATACAATCACAACTACGTTCCCAAATGCGGTAGGCAGAGCACACGAAATGTGACGTAGACAAAACCATGACTGTGACGCTTCACGATTCGCGGCTACTACTAGCATAATTTTGGGTTTGGAAACAGATGGAAGAGGTAGTATAATAGTGACAGGTTAGCCTATCGCCTTAAGCATATCTAAACCTATTTCCTTAGTCACCTCTTACGACATCCACGGAAGAAATGGAGAGGTGTGGTTCTAAACCCGACATCACACGGAACAACCCTGTTCTATTCAAGCACGGAGAGTAAAACAACCGGTAAGTATAACTGTATTACTTATTATATGTATTACAGTATTATTACATAAACATGAGGTAATACACCTTTTGGTTCTGGGTCGGCAACGCTTTAGATTAGATTAGATTTATTTGTCTCTTTTTGAAAATTACATTACATCCAAATTATATGTCAGATACAAAGAATTCACAAAAAGATCGTCAAATGGTGAACAATTGGTAATAACTAATAAATACAATAACAAATTAGTAAGATCATGAACATAAAAATAAAATAAAATCAAATCACAAAATGTCAAAAATGTCAAAAACAAAATTGTAATAAAATCTAAAACTCGCAAACAGAATACAATGGTTTATCCATTGCAATGTGTCTGGAGTGGCGGCTGTCTATGGGTGATGGTAATAGATTGCCATTAGTAACTCATTTGCTCATGCGTCTCACTTGTGGTATAAAAATATCTAACGATTTCTAAGCCATTTCTCATCTGTGATACATGTTTTAAGGAAAAACAAAAAAGTTAAGCAATTTAATTTCAATAATTGTGTTTTTCCTCATGCGTGTATTGAACGACTCTCAAATTTTGGCTGTAAGAGACCGCTTAAAGGATAAGACCATCTTTGGTTTTCACCATCCTTAACGTATTATTTTCTTATTTCGTGTTGTTTTTCAACGATAAAAAATAATAAGGTACTTAGGTACTATGAATAATTCGAAAAGTAATTAAAAAATAAACATAACAGGTTATTATTTTAACATTAAATTACAAAACCAGAGCATAATTCCGCCTCCAATATTCCCGATTACAACCTCCGCCAGACGCGTCGATATAAAACAAAACAAATTATATCGCGGCGGCGCGTCTCACCTCGCAACGATAAATCTAAAACCTAAGCCACCTGGGCGTTCGACGGCCCTGCGATTATGAATGAGAACCACCCCCCACCCACCCCTAGAACAGAGGTTCTCAACCTTTTCTTGGTCAGGGACCATTTTAATATTAGCCTCGTTTCCAGGGACCACAATGCAGGTGTAATAAAACAAATTATAGTAACTAAATTGACACTGTAATAAAAAAATATAGAACAAATTTATTTTTTACACCAAAATACATACATACAATAACATACCTAAAATCACGCCTGCGTTCCCAAACGGGATAGGCAGAGCACACGAAACGTGGCATAGACAAAACCATGATTATTATATCAAGCTTCCCAGCCACCTCTAGTATAGTTTTAGGTTTGTAAAGATGGAAGAGTTTATTAGTGACAGGTTGCTAGCCTGTCGCCTAAAACAAACCTAAAGCTATTTCCTTAGTTGCCTCTTACGAAATCCACGGAAGAAATGGAGAGGTGTTATTCTATCCCGACACCACACGGCAATACGCCACGGAATTACACCAAAATGACTCAAGTAAATTCGATGAAATGGCTTGCAGTTTCTTTATTTTCGTAATTCAAAGAGTTCTCCCTGGTTTCCTTCTGTAACTTTAATTTAAATTGATTGGCGGATATTCTGAGTTTCGCGGACCACGGATGGTCCACGAACCACAGATCGGGAACCACTGCTCTAGAAAAACCAGCCAAGAAAAACTGGACCCTAACCCCCCGCCCTAAGAGCCCCTGAATACTTAGCAATAACAGAATTAGCGTTCGAAAAGCAAACCGTATTCCGCTGTGCATAGCGCGAGCATACAAATCGTTATATCTCACTTCGACGACGACGCGTTCTGAAGTTGACTTAAACCCGGTACACCCAAGGTTCGTTTTCGGAGGGTCCCGTGGGAGGGTGGTTAATAATGTTAAGGGGTTGTTTACACCCTGGGACTCGCCCGGGCAAGCTCGTCTCCCGGGCTGCGTCGCTGCATCGTGTGTACGCGCCCTAGCCGGCCATCGGCGATGAATTTTGAAATTGCTACACATACATTATAGGTACATATACCACGCTTGTGCTCTCAAATGGGGTAGGCAGAGCACACAGAAGGTCACAGACAAAACGATGATGACTATATCGCGCTCTGCAGCCACTTCTAGCCAAGTTTAGGTTTGCAAAGATGGAAGAGGATGGAGGAGTGACAGGTTGCTAGAATATACATACATAGGTACATACATACAATCACGCTTGTATTCCCAAATGGGGTAGGCAGAGCACACAAAACGGTACATAGACAAAACGACTGTTTCACGTTTTGTGGCCACTTCTAGCGTATTTTTTTTTAAGTTTTAAAGTGGCATGTACAATAGTGACAGATTGCTAGCCTATCGCCTAAAGCGTACCTAAACCTAGTCGCCTCTTACGACATCCACGGAAGAAATGGAGAGGTGTTATTCTATCCCGACACGAGTCAAATTGCTAGGCTTGTTTGAAATCCGTGTGTAAAGACACTGTCGGAGTCAATCGCGGTGTTTATTGGCCGGATGATGCGATCCGGTTTACGGTTTTGCTGCCTCTCTGTTTTTTGCATGGATGGGCTTAAATGCTATGGATATCCGTGATTGCCAAAAAGACTTCATATTTAGGTAGATCGGATGATGTCTGTTCTAGTTGCATACATACATACATAATTATTCTCACGCCTGTATTCCCATAAGGGGTAGGCAGAGCACATAAATTCAAAAAACCAATGCCAAAAGAAGCAACCTGTCACTTTTGTACCTGCTACCTCAAAACCCAAAAAATATTATGCTAGAAGTGGCCACAAAACGTGAAAGAGTCATCGTTTGGTCTATGTAGCATTTGTGCTCTGCCTACCCCGTTTGGGAATACAGGCGTGATTGTATGTATGTATGTATGTAATTCTTTATTGTACAAAATAAACACATGACAAAATAACAAGTATAAAACAAAACACAAGTACAAAGGCGAACATATCCCTAAAGGGATCTCTTCCTGCTGACCTTGTATGTATGTATGTAGTACTAAATAACGGCGTACCCATTTTTATTGCCAAAGCAACCTTTAACTTGCCCATTACAATCGAGCATAGGAATATCATAATATCCTTTACCATCTGGACGCGTGGATAATTCATGTCGTTCACAAACTTTGTGCGGCTTCAACGAAAATAGTTTCCATTTACCGATAAGCCTGTCCTCATTCTGAACGTGTCATTTTAAACGTGAAATCGAATTTCCAAGAAATAAAATATAGTGACAACAATTTCCCGAACCAACCAGAATACGAAGCTTGCTATACAGGATTGTTGCCACCTGTAACATTGTCAGGAGTTCACAATGACCAATGACCACGCTCGCTCGTGGCGGAATAAACGATTTTTAGGGTTCCGTAGCCAAAGGGTAAAAACGGCACCCTATTACTGAGACTTCACTGTCTGTCTATCTGTCTGTCTGTCTGTATCTGACGAACTGTGACAGCTAGAGAGTTGAAATTTTCAAAAGTGATGTGTATTTCTGTTGCGGCTATAACAACAAATACTAAAATCAAAATAATAATAATAATTAAGGGGGGCTCCCATAGAAAAAATGAGTTTTTTTTTTGCTTATTGGCTCGGCACCCTTCGTGCGCGACTCCGACTCGCGTACTTTGTAGGGTTTGACTCCTGTACTAATACTGTTTTGTGCCTTTTGTATGTACACACTGAGAGACTAAGAGTACAGAATACGGTACAATTCTCTCCGTAAAAAAGTAATTTCACTCGTAACATTTCACTTCGCGGACATTTCTCCAAATAGTATCTCCAGTTCTTTACGACAAACTAGAAATTCTACCTGAGTTTTATTAAAAAAAGGGAGTTTATAAGAGAAACTGTCTCCAAGGAGTCGTTTGCGCAGAAACTGCTGAACTCGGAAGTTGAGGTTTTACGGTCTACCCTCGTTGGAACTGTTTTAGGCTCCCTAAAGGGGTGACAAGAGGCTGTAAAGCTGGGCAGGGTGTTCTTTAATTTGACCCCATTTAGAGTTGGTTAGTGAATATTTTGTGCGCAAACAAAAACGACATTTAAAAACAAAAAAGGCTCGAACTTTTGGTTTCTTTTGGCTTGTCTGTTTTGCGTTTTTAATGAAATAAGCGGGTACACCACGCCTGTATTTCCAAATGGGGTAGGCAGATCATACGAAACGCTACATAGACCTAACTTAAACTATTTCTGGTCCCGTAGCCACTTCTAGCATAATTTTAAGGGCTTAAGTTGAAAATGGTACCTACTATAGTGACAGGTTGCTAGCCTGTCACCTAATGTTATAGATATCATATCATAACCTATTTATGTCCTTAGTCGCCTTTTACGACTTCAACGGAAAAAATGGACAGGTGTTATTGCTTAACCCGATACCACGCGTCTGGTGGCTTTAAAAAAATGTTTTTATTCGTTTTCAATGTACCATCGAACCAATTGATTCCTGACCCACAATAGAACCTACTCACAGTGAACGTCATAGTGACATTGCATTTCTTGACAAAGGTAATCTTTATTACGTTTATTGTGACAACGTTCTACGGTGGGTCAGGAATCAGTTGGTTCGATAGTACATGAAATCATGAAGATTTAAAGTGATGTTAAGTGATAATGTACAGTCAAGGAAATTGATACCTGTGCCACTTTGACCCTTTTCATAGTGAGTTACATATTGCTTTGATTAGTCGAAAGTATGGTATGTCACAGTGACATTTCTTGTGAAAAGGTACAAAGTGGCACAGTGATCAATTTCCTTGACTGTACCTCGCACAAATATCGCACACATACGCCTTTCGACTGGCAGACGTTAAAACTGGTAATTAATCAGCTACCCGAAGTACTCGGTCGAGCAACTCAATTAGTGCTACGAGACTCAAAGCAACCGCTACGCTGTCTACGCCCCGTAGAGTGCTACGCGGAACTCTACGCACCGCCAGCAAACACTGTCTAGATACTTTGTAGCGAGTTCAAATAAAGTTATATTTTCAGACACGTTATTATAAAGAATTCGTATCTCGTGAAAATTGCATCAGTGTTTATTTTTTTCAGAAAGTTAAAAGCTAATTCATGTCACATTATAAGATAAAAAGAAGTCTTAATAGATTTCCGTGTGGTGTTTGGGTTTAGAATAACACCTCTCCATTTCTTTTGTGGACGTCGTATGAGGCGACTAACCTTATTTTTGTATTCCGTGGTCGCGGGCGACGTACGTCACCCAGCTTTTGTACGCTGCTTGGTAATGTAGACTTAAACACAGTGACCGTAAGGTTCAGTATTGTTTAAAGACCATAAAATTCTTTCCGATTCCGGCCGTTTGGTGGAAATCATGCATAAGGAAATAGGTTAAAGTATTTTAGGCGACTGGCTAGCAACCTGTCACTGTTACCTGCCAACTTAAAACCTACCTAAATTAAACTTAACTTCTTATTAATTTGTGTATTTTTAAAGACAAATCGTACCTACAATACAGCAGTAATAGAAGGAATTCAACCTACCCAAACTAAGCCTGAATTCAATCAATTAGTTTTAGAATTGGTTAATTAACAAAGATCTATTTCCCTTCGATCCAAACCGCGTCAATACGGATACAATCCACGAAACACAATCTAAAGCCCAGTGTACGAAGATCTGAAAACAATTAAAAGTTTGATCTCCAACTCGGCTCAATTATAAAGGTGCTTTTACACGAGCCGGAAGCTCGGGGGAGCTTCGAGCTTCTCGCGAAAGTTTGTTAGCCTAGCTTTCATAAAGCTGGATTTGTTGGTACGAAACGTGATTCGTCTTTGCCGCGGGAGATATTCTGTGAAGTTGTTGCTGGGATATGTACAGACTCATCAATTGGTTTGTGATCCACTGTAGAACGTTGAACAATGAAGTTAAATAAGTATTTACCGACCTAACCCCCTTCCTTAGTTCCTTTGATTTAAAACCAGTAATGGTGTTTTTTTTCCGAGATAAAAAGCAGCCTGTGTACATACTATGTAGCTAGAGGCGATTAACAAGAAAATATTGAAATGTGTCTAGGCATTAAATGAATTATTATTTGTATGAGAGTTCATCTGTAGATTTTCATAACTGCTATATATTTAAATAGAAAAAGTTCATCGTCTTTGTTTGGTTTTAAGCTCATGGCATGGATTGTCAAAGTTTTTGTTTCGATTCTTAGAGTACACCTACTTTTATTTTATTTTTCTAAAGATTCTGTATTATTGCTGTAAAAAAATTTTTTTTAATAATTTTACCGTTTTGTAGGTATCAGTGGCGTAGAAAAAGCACGTCACTCCTCATGCCACCCTTTGAATCAGATCCAATTAAAATCGAGACGTATCGAGTAGCCAGACTTAACTAATTGAGCCAGACATGAAGCTTTTAGAAATGAATACTCAAAGCTCCAAAACGGGCAAAAGCTCGTTCGCAAGCTTTTGTCCAAGAAAAGCTTTTTGGGTTGAGTATGACAGTTTTCCTTTTAATTAATTAGTGTCGGCTTACACGCCGCAAAAATCCCCGGATTAACGCTCACACGAAATGGTGGTCGCAGGGAGGTGAAACTATCCGGTCTGCTGCAAAAACGACGTTTTCAAACAAAGAAAGACGTTTATGAACAGTATTTTCACAAAAATTAAACACTTTGAATTTACACTTAAAACTACCGTGACACTCACTTATAGTGAAATAAAACTAATCTACCTACTCATGTTTTTATATCAGAATTATCTCGACATGTTTCGGGCCGATTCGAGACCCATTATCAGGACTCCAGATTCTGGAGCTACGCGCCACGGCGATATAAAAACGTGAGTAGATCCATTTTATTTCACTATTTTTGTTGAATATCGAAAAATACAGGAGCCTTAATAGAAAGTAACTGATTCTTTAGCATAAAATAAAGTACGGTTTTGTTTATGCAATATTCAGTGCCTTGCCTACCCCAGCCTACTGTCGTACCACAGTCCTATAAGTACAGCCATGAATGTTTAAATTATTTATGCATGGACAACAAAACAATAAAGTGAAAAAGAATTTCAAAATCCCTTTTAGTTTAATTTTCAATGAGATTAACTCTCTAAAAACGTCAAAAGCAGATTATTATCTCAAATTGCCTAAAAACGATTAAAAACAACTTTCACCTTTTTTACACTCTCACCATTAACAAGCTGCGTTTGTTTTCAGAGTGAACAGCCTCTTTCCTCTGGTCAGACTGGTCAACTTGGTGTGGCAGCAAATTTTATCATTCCATTTTATTGTAAACCCTTTGTTGTCGGTTAATACGCCGGATGCATTCAGAAAGATGTAATGTACCCTTTTCCTCAGAAAAATGCTCAGTGAGTAATTAACGTATGTTTGGGCCGTTTTGGGGATCATATTTGGACGGTGCAGTGATTCTGGATTACTTAGGGAATTAACCAAACGTGAATAAAACAAGTCTTGGAGTTGTCACTATTTACTTGCAAGTAAATCCGTTTCCCATGTGAAAAAGACTGAAAAGAGTGACTTCTTCCAAATTATAATAGAGGCCACTTTTGTTTATATATACATACATACCTAGTACAATCACGACTGCGTTTCCTAAAGGCAGACCACACAAAACATGACAAAACAAAACAATGACTATTTTATGCCTCGCAGCCACTTCTAGCATAATTTTAGATTTAAGAATAGATAGAAGAGGTATAATAGTGACAGGTTGCTAGCCTGTTGCCTAAAGCACACCTGAACCTACTTTCTTAGTCACCCCTTACGGACGAGCTTTAGCCCGTTTTCGAGCTTTGAGTATTTATTTCTAAAAGATTTACGGGTAGACTGGCTCAATTAGTTAAATCCAGACTTCCGCTACGTCTCGATTCTACATACATACATACAATCACGCCTATGTTCCCAAATGGGATAGGCAGAGCTCACGAACCGTGACATAGACAAAAACATGATTATGAGTAGGTACCTATAATATCACGCTTCTCAGCCACTTCTCGAATAGTTTTAGGTTTGCAAAGATGGATGAGGTATAATAGTGACAGGTTGCTAGCCTGTCGCCTAAAGCACACCTGAACCTACTTTCTTAGTCACCTCTTACGACATCCACGGTAGAAATGGACAGGTGTTATTCTAACCCACACACGCAGGAACTTTTGTTTATATTTGTGGTTATTTCCCTACATTAGTATTAACTACTAACTAACCATTGATTGTGGGACGCGATGGGTTTGAGGTGGTTGCCGTGGACACCTACGCTCCCCCTTAAGGAGACAAAGATTAAAAAACAGATAGTTCTATGCTTAGGTGAAGTTGTGATATATTTTTATATATGTATTGTGAAGATACTGTTTTATACATTTTGTGGCATAGAACCCAGTATTATATTGAGGAATGAATTTTTCATGCGGAGTTCCAGTTTGAAACAAAAAGTTACGAATTCGAAGTGAAAATTATTAATTATTGTTTAGCTATAAAAAACTACCCATGCAAAGCCGGGATGAGACGCTAATTGTTAATAAGATTACGAAATGTGTTTTGGTTTCGCCACAATCAAACTACAATGAAATATCTTACAAAATACCAACAACATAGTTGTATTGCTCATGCTCGGACTTAAAACGCCCTGTGTGTTTTGTCACAAAGTCTCAGATCCTCAGATGCCACCAACTGATCATGAACCAACCGAATAAAAAAACAACAAGCTTATACTATGATACTATGAATTAAGTAGTCTTCAATATTTTTAATTTTGGCACACACCTTTATTTACTTCTACCGACCTAGATACCTACATCATCTTCTCTTCGTTAATTCATCTTTGCCGATTTCCTACGAAGGGTGAGATCGTCAGAATATATTGGCAGTAAACGTATGCCCGATGCTTACAGTGTACTCTCCCCTCTTGAACGAAGTAACACCAAGAATACGTCTTAACTACTTGCATACACGATACAGTTTCAAATGACTCATATAATGCTAGTAGCTGGTACGTAAATGTCATTCCTAGTCTCTTTAATGTTAGAAGGATGTAACTTTGATGATAAATTTATGGCAGGCTTATGGTTACTATTTGAAATGTGAAGTAATACATACCCACATCACGCCTGTATTCCCAAATAGGTACGCAGAGCACACTAAACGCTACATAGACAAAACCATGAATATTTCGTGCTTCGTGGGCACTTATAGCATGTTTTTTAGGTTTTTAGTTGCTGTATAAGTGGTTGTATGTATTCTTTCCTGATTCATCATTATTCGTCACTTGTATTGCACCCGACCTGCACAAACTTAAGTATACATATAGAAACTCTTTAAGGTAAACAATGAGAGCCTCTGTAACCGCGTGTTTACAATTTCTTTTAACTGTACGTCGACGAGTGAGGAATATGACCAATTACAGATTTGACGAGTTACGAATATGACCAGCTGGGAAAATGTCGAGTAAAGAATATGACCAATCAGGAATATTACGTGTCAGTAACGTAACGTTCAATTTAGCTCGACAACATATCATACGGCGTTTATCAAATGCGGACACAGACTCGGAAATAATATATAATCAACTGAATTAATCGCCATTTGAGTTAAATTTTATAGTAAGTGTTTGACTATTATTCGCTCCAATGAATTCGAAATAGACATTGTTGTTTATATAATTGGAACTTCCGCTATATGTTTCATGGACCGCCTAGTAGGTGTCTAGCACGGACTTATATTGAAATAGATATCGTGAGTTCCTGCATTTGTATGAAAACCAAGCGTGCCTCTTTTTCTCTACCTACTGTAACGTCACATTAGCGCTTTACTGGTGGGACTGTCCGAGTGAAACCGATTCAAAGGTGACGCCGCCTTATGCAAGTTGTCCTGTCTAGCCAGTTAAACCTAATCTAAGTGGTACAAAACTAAATTAAACCGCGTTAAAGGAAGAGCATTGCTCTCCTTTTTGGCTCCCTTTTGACACGCGAAATACATACACTTGAGTCATCTATTTCGGTACAAGTCTGTGGTATCTAGTAAAAACATGGGATAGTTATGCGAGTTGGATCAACAGGCTTAAAATTCCAAAAATTAGAGCGGCAGTTATGAACAACCTTAAATCTGTAATTTCAGTGCAGCGTTATTGCTTTAAAAGTACTTATCTGCTTTTCCTATTTTAGCTTGTTTAGCCAATTATAAATAATAACGTAGCGATGTACCATCGAACCAATTGATTCCTGACCCACCATAGAACCTATTCACAGTGAACGTCATAGTGACATTGCATTGCCTGACAAAGGAAATGTTTATGACGTTTATTGTGACAACGTTCTGCGGTGGGTCAGGAATCAGTTGGTTCGATAGTACCCGAAAAAGCCGAGGGTTTGTTATAGTAGCGATAAAAGTAAACCAAAATCATTTTAAATTCAAAATTCAAAAAGTTATTTAAGCAAATGGGCTCTTAAGAGCACTTTTACACGTTTCGACTTTAGACACATTACTTCATAGGAGGATCAGTTCTCCTTTAAAGTATTTACAGAAAATTCTTTGTTTTTACTACGCTGCACTGAAATTGCAATAAAATTTATGATCACTGGTTATAGACGAGGCGTAGCTAAGTTTTATAGAAACATAACCGAAAGTTTAAAAGGCTATGTAACTTTGAAACATTTTTAATGTTTATACGACAGAAAACACAGTTAATCGTAATTCAATAAACTTACAACAGGTTAAATAAGTACGTACTTTCATAGGAGATAATTGTAACAAAACAAAAACCAATCGGTTTCGAAATAGAATAGAAACAGTTTTATTTTTCTGAACGGATAAGGTACGGATTTTTAAAATCTTAATAAAAAAAATAGACTAACGCACGGTTTTCTGCTTGAACAACAGAAACAGCTCGATGTTGAACATCAAATCGTCTGTGGGCAACTGGTAGACCTTGATGTCGACCTTGCACCTCTCGAAAGGCCACACGTTGGGGAACTTGTCTGCGGGAACCGTGATGTTCTGCAACTTGTGGTTGCCCTGGAACATGTTCAAAGCCACTACTACCATTACGAACAAGACCACCATGACAATAGTCTAACGCGGTTGGAATCGCGATCGCTTTTAATTTGACAGGTCGAAACCAATCTCGTTTTAAAATTGAAACAAATAAATACTTAGATACATGCATCACGCCTGTATTCGCAATTAGGATAAACAGAGTAAACAAAACGCTACATAACCCTTTCCCAGAGTCGACTCTTACGACACCCACGGGAAGAAAGGGGGAGGTGCTATTCTAACCCGGCACCACGCGGGCGTTAAAAGCAAATATATGTGTATATTCTCACCGCTGGCAAAGGGCAGGTAACACCAGTTGCTGCCACTGCTCTGCCTACATATGGATCCTTATGCAGCATGTCGCATAACTTGAAGTGCATCTCGACGAAACTGCGTTTGTACTCATTATGGAGGTATTCGTAGAAGACCAGATGCGCCTGAAATAAAAAGTTTTACGTTTAACTGATCACAAAATATGTTGTTTTTAAACGGTTTTACTTAGCTTACCCTGTTTGTTTTAGTCTTTATTCATTCTTTGTTGGTTCAAATTTAGAAATTGAAATTTCACTCTCTTTCCGTCAACTGATTGATCTCAAATTCGGTATGCGCTTTTAGTTGTGGTGACAATACAAAAATGTATATTCATTGTCATTGTAAATTCAAAATGGCCGCCGCTACAAAATGGCGGATGACCTAATTCTTATCAACCCCATCAATATGGGTATCAATTGAAAGGTCTTTGCAAGGAGAATACAGTGCACTATATCAATTAAAAAAAAAAAACTAAAAACTCGTAAAAAATGTAAAAAAAAAACTTTTAAGTAAAACAGTTTTATATACATTGATTAGACTAAAATAAAACCGTTTTACTTAAAAGTTTTTTTTTACTTTTTTTTCTACATAAATTACACGTTATTTCTCACTTGACTAATAGTAAGGGATAAAGGTTGGCGCACAAGAATCCGCTCAACATCGCATCGGATTAATTTCAGCTTGACCCGTTCGACACGCTTTGTATGAAACTCTACTTAGTACGAGTATGTTTGTATGAAAAGTGAAGTACATACATTTTATTGAATTCTTTATCTATTTGTTTGATGTCAAAATGCACAAATTCTACTACAATTAGAACGATGACGTCACAACAATTTTAAGTGCCTAGGAGAATTAACATGTTTTTAAACAGCCTAAAAAAAGTGCGTAACATTGCCTTATGCGTTTTGTTTTTCGAATCATTCTTTAGCAATTAAATCAATCCATATTACCGAAATGTTGTTGGCCCAAGTATGTTTAGTCGTGCCTTCTATGTTCATGTAGTACTTGCTTTTGCGGCCGTATCTTTTCACGTAGAAATTTCCGTTTTGCACGTATTTTTCATTCAACGTCACAATTTTGCCTCGCTCCGGAACCACTTCCAAACCCTGAAATATAATGAACTCGCACATTCATTGTTTTTCCTATATTCGACTTCCATGAAACCACACTCGTAAATTTTATTTTGAATTTAGAGTAAGCGAGCCTAAGTTTTAATGAATGCTCATACTTGTGTTAAGCAAAATATATTATTATAGAACTGTGAATGTGTTTAGTAACTGTTTTGTAACTTGTATTTACAATCTCATGAGTCTGATATTCATACTATGTTCTTTATTTAATGTTGTGCTCCTCTTTTCTTAATTTTAGTGTGTATAGGTATAGTAATTAATTGGAGCGAAGTCCACACAGAGAAATTTGGAAGTTGTAAAAAATGCGACTGAAAATAGAAAGTTCGTTAGTGCGATGTAGAAACTGACACTTGATATTTGTAGTAATAGTTTTACTACTCAACGATAAGTGGCTAGGTTTGCTATACTTCATCATCATCATCATCATCAGCCTATACATATACGTCCCATTGCAGGGCATTGCCTCCTCTCATTATGAGAGGGCTTGGGCTATAGTTCCCACGCGGGCCCAGTGCGGATTGGGAACTTATTAATATACTTATTAATGCCTTTTTTCGTAACAACTTACCCAAATATATTGAAGAATGATACAGACTGCCAGCATTATGCAGGTGACTGTTTTCATCATTAGTATTCTTTTAACTGAAAATTCACATTCTGTTTATTAAATTGTAGCAAATTATATTGATTTGCTATTTTTAAATTAAAGATATACTTTATATAAAAATAAAGACGTTACATAAATTAAAAACTGATAAGTGATCATTGATCAACGCAACTGTTTACTATTTTTAAGAAAAACCAAGTTTTTTAATGTTTTACTTTCACAATGACATAATGTGTGGCCTTTACTAAACTTTTTTTACTGCTCTACCCTAACACCTACATTTGGTGTTACGTCTTTTTGTTTACCACTCCATTTTTTTCGTGGATTTCGCAAGAGGCGACTAAGGATCAAGTTCAGGTATCTTTTAAGCGACAGGTTAGTCACCTGCTACCGTTACCTAACTGTATCTTTATCTAACTTTAAATATTCCTTTGATAACAGTTTTTGAGTTGAAAATTATTAACAGTTTATAATTTACTTTGATAGTTTTGATGTGTTTCACTGTAATATTTTACGTAGTTGTAATGAGCAGCCCAGGAGAAAAACTGAATTAAATTTTGAAATACTGAAACACAGTATTTACCTGTTAAACGCTTGATTATACGCTCCAATAAAGACTATAATGAGGCACCTTTTAACATTTTTGTTACTAAAAATAAACCAAGGAAATTAATAGCATTGCGACTCCAACCTATCTATAACTACACAAATAAAACAGTACTGTAACTAACTGTCAAACAATGCACCACGCCTGTACCATCGCGAACAGGGATTGTTGAGCCACTTACCTATGTTTGTAACTTGGTCGTGTAATACTAATCCAATAGCTGACATCTAGTCCGTCACATCGGTCATTGATTACACGTCTGAATTGCGAACAGTGGCAAGTGGCTCAACAATCCCGGTTCGTGACTGTACTTTAAAAATGTTTATATCTAAAACATGAAACGATACTTAGCTAAACCATTTTTTGTCACATTTTGTAGTTACTTTGTACTATTTTTAGGTTTTAGTTGAGAGGTTTTATAGTGACAGGTTGCTGGCCTGCGTAAAACGGTTACATTCATTTCGTTATATCGATGTTAACTCAACATGTTTCAGGCCAATTCGTGGCCCACCATCGAGGTAATGCGTCGCGGCGACTGCGGTTAGCTAATCTCGATATAAAGACGTGAGTGTGTTTGTTTTGTACCGCAATGAATGAGCTTCACGGTAGTTTTATGTTTAAGACACTCTTTTTTTATTTCCATAGTCATCTCTTGCATCATTCAGGGAAGAAATAGAGAGGTATAAATTGTTGTCATTTCTGAAATAAATATGGTTTTGTGTCTTTTAGTACTCAACCCGTGTGGTGCCGGGTTAGAATAGCACCTCCCCCTTTCATCCCGTGGGTGTCGTAAGAGGTCGAGTCTGGGAAAGTGTTAGGCCTAACAGTTAGGGTATTGTGGGGGACGGGCTTGCAACCTGTCACTGGAATATCACATTTAACCATTTGGTTACCCTGAATTTGCTAAACGTGGCACTGGATTTTTTAATTCATGTGCTCTGCCTACCCCTCTTGGGAATACGGGCGAAAGGATGTGGTTACCCTGAATTTGCTAAACGTGGCACTGGATTTTTTTAATTCATGTGCTCTGCCTACCCCTCTTGGGAATACAGACGTGAGAATATGTATGTAGTACTCAAACAATGTTACTCTTTAATAGAAATCTGCTCTGGCTGCTCTAACAAACATACATACACTTATTTATTTAAATGAAACACAATTCAATATAGGTATGTATGTAATTATATTTATTTATGTAAGTCCTTTTTACGCCTGAAACACAGGTTATTCCTATAGTTCACCCATGTGATTATATCTCTTTTTCTTTATTTAAGCATTTTAAGCACCAGCTTTCCGCCCGCGCTTCGCCCGCGTGGAATCCGGTTATATTGCGTATAAAGCACATGTTTATATTCGATTTTTTACACCCTTGGTTACATTATTGACGATCACCAAGGATCTCTATTTTTTTCAAAATGAAACGTATCCTATGTCAATTCGGAAGAATGTAGCATTCTAATAGTGAAATAATTTTAAACAAAAAAAAACCGACTTCAAATTTGGGCTATAATGCAAGCATTTGTTTAATGAGGGTGACCTTCCATCACCAGCAGGCCTGAATAATAACTGAAATTATAATTTCCAGTCTGCAGGTGCATTCAGTATTGAAAGAATTATCCTTTAACTCCTAAGCATTAAGGAGTTGACCTTCCATCATCAGCTCAGTCTTTTTTTTACTGCCAAACGTAAATACTAGTGTAGCTTTGAAAAATGTGCTAAAAACATTACCTGTGCCTATGAAATTTGAGGGTTGCCCTCGATTTCCCTCATATTCCATCATCAGGTCAAAATATGCTGACAATGGGACCACCTGGAAACTATATCCTTTCAAACAAAAAAAAAAATTCCAAATCGGTCCAGGCGTCTTCGAGTAATCAGCGAACACACATAAAAAAAAAACGGGACGGGTCTGTAAAGTCGGTTTACTGACGATAGTTGAACGTGACAACGTCTTAATTAAAATTAATCAATTACTACAGGATATTCAAACGTGTCGCCGCAATTGAGAGAAGCTATACTTTTTCTTTTAAAAAAATCATTTTAGCTCGCATACTAATTATTTTAAATTCATTTCAACGCCATCTAGCGGCAAACCCGTGAACTCACACAACCCAGGCTGGCCTAGCCTACCTTATGCCCTATACGACTTAAAGACTTACCGTACGTCATAAGAAAATACTGATGGAATGCTTCCATTTTTCAAAAGATTTTTTTAATTTAATTTAATTTTATTTTTAATGAATTACTACAGTATATTCATTCAATATTTTAATATAATTAACATTTTTTATAGCGTGCATTAAAAAATAAAATACAAAAAGAACTCTTTCGAACCGGATTTGAACTAGCGAACTGTGGGTCCAGAGACGACCGCTATACCAACTGAACTATCGAAGGCTGAGAATTGGAGTTGAAATTCTGATAAACTTTCTGCAACGTAATTGGTTTGCTGGGAATGGGACGCCTAAAATCGAACTCATCAACTGTCATTGAGGTAACGGCAAATTACGTCATCATTTTTTGGCCGTGCACGCGGCTTCATCAAATTATAAGACGTTGTCACGTCAAAAAAAAAAAGATCCCGACGAATTGAGAACCTCCTCCTTTTTTTGAAGTCAGTTAAAAATAAACTTGAACACTGTACAAGTACCTAATTCTGAATAAAGTTTATGGTTATTATATTATACCTCAAAGTAAGTACTTTCAATGAAAATTATAGCGGGCTCGGTATCATGAATATTTATTTTTATACAACTCGACCAGTTACAGTCTCTTCGAACAAAATGCATGGAGTCAACCGCAAAATGAAATTAAATTGGACTGGCCCCTACGTGTGGCGTATCATTGAAATGGTCTTTTAAAATGCAACAAAAACTGCTTTTAAACTATGTAGATCATATCGTCCATACTTGAGATAATCTAAAACAAAGATAAAAATCGAGATCTCCCCCATCGTAACTTTTGAAATATTACTAAAAAAATTCTGAAAAAAAATGCGATATATACCTCAAAGTAAGTACTTTCAACGAAAATTATAGCAGACTCAGTATCATGGATAGTTATTTTTGTACAACTCGACCAACTTATGTAGTTACAGCCGTCTGTACAAAATGTATGGAGTCAACCGCAAAATGAAATTTAGCTAGCTATGGGACCCTATTTATCGTTCCCGACACGCTCTTGCCCGGTTTTTATTTTTCTACCATGTTCAAAGCAAAAAAAAAAGTTAATTTTCATTCTAATCCTCACGAAATAAAATACAAAGGGATAATAATTCAACTTCAACCGGATCTAGGGTTCTGCTTGAAAAGTAAATAGACATCAGCCTCCGCGATGACTTCGTTTGTTGGCCACTGCGTGAGGGCAGCCTCTATCTTACACCTCTCGAAAGGCCACACATTCGGGAAGTTCTCTGCAGGCACTGATATGTTCATTATTCGCACATGACCCTGTGTACGAGGTGTGTTCAAAAAGTATCGCGAATTTTGAATTTTCGCGGGTTACGTATTTTCGAATTTCGAATTTTTTGTGGCGTTATGTTGGTACTCATGTCTCTCACTTATGCCGACAAGCTCGGCCATTTTGAATGTTCATTTAATTGTTGACAGCTGCTTTGCTTCCACGTGTTTTGGATCGTTTTCGATTTTTACCTATTCAAAAAAATGGATCAAAGAACCTGTATCAAATTTTGTGTGAAAAACGAATTTAAGTGCGCGGATGCATTCCGAATGTTGACTGTGGCATACGGAGAAGCTACCTTGGACCGAAGCAACGTTTATCGGTGGTACAAAATGTTCTCAGAAGGCCGAGAAGATGTGAACGACGAAGAGCGTGCCCGACGCCCGAGCACTTCAACAACAGACGAAAAAATTAATGAAGTGGAGAAAATGGTATTAGCCAATCGTCGAATCACCGTGAGTTCTTGCCACAGGGAAGAACGGTCAATAAGGAATATTACCTGCAAGTTATGCGCAATTTGCGCGAAGCAATCCGCCAGAAACGCCCAGATATGTGGAAGAACAAAAATTGGCTTTTGCACCACGATAACGCCCTTGCTCACACATGGTTGTTTGTGCGCGATTTTTTGGCCAAAAACAACACACTAATGATGCCGCAGCCACAGTATTCCCCAGATCTGGCCCCCTGTGACTTTTTCTTGTTCCCTAAACTGAAGAGGCCCATGAAAGGACGACGTTACGCTTCTCTTGACGAGATAAAGACGGCATCGATGGAGGAGCTAAACAAGATAAAAAAAAATGATTTTTTTAAGTACTTCGAAGATTGGAAAAACCGTTGGCACAAGTGTATAATATCTCATGGGGATTACTTTGAAGGGGACAAAATAGATATTCATGAATAAATAAATATTTTTTGAAAAAACACAAAATTCGCGATACTTTTTGAACACACCTCGTATACAAAAATTGTTCACGTTAGTAAATCACACATGTCAGACAAATACCAGTAAAAGAAAAAAAAACGAACGTATATCGACCAGATCGGCGATGTACTAAAGGGAGGCCAAATTAGGAGTACCCGAAACCGTCGAGCGTGTATGACGAGAGTGATGAATGTTAGTGAAGCAAAAGAAGGGTATGTCAGAATAGAAGCGAGTGGCGTTCTGTTGTCTCTGCGTACCCCGCAGGGAATAAGGCGTGACGGTTATGTATTGTACCTATGTATGAAAAAAAAAATCATCAACATCTAATTTCATCCAGACCTCGGGAGTTCTACGGCAAGACAGAAATTAGGGTTATTTTGCGTTATCCTGAACAAATCGAAAACAAAAGGGAAAATCGAAGACAAGCATAAAGTGTGCTTGGTGCCGTGTGGTTTCGGGGGCACAGTGTAGTGTCGCGTTTAAAATATTTTTTCCATAGATGTCTCAAGTGAATTAATTTAAAAATACTTACAGCAGGAAGAGGGCAAACGAAACCAGCGTTGACGAAAGCGGCCGCGATGTAAGGCCCCAGCCCTTGCTTCGAAGACAGAACCTCGCAAATCCTGAAGCGACCCTGAATGAAGCTCTGCTTGTATTCGTTTTGTTGCAACTCCAAGAAGTTGAGGTCCAGCTGAAAACAAAACGTATAACTGACAACGCATCATCAGCTAAACAAGCCATTTTGAGATTCAGCGTTTTGATATCGACTAAGACGTAAACTGTAAATTGGTTCTAAGATGGGTCAGGCATCAGTTAGTTCAAGTGTAAACCCGTGACGAATTTCAAGTTTATACATACATACATACATAACCGTCTTGATTTATTCCCTGCGGGTTAGGCAGAGACAACAGAGCGCCATTTTCGCTTCTATTCTGACATACTTCTTTCGCTTCACTCATATTCATCACTCTCGTCATACACGCTCGACGGTTTCGGGTACTCCTAATTTGCCCTCCCTTTAGTCCATCGCCGATCTGCTCGATATACGTTCTTCGAGTGCGCCTTCGACCGACTTGCCCTAACACCTAACACACTTCCCTTGTAAATTTGCTTACATATCCTTGCTTCATCCATTCTCTCCACGTGCCCAAACCAACGCAGCATACCTTTCTCTACCCTTGTTATAATACTCTCTTTAGGTTTATACTATCAATAATTCATGTGCCTTGTCTATGTCAGTCGGCTATAGTCGTATGGTATGGCGTATTGATACACAAATTAATTTTTAATTAAAAATTACCGATACGTTGTTTCCGAATGAAACCTTCAACGTTCCTACTATGTTCACATAGTATTTACTTTTCCGCCCATGTCTATTTATGTAGATGTTCCCATTTTGGTACGCGTACTTGTCGTTTATATACTTCTTAATAGCTCTTTCTGGGATCACTTGAAGCGTCTGAAAAATATTTTCGAATCGAATAAGTAAACTCCTTACTGTACTATTCAACCAATTGATTCACAGTGATTTAAAATTCACAGTTTTGACTGTATGACGTTTTGTGAGATCAGCCTACCCCTTTTGGGAATACAGGCGTGATGTACAGTCACGAACCGGGATTGTTGAGCCACTTGCCACTGTTCGCTATTTAGACGTGTAATCAATGACCGATGTGACGGGCTAGAGATCAGCTATTGGATCTGGGGGCACGGCCGTGCCCCCACCAAGTCGAGCAAAAAAGCGTCACGGCCGTACCATCCTTTTCTCGAAGCAATTCAGACCATTTTCGACCTCTTGTAACTTCGTTGTGGATAAAACTAGAAGACTGAAATTTTCAGTAACCATGCAAGCATTGTAAAGACACGTATATTTCAAATTTTATTCAATTTGAACCAGTATTTTAAGAATTATAACGGGTCAAATTTCTTAATTTTGTCACTCACTGACTCAACAATCATCAAAAGTATAAGGCACTTCTAGCAGACCTAGAAGCTTCAAATTTAGAATATAAGTAGTGTTTGATGTATGAATCAAGGAAAAACTAAAAAACCGGCCAAGTGCGAGCCGGACTCGCGCACGAAGGGTTCCGTACCAACAACTGCAAAAAAATCAGAATTTTTGTATGGGAAAAAGTAGAAATGTCTGCAAAATACAAAAAGAAATGAGATCCCATCAAAAACAATACTTGTCAAAAAAAAACAAGTCTCGCAACTCAGTTGTTCTGCGGTAAAAAGTTGTGAGATCCATGTTATACCAAGTCGGTATAACATGGTATAAATAAATATATTGAGACTTGGCCATCGCCTGAAAACACATGTAAATTCAATTATTTAGTGACAAGTATTGTTTTTGATGGGATTATTATTACACGACCAAGTTACAAACATAGGTAAGTGGCTCAACAATCCCTGTTCGCGTTGGCATGTTCATGTATAATATCGACACCTCCGACGCAAATGGTCGTAACGCTGTTTTTGCCAAAAACGAGATTTTTGGCTCATTGTATTTATTTTAATCCAAACTACAACTTCCAGAAACAAAAATGTAAATATGTTTGTTATTTACTGAGTTTTCTAGTCGCTAAAAGTCGTATCATTTGAATTGTCCCACGCAAACCGTCGCACTACAACATTCGACGATTTGCGCCGTTCTATTGGGCCGCGGACCGACTTATGACAGCAGACTTACGACGTCGTATCTTGGCAAAGGTATACGCCACGAACATCCGTACCCCGTGCAAATCGTCGTAACTATGAAGTTACGACTCTATGCATGTGTAAAAATCGTAGTTACGACTTTTTACTTCGTACTTACGACCATATACAACCTGTTCATGTGACCTTATTCAAACGTAAACAGTCGTAACATACTTATACGACCTTTAGACAAAAAGAATAAAGTCGTAACTTTATATTTTGTTAAATGTTAACGAAATAATAATTTATATTGCAATAAATATATATTTTTCCTGTTACTTAAACCATTGCGCCTAGATTGAACCAAAAATTTAATCAATAAGTGTCATGTAACTTGCAAAACACACAAAAGAGTTTTAAAATCGCTCTCCTGAAAAGTTACAAATTTAACGTTACGACCTTCTGCGTAGGAGGTGTCGATATGTTACGCTCAAAGATCGAAAACGCTCACTGAGCGGAAGAATAGCTCACAACGCGTTGTGGTCACAGGAAAAAAATCCACATAGCAAAATTAGTGTCATTATGGCTTCAATGAAAACGTGCACAACGCGATGTGGCAATGAAGAAAATCCACGACGCGTTTTAACCTTTATATCTCGAAGGCGCTAATTGTGACAGATAAAAAAGAAGTTTTTCACGATAAATTTGTAAAATAGTAACTAGCCTAACCTGAACTAATCTTTTTTTCATACTTTATGCTCACGTAATTTATCGTTTAACACTACATACATACATACATATTCTCACGCCTATATTCAGAGGGGAAGGCAGAGCACATAAATTCAAAAATCCAGTGCCACGTTTAGCAATTTCAGGGTTTCAGATGGTTAAATGTGATATTGCAGTGACAGGTTGCTAACCCATCGCCCACAATACACTAACCCTTTCCTAGAGGCAACTCTTACGACGCCCACGGGACGAAAGGGGGAGGTGCTATTCTAACCCGGCACCACACGGGCGAGAAAGGCGTTTATCACTTTTTTTTATTTGTTAGTAGGTTTTACGTTATACCCTAACATTAATCCGTTTTTTATTACTGTATCTTCCTATATACACTGAAAACGCTAGTTTGTTTTTATCTTTTTTGAACTTACCAGAATGTGTTTCATATACAGTATTACCACAAAAAAAGCGATAGATACTAGAATTTTTGCCATTATTTTTATTATTCTCACTTATTTACCGCCACAACTTGATTGTACCAACACAAAACGGAAAACATTATTTATATACCACGATTTACTTAAATAGTCCAATTACTTTTTATGAATGTCATGTCGGTCAGTTTGTATTTTAAACTGTAATTACGAGTTGTTGAGCCGTTTCACCATCACATTTAAGTCATGGTAGCCTAGTGGTTCGACCTGCGGCCTCTCATACAGAGGGTCGTAGGTTCGAATCCTACGCTCGCACCTTTACATTTTTCAGAGTTTATGGAGGATATTAAATATTTACTACCACAAGCTATCTGGTGAAGGAACACATGCATACAGCTATGAAATAATTCAATGCTGTGTGTGAAGTTCCTAATCCGTACCGGTCACGGGAACTATCAAACCCTCTCACATTGCGAGGGGGAAGTTGAATTTTAATAGTTCGATTCGTTCGTACGTGTACCTACAATGCCGTATGGTGCCATAATAATATGTGCTGTAGATGGGTGCAAATCAAGCAACACTTAAATTTAATAACCGGGAATTTAGAAAGGGTAAGAAATTTATAAAAAAACTAGCTTTTTCCCGCGGCTCCGCTCGCGTTAATTTTGGGGTAGCACAGAAGAGATAGCCCATATACCAATTTATAGCTTTCTACATAGAA
The DNA here is from genome assembly GCA_005406045.1 of Adoxophyes honmai. Classification (NCBI taxonomy): domain Eukaryota; kingdom Metazoa; phylum Arthropoda; class Insecta; order Lepidoptera; family Tortricidae; genus Adoxophyes; species Adoxophyes honmai. The sequence goes on from BHDV01071815.1 coordinate 154,204, forward strand.
AATTGCGGTATTCTCCACAAAACTTCCACCTCTCACTTTGTGAAACGGGGAGTTTTGAAGAGACAAAAAGTAGCCTATGTCACTCTCCATCCCTTCAACTATCTCCACCCAAAAATCACGTCACTACGTCGCTTCGTTTAGCCGTGAAAGACTGATAAACAAACAAACAAACACATTTTCCCATTTATAATATTAGTATGGATTTTAATTTATATCCCGTGTGGTGCCGGGTTAGAATAGCACCTCCCCCTTTCTTCCCGTGGGTGCCGTAAGAGTCGGCTCTGGGAAAGGGTTAGTGTATTGTGGGCGATGGGCTAGCAACCTGTCACTGCAGTATCACGTTTGATCATCTGGTTGCTCTGAAATCGCTAAACGTGGCACTGATTTTTTTAATTCACGTGCTCTGCCTACCCCTCTCGGGAATACAGGCGTGAGGATATGTATGTAATTTGTATTTTAATTTTGCGCGCTATTCGAGGGCGTTTTAGTAAATAGTAAAAAGACAATTAATCTTCTTTGACGAATCAAAGCTGAAGAGTTTGTTTGTTTGTTTGAACGCGCTAATCTCAGGAACTATCGGTTCGAATTGAAAAAATATTTGTGTGTTGGATAGACCATTTATTGAGGAAGGCTTTAGGCTATTTAACATCACGCAGCGACTAATAGGAGCGAAGAAATATTGGAAAATGTGGAAAAAACGGGGGGGAATAGTCACTCATCCACGTGGACGGAGTCGCGGGCACAGCTAGTTATTCATAAACCAACAATATATCAACACACCTAAACATTCAAATAGGTTTTATGTGGCTAAATGGCTAGCTGGCTAGTGATAATATGCCGTAAATAATGTCAAAATTTGTCAGTTCAGTATAAATTTTGACACCCGTATCTTAGGGAATAAGGGTTAATTTACTAACGAAATGTAAGGAATTATCGCCTTAACGACCTCAGTGCTGGAATAATATAAAGTACCTATTTGCTCGCAAAAAAGCTTCAGATGTATGAAAATCAGCGGCGCTTCCGTCTTTCTTCAACTTGAACAGAGACCAATTTAACAAAAACGCGTAAGATGTATGAAACATTGCGGCGCTTACTGCTTTTTCGAGTTGATAAAATTTGTATGGGAGAACGATTTTTTAGTTTTTTAGTATGTTACACTAATGTTTCCCACACTTTTTCATCGTACAAACCTTCCCTGAACTTCAACGAACATTTAAAAAAAAGAATTGGCCAAATCGGTTCTGGCGTTGTTGAGTTATTGCCTCAGGAAGGAAAACACGACTTATTTTTATATAGTAGATATATAAAAATAAAACAGTTGTAACTTTTAAAGATTTTGTTATTTTACCTACACAATGACGTCTATAATTATGTTTCATCTAGATGTATTGTACAGTCAGCACCAATTTATAAAAATACTAATCGCCTCTTTATTACTCAAATACTTATCATAAACAATTCCAAAAACTTAACTAAATCAAGAAATAATCTACATATAAAAATCTAATGCATAAAAAGAAACACAACACAAAAAATAGAAAATAAGAAAAAATATATATAATATAAATATATTTAGTCGAATAAACCGCCCCGCGTCATCCCTGGCGCAAAGGTGCCCAAAACGCTAGCCGCGTTACCGCGTTGTACTGCGATGGACAACCTTTGCAACAGGAATGACCCAGAGCGCGGGTCAAGACCCCTCTCACGGAGACGGCGCCCACCTCCTTCAAAAATATGTATTTTATAAACGATACAATTTTAAACTGCCACATATAAGTCAGATTATATTCACAGTTCTCAATAACATAAACACAAAAGTTATGTTAATTTAATTTCATCGAAGAGACAGCCCTGCGATTGCAACGGGATCGCGCGATGCGAAGCAATTACAACTATACGCTTGAGCAATTAGGCACATTTTAGCATGCAGTGGTTGCTGCCGCGAAGGAGTAGGCTATTATAGCAGTAGGTATTGGAAACTTTCTGCTAAGTGAAGTATCTGTTACGTAGTAACTATTTAGTAATCTGTGGCATTAGGTGGACGACTCAGTGTGGTCGTCTCTTTATTATTTCGACATAATTTACATTAGGTATAATCATCATGGGTATTACTCGTATCTATTATTTTCAGTGTGGTGTTGGGTTCAGAGTACCACCGCTCAATTTCTTCCGTAGACGTCATAAGTGGCGACTAAGGAAACATGTTAAAGGTTAAAAAGGTTAAAGCTATGGTGGGTTAAAAAAGTTCACCAAATTCCAAACTGAAACTGTCTATAGACTGAGAGGTGGTCTTAATTTTTTAAATTGTGAATGTTAGATTAAGTTGATTATCGAATTACAAGTCTCAGTTTGGACTAGCAGGTGCTGATTACAGGTAATTAAAAACTATAGTAAAAACAAAAGCTTTTATTAAATTCCGTGTTTCATGTTTTATTTGGCTGTAATCGAATTTAGAAAGTTCAATCTGATCCACTTCCATAGTTACCATTTGAGCTGTAATTTTTAACGTTTCTATTTACATGTTGACAGTTATAGTTTATCCTTAGCTGTATCCTTGTCAGCCACTCCGTGGCGACTGTTTGAAACGCGCATAAATATCTGTTGCAGCTATCTTCTCGTTGGTCAGTGTATGCGTCAGAGACGCTTCGATTTTGCATCTTTCGAAGGGCCACACGTTCGGAAAGTTGTCTGCAGGCACTGACATGTTTATTATTCGTATCAGACCCTGTGGAATGAATTCATATTTAGTAAGCCCTGATTGGAAGTGACAGTACTCGTTGCGGCTTGATGCGCAATGCAAAATGTTTATAGATTTGGAATAAAAGTCGGTTGATCACGACACGAGTAAGTTCTTTTTAGAATCTATCAATGTGAATGTATAATTTACGTGTAGCGCCCTAGCGCCACCTATAGTCGAACAGCCGAAATACTTACCTGGTGAAGCGCCCTAGGGCTACCTATCGTCGAATGGCCGAACAACTGGATACGGACCTCCATGGAATACTCAACTATCAATAAAAATCCTACATTCCGCTAACGAAGTTTCGATGTTCGGCTGAATAAATACAAATTAAAACTTCCTCTTTGTAGACTTTGGTTCCCAGGTATAAAATCTGCATGGAGAGCGATCTCTTTATTACAGTCTTTCCCCAAACGTGACTTACGCCTTATGTCTCAAGCTAATGATAGTTTGGTATTAAAATAGTGCTCACAGGTGGAAGTGGGCAGACAAATCCGGCATTGACGAAAGCGGCTGCGACGTACGGCGCGAGCCCCTGCTTCGAAGTCAGATTTTCGCAAATCTTAAAATGACCCGACACAAAGCTCGGCTTGTACTCATTCTGCTGTAGCTCCAGGAAATCCAGGTTCAACTGAAAAGTTAAACGATGTTGTAACATTAAATTTAATTGTATGTAAACCGGATCAACAATGTTCTAAAGAAAAGTAAAATTAAAAGTATCCGAAACCGTCGAAACGATATGACGAGAGGGATGAATGTCAACGAAACGAGAGATGGAAGCCAGAACATAACCGAGTGGCACGCTGTTGTCTGTGCCTATCCCGCAAGGAATGGATACGGCGTGATGTTATGCATGTGCAGTCCCCAGCAAGTCCCACGCAACGTACGCGTCCGTACAATCTTGGCATCTAACTTACCGGGGACTGTCTTATTAAAAATCGTGTCACGACACACCATTATGCGTAAACAATTTGATAATCACCGTCGCATTATTCCCTAACGTCACCTTATTCATCCCTTCTATGTTGAAGTAGTATTTACTCTTCCTGCCATT
>BHDV01071815.1:193109-207730 GCA_005406045.1 Adoxophyes honmai
GCATTGATTTAATGCAGGTACTTAGCGAAAAGAATAATCAAAAAGTGAGGGTAGGTGAGTATGACTATCTGATTTCGTTTTGTGAGATTAAGGATTAAATCTAATTTTCGTGATTTTGTCACTAGATAACACTGTCACTGTTTAAGCAGATCGCAGGCTTCACTTTATAAGTATTTTTATGGAAAAAAAACGTTAAGAAAGTTAGTAATTTGTGATATTTTTCAAGAGCACTATTATAACGTCTTGACAGTTGACAAAATAAAATAATAATAATACTATACAAGTATTTAACAAAAGCATCGGCAAATTGTAAACAATAGTTTTTTTTTTTTTTTCAGATAAGAAGCCTGACCTATCGACCTTTGCTTTAAAATTAAAAGGCAAAGATGAACCGTCGAGCAAGAAGCCGAAAGAAGAAAAGAAAGAAGAGAAAGATAAAGAGAAGAGTAAAAAGAATGCGTTGGACGAAATCATGGCTATGGAAGAACGAGCGAAAGAGAGAGCTAATAGGTACGCTTTTTTTCTATTTTTTTAGAAATTGATCTCTCTTGGTTTAGGCATGAAGGGCAGCGTTTCCCAAACTTTGGGTCTCAACCCACAGTTGGCTGAGCCAATGGCCATTGAATGAAGCTATGAAATCCTCCCTTTTACTACCTAATAAGGCGAACATTGAAACTAAATACCGAAATAAATTGAACTTATCAAATGTAATTAAGTAACAAAAAAAAATTATTTACACTTAATTTGTTTTTTGTAAAGTCTTTTATTCATGGGTCTCAATTTGTACTCAATTTGTATTAGATGGGTTGTAGCCCAAACAACTGTGAGAACCCCTGCTCTAGGGGACAGGCTAGCAACCACTATCACTATTCTACCTAGTACAGTATTCCCAAGAAAATAAGTCGTATCGGCTGTTACCGTCTGCGCCGAGAAGCGCAGAACGATATCCGAGAGTAGCCGAACGAGTAATTTATCTATATTGAACTTTATTTACAAACGCTCTGGGCACAATTTTGCTTGCTATGCACACAAACTTTGTCGGCTACTCGACGCAATTGGCGTTGGGGTGCTAGACATCTGTCATGAGTCATGTCTGAGACTTCAATCAATAACCAATCACAACGCAAGTGTTCAGCGCGCGATATATTCTCTTTTATCATTGGTAGATCGAAGATTCCCGCGCCACAAAACTGATTTACTACGCAGGTATATCGTGGAGTATTCTTTGTTTGGTAATACTGTACCTAGTTAGTTGTTTCTGTATTTTTTATTTATTTGAGTTGTTTTAAAGAGGTTGGCATATTCTATTAATGAATAAAGCCCCAAAAATAAATAAAGAATTTAAATAAAACTATTCTACCTCTTCCATCTATGTCTAATAAACAAATAACATAAATAACGTATTAATTTGTCAACAGAAAGGACTATTGGCTCACCGAAGGGATCCTAGTCAAGATTGTGACCAAATCATTGGGCGAGAAGTTCTTCAAACGGAAAGGATTTGTGGAGGAAGTGATAGACAAGTACGGAGCCAAGGTCAAGCTCGTTGATGATGGAACGAAGCTGAAGCTGGACCAGGTACGTCTTGTGTGAGAATGTGAGGAAAATTTTGTCACAATAGCTTGTGTGACATTTTCTAATGCTCCTGTTCCAATGGTAAAAAAAAATAGTACTAAGGCCATGAATATTCTCATATGCATTCGTATAATTTTCACCATTTGCATTCGCATCAAATGATGTGAATGTTTGCTGGTCGCATCTAACAATAACAATGTTTTTTCGTGTTAGATTTCATTAAAAATACTTTTTTTCTTGAATTAAAATTACAATGTTGATTTAGTGACAATAACTCAATCAATTCATAATTACTATTTATCAGTGGTACTTAATTTCTTTGATTTTATTTAATTTAAATTTGATGTGACAATAGTGTGTGTGTTATTACATTAATGTGACATTACTGTGTGTCATTACATTAATGTGACATTAGTGTTTCATTACATTAATGTGACATTAGTACGATAGTTAGTGTGACATTAGTGTGTCATTACATTAATGTGACATTAGTACGATAGTTAGACATTAGTGTGTCATTACATTAATGTGACATTAGTACGATAGTTAGTGTGACATTAGTGACATTACTGTGATATTAGTGACATTAGTGACGTTAGTATCTGTCCACAGAACCACCTGGAGACCGTGATACCGTCCCCGGGGCGCGGCGTCCGCTTCGTCAACGGCGCGCATCGCGGCCGCGCCGGCCTTCTGCGGAGGATCGACACAGACCGCTTCTGTTGTGACGTTGAGGTTGGTACACAGCGCGGATTAGATAAAGAAGGTTGGATTGGCAATATGCGCAGGGCAGGCGCACCACAGGTATGATTAGAGAATCATACTTTAAGAACGACGCGATCATACTTGTTTATTGGCATGTTGTTTGCATCGCAGTGCGGAACTGCGCTAAAATCCTTTGAAAATACCGTATTGTACGATTGTTACGAGTAGGTTAAAGAGTCAGACGTCAAGTATCAAGCAAGGAGTAATTTATATTCACCGATAAGCATAAAACCTTCGTTTTATAGTATATTTTTCGAAAAAAAAACTATTTCTAATTATGAAATTCTAAGTAGAAACAACAATTACGCCAAGAGACACAGAAAATATACATTGCTGTTGAAGTACGCAAATATTTCGGGTGAACCGACATTTGACGCGAAATGGATAACGAAGCAAGCAAAATAACCACGCTTCTTCAACTCGATCGCGGCCTGTGCTTTTCGACGCCGGACTTGAGTTTGTAGTGAATCTTTAGCGGGTAGTTCTCTCGTGTACACACCTTCGATGTAGTGTGCGAACCAATTGCAGCTCTTTATTCTACGTGTATTAGTGTGCGTAATTCATGTATCTATTACTATTGTTGATGTAGTGGAGATGTTTGGTGGGAGACAGGTGGCGACGCTGGTTTTCAAACAAAAGTGTGATTTTTGCCTATCCAACATTCTTTATTCTGATCCGTGGTACACACTTTGTTTGGACTTAACACATTTGGATATTATCACACTGCACTCATGGTGCGATTGAGTGTGTGAAATAAAAATATATATGTTTTTTTTCATCAATTCCACGTGTTACAAAAAACCGGGTATAAATGTAAATAATTACATACATACATAGATACAGTCACGCCTCTTTCCCACAGGGGTAGGCAGAGACCACTTTGTTCCACTTGCTACGATCCTGGCATACTTCTTTTGCTTCATCCACATTCATTAGTCCCTTCATACATGCTCGTCGATTTCGGGTACTCTTGGCCTGACCTGTTTCTAAAACGTCCGCGATTTGGTCACGGAACGTCCGTCTAGGTCTTCCCCTCCCAACACACCCATTCACACTTCCCGTATAAATCTGTTTTGTCAATCTTCTTTCATCCATCCTCTCTACATGACCAAACCAGCTAAGCATACTTCTTTCAATCCTTGTCACTATGTCTACTTTCACACCAGCTTGTTCCCTTATCACACTATTTCTAATTCTGTCTTTCAATGTAAATAATTACAACGAAGAATATTGTGCACCCTAGTAATCTGTCACTTAATAGAACTGAAGTTATTGTAGATTATTTAACAGAGTTGTATTCTTGGACGTATTTTCAAACTCAATAAGAGGAATTAATGTCTTTTTTTTAAACAATCCGCTTTACTCCTATTTTTGTAACTTGTAACACGTATGTGTGGTGGGGTATCTATGGATAAATCTTCAAAAATGATATTTAAGTTTCTAAACTAAATAGTTTGCGTGCGAGACCCTTCCAAAGTGGAAAAATGTTGTAGACAAGTTTTTATCTATATCTGTATCGTAATACATTTTTACTTTGTGCCCGGTTTTAGCTACGAACCAATGGTTTTAGAGCAACTGTATTAAAAATGCTTTTTGTTACTTTTCAGATATCAGATGGTCCCCTTTCTGGGAGACTAGTGAAAGGTGTACAGTATGAAGATATTAGCAAATTGGCGTCTTAGTGATTAGCTATAAATGATATTATAGCTTAGCTATAGGTACTTAGGATATCTGTGAGACGGGAGCGACTAAGCATCGTGCTAACAATCACCGATCACCGCCCTATCAGTCACCAGGTGACCGATCACCAATCATCACGTGATCGGTCACAGGGCGACTAAAAACCAATGACGGTGTGGTCAATCTCCAAACATCGCGCGTCCAGCCAAGAGCAGTCAGGAATAACCATGCGGTCAGTCACTGGGCGACCAATCACTGCGCGGAAAAATCACGGGTTGGTCACTCCGAGCACCTCAATGGGGCCGGGGACAATGCGACATCCTAAAATGGTGATAAAATTGTAATTACATATTTTTTACCTTATTCTGGCGTATTTTTTCTTACAATACCACCACCTTAAACCCAAAAAATATACGCTAGAAGTGACCTCGAAACGTGAAACAGTCATCGTTTTGTCTATGTAGTGTTTTGTGAGCTCTGCCTACCCCATTTGGGATTACAAGGCTTGACGTATGTATACATACATACATACATACCATCGCGCCTCTTTCCCACAGGGGTAGGCAGAGACCACTTTGTTCCACTTGCTACGATCCTGACATACCTCTTTTGCTTCATCCACGTTCATTAGTTTCTTCATACATGCTCGTCGACGTATGTATGTATGTATTTTTTTGTAATTCACGTATTTTTTTAGGGGAGAGGGGGGTTAATGAAAACACAATTTAAAAGCTTGATTATCCATTCATTTTTTTAATAATATACTAAATGTTTTCTACAATATATTCATAGCGTCAAACAGAATAACAAACAGGCAGTTTGATTGACATTAAGTAAAATTTTATCCAAAATACATTTTTATATGAAAACCAATAAGTACCTCCTATTTTATATTCAAACGAAATTTCGACGTTACATAGAAATTAACGATCTATTGAGTGTATTTAAGTTGAAAAAAATATTGGATGCTATTGAGTGATGTTCAGATAGATTGAGTGACGGTCAGATATGATTTCAACTCAAACAGCACTCAATGTGAACTGGATGAATTAACCGAATCTTGTCAATTTTAATAACGTTATAACTGGAACGTTTAACAATATTAATTATCAATAATAAATGGTATTTTAAAAATTACGAATTTATGAAGTTTTTAGCACCTTTTAGGTATTTCAAATCACGTCTCTCGTACGTAGCGATGCATAAGTACATATCTTACATATTTAAATCGACTCTTATTTAATTTGAAATATTCAAGAGAAAGTTCGTATCGAAATATCTGTAGTTTATAGTGTAAATGACAATTTGGTATTTTAAGAACAATACCTTTCACCTCAACGTAATATGTAGGAAATACGTTACCACCAATCAGAACAGTGTGTCTAGTTTGGGACTAGAAGAATTAGTACGCATTTTCGTATATTTATTTAGTTAAATATTTATGTTTTTAAATACGGTATTCTCTCATCTGAATACAGGCGTTTACAAAATCTCAGTTGTTACATTTAAGGCACTGTTACGGAAGTTAATATTGTACAAATCTAATAAATAAAAACATGCACCATCTACTTATTTTAATGCTTACGTATCGATAAAATATTTAAAAATAAAAGTCGCAGTCATTATCTGAATCAAATGGTAGTTTTCAGAAAACGAACATTGTGTTAAAGATTCCTTGGACTTTTAAAATATAAAAAAACTTCTGGTAGCCATTTTTAAGGCTTTTAGGGCATTCGTTTGTAGGTTAGGCTAAATATTTATAAGGATACCAGTTAGCCATAAGTTAATGATATTGATTTAATATTAACCCATTAATGGTCAAAATGAAACTAGCAGAGATTCATCAAAAATTTGTTGATTTTATAATTAAAGAGGATACAAGGAATTAGGAAATGAGAAAAAAAAAATTATTTTTTTTTAGGCATTTTTGCGAGTTTTCTCACCTTTTCGGTAGAGTTTGGAGCGACGTTATTGTCGACAAGGTGGAGATTTATTTATTATTATAAAACTGTACCCAATCATATTACATTTAGCGTCAACAATTTAAATTTTTCCCTTAATTTTAAGTGTTCCCAAATTGGCACAGTGACCAAGAATGGGTTAATGTATAATTTTTCGCAATTTGATTCAGATAACTGCGCAACATTCGTAACATTTAAGGTAAATGTACCAATGCTCGACGCCTCAACGCCCAGTAGATGACACCCATCTGTCACCTGTCTTACTATGACATAAGGTTGCAAGTGCCATGTATTGGGTCAGTGTCGAGCACAGGGACGTTTACCTTAATAAAACTTCTATTCTATGTCAAGCGATTTAAAATTTATATTTAATTCTTAAAATTAAAAGGCAGTTTCATAAGATATGTTTCAATGTATAAAAACGATACTTTAATAACTGTCTTATCTTACCCAGGATAAATACAATATGACATGATGTTGTTAATCTATAGAAGAATATTTGTGTCCGCGTTTTTAAATATAGTTACCTAAATACGTTCATTTTAAACTCAACATAATTTGCATTTTATGTACTCTTCGTTTGACGAATAAAATCAAATATATCACTTTTGCGATTATTTGCTGGCAAAAGTGAATTTCGAGTGACAATCAGATATGAAAGAAAAATCTAAACTGAAAGTCAAACATCAAACAAATAGGAATAGATTTTAAAAATCTATAGATCACATTGTTTCTAAAACAATAGAATTGCATTCTTTACACGTTTTCAATAAATGTTTTAAAATACTGTATTGGTTTAGAGAGAATCGTTTGGAATATTTTAGGGTTTAACATAACGAACAAAATACCAAAACTCAACCACAAACATTAAGCTCGCTTTAAAAACAAACAAATATTCGCTTCGCGCTTTAACTGTCAAGTTGTTGCCTCATTCAAAATAAGTACTGTTACTTATATAAATTCTAACCTAAAAACTATTTGTTAAATTGCAAATGCTATTAAAACGATGCTAATATTAAATAGGTTCGCTAAATAAAAATAATTATAAATTTGTCGCTTGCCCGTTGGATGTTGAACACACACACCCATTTGAGGTAGTCATGACTGTTATTTATCGTTAAAATAAATTACGGCAATTTAACTACATCACGTCAAACATTTTGATTGATTCGGAAAAAAACTGCAGCAAAACGTGTTGAAAAAAAATCAACGAGTACAAATTTACTAAAATAATCATAAAATACCTAATTATCATTTTTAATACGTATGAATAAACCAAAGATACGCAAATTACCGACGCTATTTTTATGCTAACTTTTTTAAATCAAAAGGTTTTTTTTTATTATTTTGGCGGTTTTATATTTGACGTGACGCGGTGTTGCCTGTCGCTGGGCTGTGTTGCCATGTCTATTTCTTTAGTAGAGCTTCCTCTTCTGGGTTCTTGTCGCTGTTGAACGTAGAGTGCGTTAAGGGGCTGGCCGATGATGGTGGGTCCTAAAAAATAAACAAATTACTTAGAATCGCGCCGGGTTTAGACTTTCTTAGAAGCTTAGTTACATGAAGAACGTCGTGACTTCATTTAAGCCGTTATAAGTCAACTTTCGTAAACATTGACATGATCATTGATCAGTGACGATAAACACATGTAAAATGTGCATTGTCTCATTTAGGCTCTTTTCTTTTTTTTCAGTATTATTTATCATTTTTGTTGCCAATAGAAATCTTAGTTTTTAACCCCCGACGCAAAAACGACGGGGTGTTATAAGTTTGACGTGTCTGTGTGTGTGTGTGTGTGTGTGTGTGTGTGTGTGTGTGTGTGTGTGTGTGTGTAAATGTGTATGTATCTGTCTGTGGCATCGTAACTCCCAAACGGATGATCCGATTTTAATGCGGTTTTTTTTGTTCGAAAGCTATATCCGTCGAGAGTGTTCTTAGCTATGTTTTGTGGAAATCGGTTCAGGTCTTCAAGGTCATCAGGTCGTTTGTTAGGTAAGATGAGAATGTTACACGTTTAGTAAAGCCATCGATTTGGGGCTCGTTGGGGGTTTTTTTAATTTTTAATTAATGTTGGTTATATTTTTTTAGGCAATACAAACTAAACCTGCCACTTTCTTTGGGTTCGGAAAAATGCTATTGTTACGAATACAAACCATTTCAATATCTAGTTTTAGGTACATCCAACGACTGGCAGCGTGCGCAGAAAAATATTACATTAGACATACTTTTATAATAGGGTCTTTGACAACAGTAAAAATAAACTATAATTTGTGGCCATCCTAACAGATTATAGGAAAATTAAACATATTTCACTTTCTTTTGTTCAAAATATTATGCATTTTTAGAGTATTTTGTTCCATTAATTTCTAATATTCGTTAATAATGTATCTGTGACTAAAACGCTTGCGATTGATTGATGACGTCACATACCATGAAAGGTATCTGTGGTCAAAGTGGACATTGATAAATTGACATGACAATTTTGACAGCTTCTTTGTGTGATGCCTTTGTTTACTTGCATTTGACGTCAAACACCGTTTTTGGCGTGAGTTTGAGAATTTGAACTTTAATATTTATTTTCTTTGTTAATACAGACAAGAATCCGGAAATACTAATATATCGTGTTTATTACATAATTATTAAACCCTATTATGAGTAGGTAATAGGCAATGTGCACAATATTTTTGAGATTATTTTTTCAATAGACGCGCACATCAGTTCTAACCGTTGCCATGGCGTGTAGCTCCAGATGATGGGTCATGAATTGGCCCGAAACTTGTCGAGCTAATCTCGATATAAAAACGTGAGTATATCAGTTTTATTTCACTACGAATTTAAATGACTTTGAGCGTTGAAATTTTCATGAGCTATCGAAAAAATATTCTCAAAAATATTAAGTGACCGACGACGACCGACGTAGTTTAAAAGCGACGTTCATTGACCTATGTACTCGTAACATAACTGACATATTTATATTGTTTTAAAGGAAAACATACCTGTTTGGGAGTCGATTCTATAGCCTTAAGAGGTTCGACTCTGTCTCCATCACGTAGTAACTGAAAGACAAAGAAAAACTGTAAAATATCACATCATCATCATCATTTAATAAGTCTCAATTACTTAGAAGATAAAAATTATATCAAAATTATCAACTATATTTTTTTTAATGTACTGGTCATACCAAACTCAATAAAGTACTAAACTAAAACAGTCTAAAGTGTGCCACAGACTAAGCGGGTACGATAATATTTTATCTGCGTACAAATGTCATCTTTCCAACAGATACTTGACGTTATAATTTAAAAAAAAACCGACTTCAAATTAGCAATATTTTGAAAGTATTCTGTTTACTGAATGTAAAATCTTGACTTCATCGACAAATAACCGAAAACGCCGTACATCTCCATATAATATTTGAAGAGTTCCCTCAATTTCTCCAAGATTCCTTTATCAGATCCTGGTGTCGTGCCAATGGGACCAATTTCGAGTTATACCCTTTCGATTTAAAAAAAAATTTTGAAAATCGGTCCACGGGTTTTCGAGACATCGAGTAACATACACACAAAAAAAATTAAAAAAAATTAAAATTAGGTCGAATTGAGAACCTCCTCCTTTTTGAAGTCGGTTAAAAATATAAGTTATATGCGCTGTGTGTAGCTCATTGAATTGCACAGCGAGCGATATTGACAGATATCCGTTCCGATACAGATATCTTATTGTATCTGCTTAGTGTGTTAGTGTGTGACACGCTTAAGGGCTCCTTGATAAAATCCGGCACAGCTGTCACTGTCAAACTAGAGACGTCAGAAAGTGACAGGTAGACTATCCCGCGCGCGACGCGACTAGAGCGTGTTGCTGTTGAAATAAATAAACCTATGCCTATTGAGTGTGGTGCCGGGTTAGAATAGCACCTCCCCCTTTCTTCCCGTGGGTGTCGTAAGAGTCGACTCTGGGAAAGGGTTAGTGCATTGTGGGCGATGGGCTAGCAACCTGTCTCTGCAATATCACGTTTAACCATCTGGATATCCTGAAATTGCTAGACGTGGCACTGAATTTTTGAATTCATGTGCTCTGCATACCCCTCTTGGGAATACAGGCGTGAGAATATGTATGTATGTGTGCCTATTGAGAACATACCTTGTCAACTTCCGGCTCAATTTGCTCGTTGGTGCCACCTTTACCGAGCGCGCCCTTCTCCATCAATGTGGCGCGTTTGGCTGCCAGATACAGGGAGCTGCAAAAACAATATCTGTTATAGCACATCCTAATATTCAATCTATCGATGATGCTTACTAGAGATAGAGAAACAGGCCAAGTGCGAGTCGGAGTCGAGCACGAAGGGTTCCGTACCATTTACTAGGTAAACAAGTTCCTAAAGGCTGGTTGCGGAGCACAGAGAAATTCGAGCGTTGACCCGCTGCTATCTATCTCTGTCGCACGCGTGCAGTAATATTGCCCTCACGCTCGCACTTGAGCACGTCCGCGACCGGCCTTTACCTGTTACCATTTATCGATTCCGAACAAAAATAAAAAAATACAAAAAACTGAAAAAAAAACTTACACTACTATTGAAGACATGACGTTATGCCTTATAAATACAACAAAATGTTGTATTGTGTATACAAAGAGCTACTTTAGTAAAAACAAACAAGAATTAGCTGTATGTATGGCTTTTGGCCTTTGCCTTTTCCGTACCGAAAAAATAAAATAAAAACATCATAACGTAATCTGTACCTAGTGCTGTAACCCAGCGTTTCTCAAACTTTTTTAGTGACAGAACCCTTTTGGAAAGCGAAACACATGACGGAACCCTACAAAAAACAGCAGTTTTTAAAAGTATTATTTATCCACCCGTCCGTTCATGTATTCGCCGCGTCAAAACTTTCGATCAGAGAATGGCGTTTTGTTTGTTTTTTCTAAATTTTTGCGGAACCCCATCAGGGACATCACGGAACCCTGGGGTTCCGCGGAACACACTTTGAGAATGGCTGCTGTAACCAGTTTTACCGTTTTATGGTCAGGTAGTAGACGTCAGATATGGCCCGCACGGAGTAGTCTGGTACGAAGGTGTGGCGAAGCATGGAGTCCATGTTCAGATTCTGCAGAGAGCCCAAGGTCGAAGGTGATTGGGGCTCCGCTGCAAAAAATAATGTCAAATTAAGATGGGTTGTAGCAACACCTAGCGCCACCTAGCGGCGAGTAGCAGAACATCTACGTCAATTTTTTTTAAAGCATTGGCTACAAGGCCACAAGCTTAAACATAAACACAAAATAAAGTAAAAAGTAATAGTAAAAAAACAAAAAAAGACTACAGATCGGTTGCAAAGAAAGCACAAAGTACAAAGTCGGACTTATCCCAAAAGGAATCTCTGCCAGTCAACCATTGATTAGTATAGAGGAGCAGCAATTTAGGTAACAATAAATAGAATTTTTCATTATTAAGGTACAAAAGTTTTGATGAATGAATGTTACAATAAGTTAAAACCGAAAAAGAAAAAAAAATACAATGGTCCTGTTGTGTGACTTCAACGTTAATCTGTCATCAACTGTCAAAGTCTAGACGTTTCAACGTTCAGTCGCATAAATACAACTTCCAACTTTCTCTCTGTGGACTTCGGTCCCCAGGGATAACATCTGCCTGGAGAGAGATCTCTCTTTTGGAGCAAGCAATTTTATTAAGTAACCCAGAGTATAAATTCTCAATTCAGCACAGTCTGTAACCGGGAATGATATTTAAACCAAAAAATACATACACTGGGACAGGCTAAATAAAAGTTGTACTTTTTGTTTTTCTAAATTTGAATTTGTTTTTTTCTCTCTAATTTTAGTTGTAACCGCAGTATTGATAAGATGTTACTAAAATAGGGTATGCAGAATGAGCATAAAAGCATAGGGTAAGTGTGCCAGTAGCATAGAGGATAGAACCTATAGAGAAACAATGTTCGCAACCCCAGTCCGCAAATGTTTGTTTATTTCAATATACTAACGTGTAGTGTCACTGTCACAGAAACTGTATGGAGCCAACAACAGATCTGCGTGCAACTCCTCATATTTCTAGATGTAAATTAATATACTTGCGTAATGACGTATTGTTCCATTCGTTGGTGTGGTAAAAACGGCAAAAATTCAAATTTGAAAACAGACGGTGTTACATTTAACCGGTAATTAACAGTAAACATGCATTTTTCAATTTATATTCATTTTAGTGCAGCTCAAGTTAACTGGTCATTCAAAATGACACATAATTATGCATCTCACTTTCACCTAGGTGTTATCCCATTACTTCATCTCATTCTGTCAATACACAGTGTAACTAGAGTTGCGCTGTTAATAATCAAATGATGTATCGATATTTATAAGTATTTCGTATTTTACGGTGCCGAATTAAATAAATGTTAACATAACATAAAATCACGCCTTTGTTCCCAAATGGGGTAGGCAAAACACACGAAACGTGAAATAGACATATCCATGATTATGACTATTTCATGCTTCGCAGCCACTTTTAGCATCATTTTGGGCCAATCAATCAATCAAATCAATTTTCGAGGTTCGTGTTGAGGGGCCGAAGTCTTCCACTGCTAACAATTTTACAGTCCAGTGTCCCCGCGGGTTTTATTTAGAAAAAAACTGTTTTTTTGTATTTTTCAATAACAATCATTTTTGTAAAGTTTTGATTGTATTCACTTAAATTAAATTAGCTGTAATCCGCTGTGATTGAAAGTAGGTTTATTTTAGATTCATTTAACGAAACAGTTTACTGTTTACAGTAGGTAACCTTGATAAAAAAATTCGTATTTTTTAATTTTTTGACAGTTTTATTTTATTATCTCGGTCCAGATTAGCATTTTTTTTTTCAATAAACCAAAAGATGACTGCATTGGTAAGGAATTAAATTTGTTGGTGAATTTTATAATCTTTTATTTTAAAGTGGTTTACATGTCATTTATAATTGTACAAGAGCGATATTAATATTGAACGATGAGTGCGAAGACAGAGAGGTGAGCTTGTTTTAAAAATTGCGTTCCAGGACAATTAGTAAAAAATTACTATTATCGATATCGATATTATCGATACATTTGTGAACTTGCCCAACTCTAGTGTGGCACGGGATCTTGGGCCGGCCAATAAGAGCATAGCGAGGTCTTCAATTGTTTTGCGGAATAATTTCCGAACAACCAAGATGACATTAGTACTCTATGGGTTATATCCTCAATGGCCAGTAGAGTAGGGTGGGAGGAGGGTAGTGTAAGTGTGTCAGTAGAGTAGGGAAGATATTAGTAAAATAGGGTATGCAGAATGAGAATAAAAGCATAGGGTAAGTGTGCCAGTAGAATAGGGTGGGAGGAGGGTAGTGTAAGCGTGTCAGTAGAGTAGGGTGTCAGGTGGATAGGGTAAGTGTGCCAGTAGAGTAGGGTGGCAGGAGTAGGTAAGTGCATCAGTAGAATAGGGTGGGAAAAATGGTCAGTGAGTTGAGGGTAAGTTGACAGCAGGCTAGGGTAAAGTCTGTCAATAGGGTAAACGCAGCACGTACCGACGCCGATGTTCTGCGTGAGCGCCTGCACGCCGAAGTAAGTGAAGGGGCCGGCCTCGAACACGAGGTTCTCGCGCCCCACCGTCACCTCCACGCGGCCCTCCAGGATCAGCACGAAGTAGTCCACCTGGGGAGAGAAAGGGACAACCATATTATCGCTAACCTTTCCCAACAACGTTGTCTATGTGGGATCATCATTTCAGCCATGAGACGTCCACCACTGAATGTAGGCCTCCCCTTTGGACTGTATATAGAGTAGTCCGAAAACGACCGTAAATATAAAGTTTTGATCAGTGGTCGGGTATAGGTACGCGTCTAAAAACCCATGTGTAGTTTTTTTCGAAATTTTCATGTCAAAAAAACGAGTTTGGAGTCGTTTGGAGTCGAAACGCTCGTTTGGGGCCTTGGGGGCCTAATGCGCGCCGCATATACAAAGAGCTTTCGGCGCGCCTCATAGAGGCCTCCCGCGACCAGAGGGCCATTATTTCGCCCAGCGAATCAGCATTGCCATACAACGTGGCAATGCTGCCAGCCTTCTGGGCACCCTCCCTATTGGCGGCGATTTGGGAGACATTTTTTATCATTAATTTTAGTTTTAGATTTAATTTTAGTTCTAGTTAAGTTTGTTTTTAGTGTAAGGTATTTATAAGTTTTATTGTTTTTTTCTGTACAGTTGTGTTGTTATTTAATAAAATAAAAATTTCCTAAAAAGGGAAAAAAACGAGTATTTAAAAATGATGACTAGTCTTTTGTACTTCAATTCTGTCATCTGCTTAGCATCGCAATGTCGAACGATGGACCGACTAACGGCACTTGCCGACAGGGTAAAACAAAGGCGCAATAACCTAAAAAGCGTTGAAACATTGTCTCCCAAAAGGTTAATAAATCAGGAAATATTTTACAGGGGGATTTATTTTTTTTCAGACGCGGTCGGGACTATTATACTAATATTTACGGTCAGTTCCCTCCCACCCTGTATGTGCAGTCTAGAGTTGCCAGGAATAGTGATTTGGCCGAATACCGAATATTCTGCAACGCTGTCGGCCGAAGGAGTTGCTTGTCAAAAAAGTTGCCGAATATTGGTGACCATGGGCGTAGCCAGGGGGGGG
>BHDV01071815.1:213676-223963 GCA_005406045.1 Adoxophyes honmai
CAAACAAACAAACAAACAAACAAACACACTTTCACATTTATATATTGGTACGGATTATATCCCGACGAATTGAGAACCTCCTCCTTTTTTTGAAGTCGGTTAAAAATGGGGCTAAAAGCTAGTATGCTAAGGCCTCAGTCGCTATGGCATGCGTAGCGCTATGAACTTTTAGTCACCGATCTTTTTCTTTTTAAAGACAAAGGGAACGAAGCCCATAAAGCCTCGTCTATTTTAAATATTTATAAAAAAGTGCTGTTTTAATTATAATCTACTAGCGGTGCCCGTGACTTTGTCCGCGTGGAATAGTTATTTTGGGCTTTTTTCGCAATAAAAGCTAGCCTATGTCCTTTTTCAGAGTCTAAAGATTGTCTGTGCCAAATTTAATCAGAATCGGTTGAGAGGTTTAAGCGGGAAAGCGTAACAGACAGACAGACAGAGTTACTTTCGCATTTATAATATTAGTAGGGATAGTAGGGATTTCACATCTGGCAAATGGGGTAGCCATTTGGGAACCGGACGCCACAGAGGGTTCTTACTTGCAAAATAACGTCTACTTATAGCATGTTCTGCTTCCATAAAATCTATAATAAACCCATCAAATCATGATTGAGCGGCGCGCCTCGCCACTAAATTAATTGGGTTATAAAAAAAAGATTGGCGACGTGCCAGGAAAGACAGACAGACATATTGAATAGTATGTATATCGATCATTGGTATGCAGGGATCGGATTTAGGATTGAATGACGTTTTTCCTACTAATGGATATTTAATTTGTCCACAATAAAATTTCGTCCATATTCCAACTTCAGACTGGTTAGATCATATTCCCAAAAATCATTTCTAAGTTGATTTGGTCCTCTGGGGCAATGAAAATGTAACATGACCTAACCGTACCTACGTTTCTGTGTTGATTCAAGTTGGAAAAAAATACAACTGTGAATAGATGCTTCAGTAAAAAACGACAATGGGGAAAAAGCCATTTAGGGGGAAATGCCAATTTTTTTTTTTCCTTCTGCTACTAGAATGTAATTTTTGGGACAGTTATCTAGAACTGACCCGTAAAAGGTATACGGCGAAGAGGTGATGACGTCAGGGTCATCAATCTGGGAAAGACTTCAATAAAGAGATCTCTCTCCAGGCAGATGTTATACGACCGAAGTTCAGAGAGAGAAAGTCGGAAGTCGTATTTATACAACCGATTTTAGAAACTTCGTTGGCGCGATGTGAGATTGTTTAGTTCGGCTATGCGACGATAGGTTGAGCTAGGGCGATACAGTAAAAGCAGGAATATTTTCACGCCTAAACATGTCCGGGAGTGGACTTTTTGTAGCACTAGGTACTACCTATTCTTTACGGCTTTTTGGTTTCACTTTTTTTTTATTTATGTAATTATGGCGTCTGTAGATGAGGATTAGGATTGTTCTCACCTTCTTTAAACTGCTTAAGCATGACATCCAGAGTGACATCCTCGAAGACGAAGTTGCAAGGGTTCTGGTAGTACTGCGCGAGGGTACGCAGCGGCGTGTTGTCGTCGGGGTCGACGAACGCCAGGTCCTTGATGAAGAGCACCGTCACTATGTTGCCGCGGTTGCCCTCGAACACCGGGATGCGGGAATAGCCTGGGGGAGAGGAGAACATAGTTTGTGAAATTTTATCGCATCAAAGTCCGGTTGTGGAGCACAGTGAAATTCGAGCGTTGACGCATATGTTCAAGTGCGAGCGAGAGGGCAACATTACTGCATGCGTGTGACAGAGATAGATAGCAGGGGATCAACGCTCGAAGAATTTTTCTATGCTCTGCGACCGGCTGAATGGCTATATGCCTATGGCCAGTATTTAAAAAAAGTTATCTAGGTGCGTGTTCCGACGATAGAACCTCAGGATAGAACAGAGATGCCAATTTTTTAATATGTAAACTTGTTTGTGATGCCAAATTATTTCAATTATTGCAAATAGCGAAAGATGCAAATAGCAGCAGCGTGGAAATAAAAAAAAATAAGGAAAAAAAATACTTTGTTTTTGACAAAGGAAACGACTATCAATAATATGAGACGGTGCGGGAAAGAATCTAATAGTGGCTGATTCTTTCAGTTATAAAGGTGCCAAATACTTGATTTTACGAAATAAAAATATTCTGGAATTTTATAGTTATTTTAGTTCTACCTAATCTATCAGGATATCCACATATACTCACCAGACTTGACGATTTCGGACATGGTCTCGAAGTCCAGGACACTGCTGATGGGGAGCATGTAGCAATCATCCAGCTTGGTCATGACGTCGCGCACCGACTTCTTGCGAAGGTCGAGGGCTCCGGAGATGATGTTCACTTCCTCCTTGTCCAGATCGTTCACGTGGTTGGTTATCTGTGCAAATGTATGTATGTCACTGTTTATTGTACAAAAAGAACATGGAAAAATAAGAAGTACAGAACTAATCATGTCTGTGTTCCCTATTGGGGGTAGACAGGGCCCGCAAAACGTAACAAGGACAAAATCATGATTATGACTAATTCACGTTTCGTCGCCACTTCTAGCCAAATTTTAGGTTAAAAAGCAGATGGAAGAGGTTTAACAGTGTCAGGTTGCTAACCTGTCGCCTAAAGCACACCTAAATATATTTCCTTAGATGCTTCTTTCGAAGAAATAGCGAAGTGTTGTTATAAATTCGACACGAAACAGTAGCTATGACAGCAGCGGTAGGATTTAAGCCAAGGATACACTAGGGGACAAATGTTCCACGACACGTGTCCCCAGCAACGTCGGGCGAAGTATTTAGCGCGACGTTGCCGAACTTCGCTCGACATGTCGCTAGTGTAACGTCCCTTATGACAGACAGTCGCGCGATATCGCCAGATATATCAGGTATCGTGTATCCTTGGCTATAGACAATAGCAACTTTACCTTCACCAACTCCTTTAGCCTTTCTCTGTTGTAGTGCGTGCCGATTTCTTCTCCTAAGAAGTAGTCCAGGAGTTTGCTGGTCGGCCACGCCAGGGGCGCGCAAATGCCCATCACAATCTGCAAATAGTGGGGTTAATTCAAAATTTAAAATTCTTAATTCTAATTCAAACTTTATGGAAGAAGGCGTCATTTTCGAGCGCTTCGGAAAGACCATCATTGCCTAGAAGAATGCTACAAGAAACTCAGTTGATAGTCATTTCGAAATACAAATAAAAAAAATTGTTTAAAACACACACAAAGTTCACAAGTAGTGAAAACAAGATATTCAAGTAAAAGCACGTTTTACAGTGAATACACACGGTACCTATTTCATTTTTCGTAGCAACTTCAAACCCGACACTCGGTCAAAACTACACTACCTACTGAACTGACCTTCATTATCCAAATGCTCTTCGCTCCAACGAACAATCCGTGCCTCGCGCACACCGCCTGAGGCGTGATCTCGGCTATGAACACAATAGCCAATGTTGACCCGATGACAGCCACCAAGCCTGACGTCAGATCATCCAGAATGACAGTGAACGTACTGTTCACAGCCACGTTACTCAGCAAAATTGTGCAGAGGAGGTAGTTCCCGTGAGCTCTTACTGGCATGATAGCTCTGGCGTACCTTCTTTCTTTCTCTGTGCCAGTATTGGCTATGATCTTCAGCTCTGTTTGGTCTAAAGCCATCAATCCCAAGTTGAGGCCTGAGAATAAGGAAGCCAGTAACAGAAGAATGACGATCAGAACTAAGGATGCCCATAATGGTAACAATTTGTTGTGAGTGCCCAGGATTTTCCATTCTTCTTGGCCTTGATGGATGAAGTCGCCGGTTGAGGAGGCTCTGATGCAGAAGTAGAATTTGAAGCCTTCCCCGTCTGCTGGCGGAGGGGCGATCAGTTTCAGGAATGCGAATTCTCCTTTTACCGGGTCAGCTTTTTGTACCTGCAATTTGAGTCGTTTTGTTGTTACGCTCGGATGGATTTGCTTCTGGGCAGTATTTTACTTTGTGATTATTAAGGACCGTAAATTACATACAGGCATACAATAATGTCTGTGATCCCACTTCACAAATGACGAAGGCAGAGCATACAAAACGTTTTAAATATAAAACTAACTATGGATATTTCTTGTTTTTTAGCCAATTTAGCATGCATAACTTTAGGATTAAAAAAGGTGTGATGTGATAGTCATTGCTGTAGCAATGTTGATGCATCATGGTAAAAACAGAGGATTCAAATGTTTTCTATCATTATCAACTCCAATTAGCTATTTAAAGCTAAAATAGGATGCACAACAATAAAATGAAAAACATGTTTAGTATTTTTTGGTAATCTGACGGACTAAATGTTTTTTTTTGTCTTTTACACCATTCACACATACCTTGTACTTTTCATCAAGTAAATGAGTGCAGACAGCTCCAGCCGAGTCTGGTGTATGCGTAAACGCTATCTCCGTATTCTCAGTGAAACCTTCACCGAACAACCTCAACGTAAATTCGGTGTTCCTCAGCACACTAGGTATCAATTCTTCTACAATCTTTGGTTCCTTCTCACTCTCTTCTAGGCGGAAACCTACTAGCCTGATAGGGTTAACGACGGTAACATTATTAGTAACATTGACTTTAGGGCCTAAACTTGATTCTGTAGCTGGAGTTTCAGCTTGACGTCGCTTCCTAAGTAGATTCTCATCTTGCGCTTCATCTTTCCATTCATCTTCATTGAGTTCATTGAATTGTATCAGTCTGTTAGGTACGTTATCGTAAGGAAGCGTTTCGACGATGACGTCACTAATAGCGTCACGGTTGAGATTGACGGTGACGTCATCTTCGAGGTCTCTGGCTTCGAGAGCGTTTTCAGCGTCATCTTCGAAGGTTTCCAAGTTCTCGCTCTGCTGAGTATTTCTGTAACAAAGAAAGGATTGTTAATAATGTAAGAATGGAATATCACTTCTCTATTTTTTCCGTGATTCGTAAGAGATGACTAAAAGGAATTAGGTTCCTATCTTTTTCAGCCCGCGGCGCACCCACAAGTTTAGAATTCTGTCACGGCGCCCTACCCTATGTAAAAATGAAAATATGTATGTGTAAGAATATGAATATGGTTTCGAGTAATGATAAATAATCGACTCACCGCGGCGCCCCTCAATACCTACTGCGGCGCCCCAGGGCGCCGCGGCGCACAGTTGTGGAACCCCTGGGTTAAGGTATATCCTATTGTAGATTTGTTTAGGTAGTTAAAACAATACGAGTATAAACAATCTTGACGTGTCTTTTTTTTAAACGTACACTTTATAAATAGAAATCTTTACATTTTACAATTTATGTATGAAAAAATCATTTACTTTCATAATTGAATTGTATAATGTCACGATTTTCATTTTTAGACTGTTATTTGATTGTTTACATTGTTTTAACTACCTAAACAAATCTACTATAGGCGACAGGCTAGCAACCTGCCACTAATACTACTAAAAACTTAAGTGGCCATGAAAAGTGAAGTAGTTATGGATTTGTTTGTGTCTCGTTTCGTGTGCTCTGCCTACTCTGTTTGCAATACAGGCGCGATGTAGGCACAGTCAAGGAAATTGATACCTGTGCCACTTTGAACCTTTTCATAGTAAGTTTCATATTGCTTTGATTAGTAGGGGGCGTCCATAAATTACGTGAGGTGTTTTTGGGGGGAGGGGGTCGAGTCATATCTCATCTAATCTCACGTTGGGGGAAGGGGGGGTCACGGCAAATGTCACGCAATTTTTTTCTTGTTTGAAACAAACAAAAAACTACTATTTTGGTCCATTTAACCCAGATGCCTAAGGTCTTAAAAACTGAAGTGAGAATGTCGATGGCGCTTTACTTTACATTTGACACTTCATGAGTGTATCCGAACGAAGAAAAATTTAATTTTTTTTTTAAGTTACGTCATTCACTTTATTTTTTCTTTTCAAACAAATGTTTTTTTTCTTTTTACAATAACAATCCAACGCGTTTACGTAACAAAGCCATATTTTGAAAAATCTCACGTGAGATTTGGGGTGGGGGAGGGG
The DNA here is from genome assembly GCA_005406045.1 of Adoxophyes honmai. NCBI lineage: Eukaryota > Metazoa > Arthropoda > Insecta > Lepidoptera > Tortricidae > Adoxophyes > Adoxophyes honmai. Next base: position 219,667 of record BHDV01071815.1, read on the forward strand.
GTTGGATAAAATCTCACGACATCTCACCAGGGGGGGAGAGAGGGTCAAAAAAATTGAAAAAAAACACCTTACGTAATTTATGGACGCCCCCTAAATAGTATGGCATTTGTCACTGTGACATTTCTTGTAAAAGGGTACAAAGTGACACAGTTTTTTACTTTCTTTCTTAAGTCCTTGACTGTAACTAGTGTTCTTTTCGAGTAGCTCCTTGTGCAGAAGGCCTAAGTCTTAGCATTGCCAATATTCTAGCCTGAATAACCGGATACGTGACTTCGCATTGAAATCCGCAAACAATAACGAACTGAAATAAAATTACCCAGGAATAATGTTTGGGTAATAATGAATCATAAGTACTTGAAGCAAGTTTACGATTTAAGTCTGAAAATAGATCTACACGGTATTTAGGAGATCGTGTTGTTGCATAATTATTAGATATGCTTTGAATTAGGTGTAGGTAGGTACACGTTCTGGAAAAAAGGTGAACCTCCGACGTAACAGAAACGTGTGTTTTGCAGTTTTTGGTACCCTTTGAGCGCGAGTCCAACTCCTATTCGGCTGTTTTTTTAGGGTACCGTACCCAAAGGGTAAAAACGGGACCCTATTACTGAGACTTCGCTGTCTGTCTGTCCGTCTGTCACCAGGCTGTATCTCACGGACCGTGACAGCTAGAGAGTTGAAATTTTCACAGATGATGTATTTCTGTTGCCGCTATAAGGGGGCATCCATAAATTACGTGAGGTGTTTTTTTCAATTTTCTGACCCTCCCACCCCCCTTGGTGAGATTTCGTGAGATTTTATTCAACCCCCTCCCCCACCCCCCAAATCTCACGTGAGATTTTTCAAAATGTTATTGTAAAAAGAAAAAAATAAAATGAAGACGTAACTTATTTTTCTTCGTTCGGATACACTCATGCATGAAGTGTCAAATGTAAAGCGCCATCCACATACTCACTTCGCTTTTTAAGACCTTAGGCATCTGGATTAAATGGACCAAAATAGTAGTTTTTTGTTTGCTTGAAACAAGAAAAAAATTGCGTGATATTTGCCGTGACCCCCCCTCCCCCCAACGTGAGATTAGGTGAGATTTGAGTCGATCCCCTCCCCCCCTAAAGCACCTCACGTAATTTATGGACGCCCCCTAACAACAAATACTAAAAAAATAAGGGGGGCTCCCATACAAGAAACGTGATTATTTGCAGTTTTTGGTGATTGATTCCTGAATCAATCTTTTTGTACCATTTGAGCGCGAGTCCAACTCCTACTTGGCTGTTTTTTTTTAATATTAAAGGGTTTTTCCTTCATGTTCCTGGAAAATAAGTTATTTGCTCGCGAAAATAGTCGGTATCGTACGCATCGGACGTATCGCACGCAACGGATTGTAGTATTATTTGTATAGAAACTCATACAAGTGCGTCCACCTGTCTGCATCGTACGCATCGCATTTCGCCATACATCTGATTGAATCCGATGCGTCCGATGCGTGCGATACGGACCTGTGGACGCTTAGCATAAAAATCATGTAAGAGCGACTTATTAAACTTTTTATTCTGATTTGTTGAATCGTTCCCTAGCTAGTTAGCGGTCACGCGGCGGATCCACTGAAGTTTCGGCACAAACAAAACAATAACCGCGTCCAATTCACTACAAAGCTTCAGTGTACATTTTATTGTTATGAGTCATCGCTCTGGCCTGTTTAGTAGACAGCGATTACATGTATCTCACACACAGCCAGCATAATAATATCTACATCCATATCATGTTCGTAGCGACACCAGCGCCACCTATCGTCTATACTCTATCGGTTTAGGTACTTATTTTTTTTTTATTTGTCCGTAAGGACAGGCTAAGGTCATGGATCATACCGCCTCGTCTTCAGTAAACATTTTTAGAATTTGTAATTAAACCTAAACCTAACCTAACTTAACCTAAACCTAAACCAAAATCATTAGAATGCGAGGGTGGTGTAGTACGCATTCTAATGCTCAATGAAGTTTAGCGCGAGATGAACAGTCCAAAGCAGACGTAATCGCGATGGCCGATTCCCTTTACTTTTCACATTCCCTTTAATGTTCATGGTTAAATGACACATTATTGCACTAATTCCACCACACTAACACAATAATAGCCACTACATTTTCATTAATTGAATTGAAAAGCAAAGCACGTCCTACTTTGTCCGTTTCCCGCGCAAAACTCTTTCGGTACTTAAATTAAAGTAAACAAACTTTATGTCAGATTTGACAGGTTAAGAACTTTTTTTTACCACCCAACCCAACTTTTTTCGGATGTTCAAGTAGTTTAGCAAAGGAATTTTCGTAATATTTATTGATCTGATGAACGTTAGTATTCTAATTCCGATTTTTTCTGGTAAGTATTAGGTAAAAGGCACCAACAAAAAAATTTTTATTGTTTCCTTCCTTTGCTAAACTTTTTAAATATTCGAAAAAAGTTGGGTAGTAAAAAAACGCTCTTAACCTGTCAGATCTGACATAAAGTTTGTTTACTTTAATTTAAGTACCTACACCGACAGAGTATAGCATAATAATTATCTACATCCATATCATATTTGTAGCGACCCTAGCGCCATTTATCGTCCAGTAGTAGAACTTCCACATCCACAACGCCATCTACTGTCAGTGTTATGGCGCCAACGAAGTTTCGAAGGTCGGTTCCATAATATACAACTTACAACTTTCTCTCTGTGGACTTCGGTCCCCAGGCATAACATCTGTCTGGAGAGAGATCTGTCTATTGGAGTCTTGGATGTCGTAAAAAGCGAGTAAAGCAGGCCGCACACCGGTCATACAATTGTCTCTCCACAACTGTAGTGTCACATTTTAAATGCGACACATTTATCGCCCCCATACATTCCTACGTGAGCACGCACACAGAGGATACATTTGTAGCGGACACATTTTGTGGCGAGACGACATCCGCGCTACAATAATTCAAGATCGAACCTGTTCGTTTTTTGTGTGACACATAGCGACGCGCTCCTACATCTATTGTACTTGAGTCTAACTTTTTTGACGTGACAACGTCTTAAACTAGGTTGCGGCTGGGAGTCACTTATGAAAAAGTGTAACGCTCGGTAACGTTACGATGACGTCACCGAACGAGAGAGAGGCCCGCAGTGTTAAGGAGGTGGCGCTTCGATAGTGCGAAGCCTCTATGGTATCATGTGAGACGTCAAACGCAGACATGGACAGCTGTCACGATTGGGAGTTGACGTGACAACGTCTTAAATCAATAAATATTCTACCGAGAAAAAGACGTTGTCACGTAAAATCTTCGCCCGTAAAACCGACTTTACAGGCAACCATTTTTTTTTTATTTATTTTTTTATTTTTATAAATGTCAAACTTTCCCGCCTATTTTTGAAGTCCGCGCCAATTTAGTTGTCATCGGATAGACGTGAGCCTAATGTTTAATGTTATGTTTTCTATGTTTTCTATTATTTTGTAAGTTTTCCTGTAAATTAAAATAACGTCTTTTTTTACTCATGAATTGCCACATCAAGAAATCGTCGTCACCAGAAGATGAAGTCGACATGCTGAAAGCGGTGTCACGCTACAACTGTGCTTCCGATGTGCGTACATACGATACATCTGTCGTAAGCTAAATTGTAGCGCAACGATTGTGGCGACGTAAATGTTCGATGCATGTAGCATGTAGCGCTGGTGTGCGGCCCGCTTAAGGAGTATTAGGTTTAGGTATGCTATAGGCGTAAAAAAGCCGTGGTAGCCCAGCGGTTCGAACTGTGGCCTCTCAAGCAGAGGGTCGAGAGTTCAAACCCCGGGCTCGTACCTCTGAATTTTTCGGAATTTGTGTGCGCTATCGAATTTGATATTTATCACGAGCTATTCGGTGAAGGAAAACATCGTGAGGAAACCTACACACAGTGACGAAGTAATTCAACGCTGTGTGAAGTTCCCAATCCGCACTGGGCCCGCGTGGGAGCTACAGCAAAAGCCCTCTCATACTGAGAGGTCTGTGCCCTGCAGTGGGACGAATATAAGCTGATGCTGATGATGATGATGCTTTAGGCGACAAGCGACCTGTCACAATATAATAGCTCTTCCATCTATTCTCAAACCAAAAATTATGCTAGAAGTGGCTGCGAAGTGTGAAATAGTCATTGTTTTGTCTATGTCACGTTTAGTGTGCTCGTGATTGTATGGTTTAGCTCATTTAGGTATGTGACAAGTTAACAAAATCTCAGTTCAATGAAACTTTACCGAAGCACATCACTGAAACTGAAACACTATCCATTGGCGTAGCTAGGGGGGGGGGGCCC
>BHDV01071815.1:233562-244101 GCA_005406045.1 Adoxophyes honmai
TTATTTGTATATGAGTTTTGTATTTTCGTGTTCTTTCCTTTTGTACAATAAAGTGTTTACTTACTTACTTACTTACTTACTTACTATTAAAAATTTAGCCTTTAGAATTAAAGACATTTTTAATTTTTAACAATAAACCCTAACTAGTAAAGAAACGAAATTGCTATTATTTCAATCACCACTCCAAGCAAATGTTTACCTGGAACTCCGACGTTAATGAACGCTTAATATTAATGGGGCGTCTGTGAGTACGGCATTTATTGTAAGGAACCATCGCGTGCGGATTAATGGTTTTCCATTCTGCGTCCATTAACTTGGAAAGAACCTTGACCGGAAGCTTTCGTGCTGGCTTGATGTCAGCGAAAGCCATTGCTTCAGATAACGAAGGAAAAAAAAGTTTTTTTTAGTAGTTGTTGTCACTGGCCAGTTGTTAGCATAGAATCTAACCAACTTGAAAACGTAAATACGTGCATTCTGATCTGACTATAGCAATATTTTACTCTTTTAGGTAGTTCCATTAACATATATAACACGGAATTTCTTTATTTCTAAAATGCAAAAAAAAAAAAACATTTTAAAACAAAGCGAGCTACCAGACGACCTTGGCAAAAAAACTTGTTAGATTTGTTTATGGTTTCTTAGCGTTAAGAAATGTGTGTTTATTCAGCAGGTCTCCTCATTCGATTGAATTGCAAATTTTGTTAAAAAAAATAATTGTGAGGAATGTTCGTGAGTTGTATATGACATGCTGTCCATCAGTACTTAGCTATTTTAAGTTCCTTATCACAATTAATATTCGTGATATCGATCTTTATTTTATCTGTGAAATGAGTCAGTTCCTCGTACGGCCACAGAATCGATAATAGTACAAGGTACGGCACTAGTGTGGAAACTTTCGTAGTATTTATACACGTGGATTAAAAATGTGGTTCTTAATTTAAAACTATTTTTATTTCTGATATTTTAGATTTGACTATACATGTTGATATAAAAACCTTGTACTATATTTTTAGGAATATATTGGTATCAAATAACGAGTAGGACTGGTAGAAAAAAAAGTAAAATAATTATGTAACTGATCTCACAGTCCATAACTAACAAGTTATATTCAATATTTATCATCGTGTTCGTGTGGTGTCGGGTTTAGATACCTCTCCATTTCTTTCGTGGGTGTCGTAAGAGGCGACTAAGGAAATAGGTTAAGGTAAACTTTAGGCGATAGGCTAGCAACTTGTCACTACATACATACAACCATCACGCCTTATTCCCTGCGGGGTAGGCAGAGACAACAGAGCGCCATTCGCATCTATTCTGATATATACTTGTCACTATTATGCTAGAAATGGCTACTACAGCCATGGCTTTGACAATGAAGCGTTTCGTGTGTTCTGCCTACCCTATTTGGGAATATAGGCGACATGTATAAATGTAAATAATGGTATTATGTATTAAATCAACGATAAACCTTTTCTGTTTGGGATGTTGTTTGAAGATAATCATAATGTAACAAAAATATTTACATAAACATTCATATTTTTCCTTACAGTTGTATTTTTATTTATACACAGTTTTGTCATGTTTGCGTTGTACTCTAACCGTTATCGTGACTTATTGAATAAATACCAGGATTTATTGAATTAAATATGATTGTAAATCATAAATAATTCTCACACACAAAATACATACATACAATCACGCCTGTGTTCTAATGGGATAGGCAGAGCACACTAAACATTTAGCCTTTATATATTGTAGGTTTTGTAAAGGTTTTAGGTTTAATCATAGTTGAAAGAACATAGAGGACAGAACCTATAGAGTACTAATGTCATTGAATTTGTTCGAAGACGATTCCGCCAAAGCATGGCGGCGTTCGCTGTGCTCTTATTGGCCGGCCCAAGATCGCGCGTAACGCAGTGGCTTTTTCCTCTATGGTTATTGGCTCTTTACAGTTTCTGTGACAGTTTGTAAGTTGAAATAAACTGACGGTTTGCGGAACTGGGTGGCCATCATTGCTTCTCTAGTTGGTCTGTCCTCTATGTGAAAGAAGTACAATAGCTGTCAACCTGTCACCTAAAACATACCTCAACCACATTGAGGATAGAACCTATAGAGTACTAATGTCATCTTGGTTGTTCGGAAATTATTCCGCAAAATAATTGAAGTGATCGCTGTGCTCTTATTGGCTGGTCCAAGATCGCGCGTAACGCTAGTGCCTTTTTCTCTACGGTTATTGGCTCTGTACAGTTTCTGTGACAGTGACGGTGACGTTTAGTATGTTGAAATCAACAAACTATTTGCGGACCGGGGTTGCGAACATTGTTTCTCTATAGGTTCTATCCTCTATGGTCAACCACCTTAGTCGCTACTTACGTTACGACATCTACGGAAGCGAAACTACAAAGGAGGGCAGTTTTTTCTTTTATGGACAATATTAACTTATTTTCATGATTACCTACAAAACATTTAAATTTAATTTGTTAGAAAGACACAATTACTTCTACAACATACTTTACCAGTACACATCATTATCTATTATCAATCAATTGACGTAAAATAAGGAGCTTCTGTAATATATTACCAAGTGACAAGCTACTATCAAATTCCTTAATAGCTATCTGGCCTTCAAAATGTGTGTTTGTCGGTCTCTACCACAATCAGCCTAAATCTGTGCGATTGTGGGATTAATTATTGGACGATAAATAAGGGTATTTAATATTCTGATATGAGATCGAGCACCAACAAAAAATATTACTACATATTTCAATATAACAACCATTTGGGTCATTGTATTTTTACATACATACATCACGCCTGTATTCCACATATACATGTATTGACATAGACATAACCATGTCAATTTTACGTTTCGCGGCCACTTCTCATATATTTTTTAAGGTTTTGAGTTGGCAATAATAGTGACAGATTGCTAGCCTGTCGCCTAAACAACTATTTGATTAGTCGCCTCTTACGACAGCTACGGAAAAAATGGACAGGTGTTATTTCATCCCAATAGACACTGCACAGGTTCTTATTAACTGATTAAAAAACAACATTTATATTTGTGGCTATTTTTACGTCCACACGTTATTACTAAAGTTAAACAGTAATTAATAGTATGAATACACATTTCCACAGGGCTATTGTCTAACGCACTAAAAATTTACATCGGTTTCATTTGACAGTTGAAACCAAATTTCGCTTTGAAATTTAAATATTTGGTATCACGTAACATCATCGCAACCAAAGCCCAATTGAACGAAGGATATGCTAAAAATTGGTTTTGGGTAAGCTTAAGCTCTAATAGTTACTTGCTGCGCTGTGTGTGTTAGCTCATTTAATAATATAGGGAGCTATATTGACAGATATCCATTCAAATAACATCTTAGTGTGTGACATGCTTTAGGTTTCACCCTGTATATAAAAAAAGGTTTTCACACATTTGTTTACTGAAGACAACTGGCTGATTTTCGCGATCCGTACTGTTTGCACCAGGAAGCAAATCCAGGCCAAGGTGATGTAAACAATTCTATTTTCTATTGTGCCGACTGGGTGCGCCAAATACTTAGTTTCCGAGCAGAGGGGCAAGGAGAAAAGGCGTGTTCCTGTAACATTACATCACGCCTGTATTCACAAAGGGGGTAGGCAGAGCATATAAAACGCTACATAGACAAATCCATGACTATTTTACGATTAGCAGCGACTTTTTGCATATTGTTTAGGTTGCAAGCTATTCGCTTAAAATATTAATCTATGTATATCCTTATTAGTCGCCTCTTCCGACTTCCACGGAAGAAATAGAGAGATGTTCTTCTACACCCGACATTTTATGTTAAGTACAGTGGAACGTCGATTATCCGAACTAATTGGGGGACATGGGTGTTCGGAAAACCGGTTTTTTCGGATAATCGAACTGTATACGTTTATATACCAATAAAAAACATATTTAATATAAATCTCGTTTATAGCTAAGTAAAGTAGGAATAATTATAATGTACTAGGTACAGATAGCTTAGAGAGCGCTAACGCAGACTAAATGATGTGTGCAAGTGGACGCGGGTGGTAGCGGGGGAGACGGTTGCGTGCGAGCAAGTGAGAGAGCCGCGTTTGAGCGAGCGAGAACTAGCAGTTCGGTTAAGCGGTCGTTCGGATGATCGACGTTCGGATAATCGACGTTCCACTGTAAATCAATCAATATGACTATGCTTAAAAATAAATAAATATAGCAAATAAAACCTCTCCATTTATTCAGTGGATGTCGTAAGAGGCAACTAATGAAAAAGGTGACGATATAATTTTGGTCGATTAGCTATCAATCAATTAAAAATTTTGTTCAAATAGCTGCGAAGCCTACCCTATCTGGCAATACAGACGTATGTATACTATGTATGTATGTGAGATACCTATGTAGCTAATTGTTTATTTTAATTCCACACAACATCTATCCATCCCATGCTTGATACTTACATTACTTACTACTGAAGTGGATGCAGAAGGGAGTGGTATTGACAGTTACGAAACGTTTTATCTGACTGTCAATAATATCTCGTAGTATCAATATCAATGGTTAAAAATAAACGAAGGAGATAGTAATATTAGGTCCTTACCCATGAAGTTGGCGTTTTGTATCAAGATTTCCACAATATTTGCGTTTTCTATTCTAAATGTCTTTTCACTTATTTGGGATTTGGGAACCAAAACTTTTGGCTGTGTTGATAATAATAAATGACAAACGCCACATAGACAAAACTATGACTATTTTACGTTTCGTAGCCACTTCTAGCATATTTTGGTTTTAATTAATAAGTACTCAATAGTGGCAGGTTGCTAGCCTGTCGCCTAAAATGTATCCTACCTACCTACCTATTAATTTTATTAAAACTTATCATCAAGTGACACATTTTATCCAAAGTTTTGAGCAGTCTTTCGCCGAATTAATTTTAACTCGACCAACGATAAAAATCCTCTCAAAAACACATTAAAAATAGCAATAAAAACGATAATTTTATGGCCCAATAAAAACGACAGCTTGTGTGCGTCACTTTAGCAGTACCAATATAAAAATAAATGACCGTCTGAAGAGATGACATAACATAAACTAAAATTTTCCTTTGAAAAAGAAAAGTGCAATTTTCTTTTTTTCTTTTTCTAATGTAGGGTATGTAGCGTTTCGTATGCTCTGCCAACCCCAGTACAGGCGTGATGTATGTATGGCATTGTATACTTAGCTTAAATGACAACATTACACATCGCACCCCCAGTACAACATTATATTATCTCGAAAAATGACAAAATCGACTTTATATCCTTATTGAATAACAACAAGTCGATTTTGACATTTTTCGAGATAATACAGTGTTGTACTGGGAGTGCGATATATTGTGACTATTTAGTGTAATAAATTCCCATTGTTATGTAAATTTGTTGCAGTAACTTAATGGAAAACACTTTCAATTAATTTCATTTGATACTTGTCAGAATTGCACAGTTCTATTATTGACTCAAAGTTGCAGAATTGTTCATTGACTTGCGTCTCAAGCAAGCGGCAACCGCGCTTGTACTGGTTTCTACTGTTCCGAAATATCGTGTCTGCGTTGCTCAAGAGCACTTCGTATGATCTATGTCCACACCAGTGCGCTTTCACGTTCACCTTGCCTCTTCCTCTAACGCACGCCTCTGCAGCGCATGCGCTGAAACTAGATCCGTACTCAATGAAGACGCGCTGGCATACGCTGTGGCTGGTGGTTGCACGGGCATGCGTCAGAGGAAGACGCAAGGCGAACGTGAAAGCGCACTGGTGTGGATATAGCTATGGAGATTGACTTCGGTGCCATTCTGTTTTATGGTTCAAATAGTTAGAGTGAGATATGTTTCGCATGTCAGGAATAAAATTTACCGCGTTATTACAGTAGGGATAGCGCATGAAGCAAAATCTACACTGACGAAGTCACGAACAATGCCAATAAAGAGTGAAAGGGATATACCCTAAAGATTTCCATACGCCTACTGTGCTAAAAATGACAACTTATGCGTCACTCCCGCGTTGCCAATATAGAAGCAAAAACACTCGAATTACGAATGACATTGACGTCACGGTATGACGCCATCTTTGGCAGCTGGTGTTGTCAGCCTTTGAAATGCGTGGCTGTTTTATTAAAAAGTTAAGGCAAGAATGTACAGTTGAACCAGTAGATTCCTGACCCAACAAAAAATTGCAATACAGGTGGGTCTCCCTCGAGATCCCTAACATCGTTTGTCCTAAAATCATTTGCCCGAACTGTTTTGTCCTTATGGGCATTAGCCCTAACGATCAGTTGCAATAACAAGCATTTTCCTTAATTCAAAAATAGAACTAAAATACCTAGCTTGGGTTAGGTAAGGTTTGTTTTATGACCATACATAGCGAAGGAAGCGGAGCGTCAAAGCAATCGTTCTTGAAATAAAATGTAAAAAAACTAAAGATACGGCTTAAGTGTTAGGACAAAGGAAATGATCATCCAGATACAGATTCAAGAAAGATTTCCTTTGTCAAGCATTGCAATGTTACTATAACGTTCACTGTAAATAGATTCTATGGTGTACAAGGATATTTATTCGATAATACTCTGGACTCTGACTCGACTCACGCTGAGTGGGACTACGCTACGTTAAAACGTTTGCCGAAATTCCCCACATTTGGTTGGCAGTGAAGGAACCTTTTGCTTCCGGGTTTTTCCGACTATAAGGACAAAAAAGATAATTGGCACCATAGAGGATAGAACCTATAGAGAAACAATGTTCACAACCCCGGTCCGCAAATAGTTTGTTGATTTCAACATACTAAACGTCACCGTCACTGTCACAGAAACTGTACAGAGCCAATAACCGTAGAGAAAAAGGCACTAGCGTTACGCGCGATCTTGGACCGGCCAATAAGAGCACAGCGATCACTTCAATTGTTTTGCGGAATAATTTCCGAACAATCAAGATGACATTAGTACTCTATAGGTTCTATCCTCAATGATTGGCACAGATCACATATTAACTATATTAACTTATATTAACCTATGTCCAGGCTGTCCAGCAGTGGATGAGCAGCTGATGGTGATGATGATGAATACTTCTATACTGACACACATAGCAAAAAGACTTGTCTTCAGTCAACATCCATGGCTAATTTACATCAAAATATGGTTAATTTACTACCAAACTTTTACTGCAAAAAGACCTTTGTCAATACTTTTCTTCAAGGAATTAGCAAGACTAATTAGCATAAATCTCTTGTTTCATGCTTTTAAGTGACACTTAAAAGCACGATAAATGAGTAATGGACGACTTGAATGGAACCACAGAACAGATAGGGACAGAAGCCAATCTCCATACAAAGTGCGCTCGAGTGACGCACACACAGACACCGTTCACAGACACGATATCTCGGAACAGTCGGGACCAGTCCGAGCGGTTGCCGTCCGCTTGAGACGCGGCTGTGAACAATTCTGCAACCTTTTTAAGAGTAACTACCGGAACTGTGAAATTGTAACAAGTATCTTAAATAAAATGGTTTTCCATTATCTTACTGTAAAAAATGTACATAAGAATGGGAATTTGTTACACTTTGAAATAAGATAATCATGCATTTCACCATGCCGAAAAGTTCGCAAGACATGTCACGTAGTAATTTAAGTAACAATAACATTAAAGTAATATTTTTTTACTTATTATTATCAATAATACATCAAACAAACGCAAGTGTCACTACCACGATGGTTTTATGTGCATAGACTACAATTCGGCGACCTTTGAGCGTAGGTACGAAAAGTGAAGTAGGTATGTCCACTTGATTAGACTTCTGTGGTTATGTTTTGTGGTGAAACGGTGTCCTTTTCTACCAGCAATCGAATTCTACGGAAACATTAAAGCACAATGTACTATTATTGCTTACGAGGTACGACGATGCTTCGTTTGTTGCTGGTGTAAGCGTACACGTACTTTACCTACTGGCAGCTTCGACATAGTAATTTTAACGTACATATACAAGTACATACATCAAGTCTGTATTACTAAATGGGGTGGTCAGAGGGCTCGAAACGTTACCTAAAAAACCCGTAGATTTTTTAACTAATTTTAAAATATTTTACATTACTCCGTGTGGTGTTGGATTAAATAACATTTCTCCATTTCTTAAATCATAAGAGGCGACTAAGGAATTAGGTTAAAGTATATTTTAGGCAACAGGCTAGAACCTGTCACTGTTATATCTACTCAAAACATTTTTTCTTTCTAAGCAGTCGCCGATTTTCCAATATTAATAATAGTAATTACGCGTGACCAAAACACCCTGGATACTTACTTGACTGAGGGCGGTGACGTATAGTAAACGTGGGAGACATCGCAATGACTGACCAGATTCTACTTTTTTTTACTTTTACTGATGACGACTCAAGTGGAACGGGTCGTGTTCTATCCATAGATAATTTGTCACACAACACGGCCATCCTGACAATCTTTGGTTTGAGTTTGAGTAAACCAGAGTATCGAGATGTGCCCCCACCCCTCTACTTGAAATCTTGTCAATTTAGAAGCCGGGTACTGTAAACAGATCAAGTATAAGCCTGTATTTACATTCATTGCCGGGAGTGCCAGCTCATACATTTACTGTTGGAGTAAGCAAACACTTTACTGTACAAAGAAAAACACGAAAAAAACAAAATGGGGAAGTAGAAAGGCATGGTTAAGTAAAAGTAGAAAAGACTTATCCATTAAGATATGTCTTAGGCCAAGCGTGCACCAAGATACAACACGATTGACACGATTTAATAATATAACTGATTACCAACGCAGTGCCCAAACAATCAGAGTTAAAAACTTGAAATTTAGCACTCGGATTTTTTTTTAATGTAAAGAAAAGATTTTTAAAAAATCTTCGTCCCCTAGTTAGGTGAAAATTCAGTATTTAGCCCCTTCATTAAAAGCCTTGAAAAAAGGGGAACGCAAAGTTTATTTATTTATTTTATTTAGTTAGTATGATATCTTTAAATATATAATAACTTAATAAGATAATAATTATCTTTGAATTTGCCTGATTCAACATTGAACCACAGATGAAGTCGCCGGCAAAAGTCAATGGCATATATGACGATTTGACGATGAAGATTCATCCAACAGACACAGTAATTGAACGTTTGTCGACTAATGAAACCCACATCGATTCGCCTCCCCCTAATTGAGAGGGAAACAATCCGGTACCGAGAATTGTAATGCTCGTGGTCACCAGAGATAACCAGATATTCGTAACTAGTAATAAAGACGATGCCGGGCATAAAATAACACCTCTCCTTTTCTTCCATGGATGTCGTAATGGGCCATTAAGGCGGTTAAGGTACGCGTTACGGGCTAGCAACCTGTCATTATACTTGTTTCATTGATGTTTCAGCTTAAAATGATGCTAATGGTCTGTGAATAGAACGACACAAAGTGAAAAAAAACACTGTGTTTATGCGACCAAAAAACGAATCAGATTCTATAAACGTATGTCTGAAATTTCTAAGAAAAGCGATCCGTTGAATCATACATGAAAATCTCTGGTGAAACCTACTCGGTAAAGTTATAAATATGAATCATACAGTTACTCGTTGCTTCCGATTATCATTTGTCATACAAAACTATTGTCATAGTGAAAATTAACGGAATTACTCACGTTGTTTATACCGAGATTAGCTCGACATGTTTCGGATCAATCCGTGATCCTTCATCTGGAGCTACGCGCCACGGCAGCGGACAGACGCGCGCGCATTTTATGTGTAAAATTATTGTCACTAGATAATCAATTCCATAATCGTCGTTAGTAATAATTAATAACAATGTTTTTTTAACCTAACCTAACTTAACTTCTCATTGTGCGTAAGAATCATTATCATTAAGGAAATGTAAAAATATTTTGTTTCAGTTGTAGAACAAATATGACGCTTAATAGCATATTACTATGATTTCAAATTTTATCGTAAACTGGATTGTCGCGACAATTTTTTCCTGTTCCATGAATATTGATTTCTACATACATACATACATACATATTCTCACGCCTGTATTCCCAAGAGGGGTAGGCATTGATTTCTAATTGGCATATATTGGTATACTTAATTACAAATAAAAAAAAAAACAAAGTTTTTCTATTGCCTCATGAACCTTATGATTTACAGTATTTTCAGCCTTTTCTTTTGGCCATTAAATAAATGATTGTTATTCCGCCACGGAAACAGGCACATTTAACTGGCCATGCATTCCATCAATGTATTTTGAAAAAGAAAAAAAAAAATTGGTGGTTGAAAAGGTATTCTTAAATTTTCTAATATTCCCAGCAATTGTCTTTTTTTATTCTTCCATATATGATCCTTCTGACAACTATGAATACAAAAAAAAGTTAAATCGATTCAGTCATTTTCACGCGTAATGCTTTGACCAAGAGAAATAAGGATTCATTTTTATACATTACTAGCTTTTGCCCGCGGCTCCGCTCGCGTTAATTTCGGGGTAGCACAGAAGAGATAGCTCATCCCATATACC
>BHDV01071837.1:0-13416 GCA_005406045.1 Adoxophyes honmai
CATAATGTACTATCCCGGAATATTGTACACTTACCTTACATAAGTAAATAGTGTGAACAATGAGTTTAAAAATCTACTTATTTGTTGCTTTTAATGCCGAAATAGTTGATGAGGACCTTAGTGAAATTTCAGGGCTTAAAAGCCCAGTGGTGACTACGGATTCCAAAGATATCCAAAGAGATCATTGCCTTCTGTGTATTTGAAAAATCTATATTTCCTCAAACGTGGAACGTCGTATGACGCATCTGTGGAGCAAGTTGTTTTAAGTACGTAATGAAGAATCGAAAAACTTTTATGACTCTACCTGCGGTCAAACATATATTTCAGAAGATCGTATCTTTTGATGTAACTCTGGCTTTAAGATGAGTCAGAGTATATTTTGTGCGAAGGTTGGTGCACCAAGGTGGTCGGCGCTTAGGCATTTCCGAGACAAAAAATATAGGGTTAAGAAGATCAGTAGGTACTCAACTCAGTTAAGTTTGTGAACTTTTTACTAGTCTGAGATAATTAACGAGTGAGTTTCAAAAAAATTGTACATAGTTAAGGGCTTTAATAAAAACAAAAGTTAATTGATTCTTTTGTGTAACGACAATTACCCATACATTTTGTATAGGTAATTTTCGTTACACAAAAGACGCGATCGTGATTTTGTTTTTATTAACCCTTAATTTATGTACAATTTTTTTGAAACTCACTCTAACCTCGAAAGATATGTAAAATGTTTGTCAATATCTAGTGTAATGTGAAAGTATCCAATCACGAGCAATAAACTATAATAGGTAGTTTATTAAATTACATTTAGGCACACATTTAATTTTCTACGAACTCTAAATGTGTTTATCAAAAGCCTACACTTTATATCAACTGTCATTGTAATTCAAATTCTGGCGTCGTATTTCTTAGCGTTTTCCGCCTGAAAAGCAAGTGGGAAGATAATTTTATTATCCCGAGTAAAGGGTGGGCAGACGCCGTAAGCTTGCGGCTTCGCGCCCGAATAAAACTATTAGCGAAACTAGTGTTGTGCTGCCTTTGAAAAGTATCGATGAAATGCTTTCGCTACTTTTTTACTCATTTAAGTCTCCATTACAAAACTTAGTCGGTGATGCAAGTTTTTATAAAGTTTTGTTTTTTATGCATTGGTAGTAGTTTTTTGACGAGTTATGTTTTCAAATTGATCCCTATATGAAAATTGTGACTTTTCAGGTTATGTACTTTCATGCACGAGCCCAAATCGCACTGGATCGGATTTTGAAAACCGTTACTTGATTGCCGAGTGACAATTTACACTAGTTATCCAATGCAAATACTGGGGCTCTAGTGATAAAGGGGTTCTTGTTGCAGTAGATTGTTAATTACTTTCTTATTTTCTTTGAGTCTTTATACAAGACATATAATCAGAGATCGGAAAAATTGGCGTCGGAAAAGGTTACGTCTATTTCATGTTTCGTGTGCTCTGCCCACGCCATTGGGAAACGTAGAAGTGATTATATGTATGTTTGTATGTATGTACAAAATTTATTAACTGAATAACATTTTGATTAATTTTGTAGTCATGTCCACATAATTGCAAACAATGTCGCAAATTTTTCCGATCTCTGCATATAATACATTAAAATTCAATCTTTATTGCATATAAAACAAAATATGTCAAACAAGTTACGGGTTAACGGCTCCATAGGCAAATGCAAAATTATCTCCTCGGCGTTCCTATCCAAATAATTATCCGTAACTGCAAAATATTGTATTCTATCGACACGTCTCCCGCCGCGTCCCTACACTCCCGCGGCGTCCCGCGCTCGCGGACTGCCCGGGCGCCCGGCAGCGCAACCGAACGAACGAAACGCTACATCCACGCCACCGTGTTTACGAACGCATCTTTAACGAACCGCAATTGGAACGCTAATTCAAATTTTATTTTTTTAATTGTGAAGTGCCTTGCTTTGGATTTTTTGGCGGATTTGGAGGTGAGTTTAAATGTTTTTGTTTTTAACCCATTCTTGGTCGCTGTGCCAATTTGGGAACACTTAAAATTAAGGGAAAAAATTAAAATTTTGACGCTAAATGTAATGTGGATTCTTTGTATCCTCTTTAATTATAAAATCAACAAATTTTCGATGAAAATCTGCTGATTTCCTTTTGACCATTAATGGGTTAATTTGGTTGCGTGAATTTTAATTTTAAACTTCGCTATTGAGTGTGTAAACTCTACTTCTACTTCTAATCCTAACTTAGAAGCTCATTAAAAATAACATAATGTTAATATTTTGTAGATAATCGATGTCTTTCTTTAGGTATCTTTTTCGTTTTTCAAGTTAGGAGGTGCATATTTAATAGGTTTATTCTGATAAATCAATATTCAGTAGCCTAGCTGAAGATAATTTACTTATAATGTGTATACCTTTTTATCCCCATGTTTTACGCCATGTGAAAGATATACGTTTACAGAAAAACCTATGTAATACATATTATAAACTTCCACCGATCAGAGTTAAACGAGTTACTCTCTTTAATCTCGATCGCTTGAATTGACCACATGTTTTTTTTTTCTAACTCTTCAATTGGATACATCCGTCATGTAAAAACCAAATAAATCTAAATACGCGATTTAATGTACTAATTTAATATTTATTATACTTTAGTATTATCACTACTTAGGTATAAGTCCTTTTATTCGTTACGAATAAATATTTATGTATATAAATAATGCGTGGTGGTTTTATATAAATACACCACGCCTGTATTTCCAAATGGATTAGGCAGAGGCAGAGCACACAAAACACGACATAGACAAAACACTAACTATTTCACTTTTCGTGGCCACTTCTAGTATGTGATTTTTAAGTTGGAGGTAAAATAGTGACAGGTTGCTAGCCTGTCGTCTAAAATATACCTTAACCTATATGCTTATATGCTTAATCGCCTCTTACGATGTCTACGGAAGAAATGGAGAGGTGTTATTCTAAACCACACAGAAATATATGCCGTGTTAACTTCGTAACGTCTGTACCGTACCGTACAGTACAGTACTGGTACCTTAGATTTCACACGTCGCGTCACTCAATCACGTAGTTTACGTAAGTAAGAAAGCTTTACCGAGCATCGGAGCAAGGCCGAGCCGAGGCCGCGGTGAATATAACCGAGGCGAGAGTTACTACTGTCATGTGCTAACTGCAAATGTTACTGAAATTCCCCGTTATATAAGTTTAGGATAGGACTACTCAGGCCAGAATCTTGCTTTTCGGTTTATTTTAATTTTTCATCTTTTTTTTTACTCTTTATATATCTTCACACTCTACCAGCTGACTGAAGAGGTTACCGTCTTGTTATTTTAACAGTCGGACTAACTAAGAAGAGTCAAATTAAATTAAGGTGCAGCTTGCGCGCAACTTTCTTTGCAGATGACAAGATGACACTTTTTTGACGTAAATTGCTAAATGTCTGATATGAAAAATTCCATTCATCTATAAAAACTTACGCTTTTGTGTGTAATGTGGGAAAAATAAGAGCTTACATTTTTTGTTTATTTCTTGTCTTACATCATAGGCACCATCACGAGGCATAAAACAATGAAGTAACTTTTTGTATTAAGATGTCTTGCTACATACGTAAATCATCATAAAACATTGTCATTCTTAAAGAGTGACAAGCCAACCGTCTAACAAATCTAGACAACCGTATTTCCGTTCTTCAGTGTCCATTCAGAAGGACAACTAAAATAATTCACTCGGTTTTTGTTTCCTTGAGAGAAAGCCAACATTTGCCTGAATTTGTAAATGAAATGATTTGTGTTATTTGTCAAAGTCAAGGTTACTTAAAATACTAATGAAAATTTGTTAAATACAGTTAAATAATATCAAAATAGTGTCATGCTCATGCATATGGCTTACTTGTGCTCTTTGTTATAGGTTACAATAAAACTGGTACACTTCAAGACGTGCCTGTAATTATGAAGCGTTAAGGTTTATAATTCTCACACAAACACGTAGCCAGTAGTAATTTCAGAGTTTATTCTACTGGAAAACCAAACATAGAAAAAAGTTTTTCGTATGAAAAGGGAAGGAAAAGTGAAAAAGAAAAGAAGAAGACAAAAATTATTTTAAAGTTTATAAAACTATCTTCGCTACTCATATTCGCCGGCAAAATCGTGCATTTGTTTTTCATTACCGTTCGTGATAAATAGGTCCTTGTATGTAAAATCACATTTAGTCCCCTCTGGAGATCTATAAAAACGGAATGACACAGAGTCCTTGAATCGCTAAGTCGAGTCAAACCGAAGCGCGTGACGCGAAGTGCAGCGACGCAGCTGACTCAAGCGCCGATTTAGATGCGTGCGCGCACAATTACGTGGCAGATCAACAAAATTAACATTGAACTTTTGCGAAAAAGAGGCTATTAGAAGGCAGCAGTAGAGCAGGTTTTGGAAATTTGTTCTTTATAATAAACTTTATAATAAATAATAAATATGTTATGGACTTTGTGTTTTTGTTAGCTCAGATTTAGCTACCACTACCAGTACTACGCTACTACCACTAGCTACGTGGCATATGTTTATTTGAAAATATGTACGTATTTTTACTGCAAATAATTAGTTATCCCTATTATTTCATAGAAAAATCATAAGAAGTAGATAATTTATGTTAACCTGCAATTTTGACATGTTGTACTTATTTGTACATCGCTGAGATTGCCTCCAATGGG
This sequence comes from Adoxophyes honmai, assembly GCA_005406045.1. Taxonomy (NCBI): domain Eukaryota; kingdom Metazoa; phylum Arthropoda; class Insecta; order Lepidoptera; family Tortricidae; genus Adoxophyes; species Adoxophyes honmai. The sequence continues at coordinate 4,699 of BHDV01071837.1, forward strand.
AGTGTTAGACTGAAATTTACCACGACGTCTATGATGAAGGATAATTATCGCGAAAAGATCTGCACAGTTTTACAAAGCAATGAATGTCGTGTGTTGTGTGAAGCAATAAAAAAGCTCCAAACACTCAAACAGTGAAATGAAGACGCGGTGATATGATAGTATGAACGAAACGCTTCTGGTCGGTGCTTTTCATATAATTTCGAACATTACAGCCAATACCGCGACGCCACTTCAGCCGCCGACAGTGGGCTTGGAGCTTTAAGTCGGTTTAGCATTCGTAGGAACTAGTTTTATTGTAACCCAAATCCTCTCACGCCGAGAGGCGGCATGTGCCTGTGCTTTATCAATTTCCCGCCTGCCTGCATCTACAGGTAGAGAAATGAGCCGCAAAGCTATTTGTCTCGTCTGCAGCTGGGTGTAGCTAAGACGATTATTCGTCTTGATCTGAAACAGTGAGCTTGCACTTGGCCACAAGCTCGTAATTAGCATGATTATGAAGTAGGAGGTCAAATTAATAATCCAAAGGGCACGTTCTTAACTGAATAGCTCTCACGTTCTAAATGATATTCTACGAACAGCAATTGATTTTTATACATATTATGTATAAAAATCAATTGCTGTTCGTTAGTCTAACTAAAACTCAGGCATGACTGTGCCGATTTAGCTGATTTTGGTTTTGAAATGTTGTCGAAGTCTAGGAAAGGTTAAATAATCGACTTGTGTCTAATATCCATTTGCTTTTCTAATGGTCACGTGACATCCGTCGACAAGAATTGTCAAACAAATTTTTGTAGGCTAAGCACTGCAACTCGCGTGCGGAAAAGACAACTTGTCATTCTCTGCCGTCTGTAGTTAGACAATGATAGGCGTAATCTATCTCGCGCGCGACTCTGCTCGCGCCTTGCCCTGAAGAGCCGGCAAACCAGCAATTAACGCGAAATTATCAATTTTGACCGTCAGTTGTCACATTAACCCTTGTTAGTATTAACACGATTATAACACGAGTTTATAACTGTAACATATTAAACTGTGAGAAAATTCGGAAATCATGCGAAAAAAAAACGAATTTCGCAGGGCCATCTAGTTTCGAATATAAAAATACTTATTTTTCAAACCGGAGCCTTTTGGAGAGGCCATAATTATGACAAAGCGTTTGCTTACTTGGCTTCTGTGCCATCAACTACTAAACTACTTGTATGGAGATCTTTGCTTCCACAAGTGACTGTTGCAACGACGGAAGGAGAAGGAGAAGTTGTGCAAACGGATCGCCTGCAGACACTGTCCCTGTTTCCATACAAATTGAACCAATTTTTCAATCCACAATAAACAATTCAACCGATATTCCTCAGCTATCTACGGAGACTTTTCTCTTTGCAATCCAGCCAGCTATATTTACGCCCAGCCTAGTGCACCTGTACTCAAAAATAACCAAAATATTGCCCAACACGCTCACCTGCGGCCCAGATCGCGAGCCGACAATAGCCCGCGCTAAAATATGCCACCAGTGCCGCTTACTACTCACGCTATTGAGGATGGACGAAATCTGGACAAAAAGTATGGTCTTACATACATACATCCTGCCATACATACATACAGCCTGTATTTTCGAATGGGGTAGGCAGAGCGCACGAAACGCTGCATAGACAAAACCATAACTATTTCATGTTTCGTGTCCAATTTCAGCACATTTTTTTGGATTTTGAGTTGACTGGTACAATAGTGACAGGTTGCTAGTCTATCACCTCATAGAAGACAGACCAAATAGAGGAACAATGACTGAACAATGAGTCAGTTCAGTTTATTTCAACTTACAAACTGTCACAGAAACTAAAGAGCCAATAACCATGGAGGAAAAAGCCAATAAGAGCACAGCGAACGCCGCCATGCTTTGGCGGAATCGTCTTCGAACAAATTCAATGACATTAGTACTCTGGTTCTGTCCTCTATGTGTCGCATAAAATTTACCTTAACCTATTTCCTTAGTTTACTCTTACGGCGTCCACGGCAGAAATGGATAAGTGATATTCTTAACTTAACCCAACACGACATGGCAAATCGGCGAATCGGTGAATACAGTTTTAACTAATAATAAAATCTTTAACGACGCAAGCATTGTAAAGTTATCTGAGATATAAACAAATTTGGGATGATTCCGTCATTCCGTCGGTTTTAATCGTTTAGAGCAGTTATTAGGAAAGTAAAAGTAAAGTAAAGTAAAAAACTCTTTATTGTACAAAATAAAATAAAAAGGTACAGACAGGTTTCACAAAAAAGAACAATGTACAAAGGCGGGCTTATCCCAAAAGGGATCTCTACCAGCCAACCTTTGAGCAGTAGAGAGGAGCAGCAATTTAGGTAATAACACATAGAAATTTTCACCGTTTACAAATGTAATGATTGTAATAAATGTAGTATAAATGTAGTTATACATAATAATTAACATAAACCTTAAATATACAATAAGTAGATAAAAAAAATACCTCTCACACACACACCTAAACATCTGTGATCCACAACCTCTTCAAGTTATATTTGAAGGAGCCTATAGAGGTGGACTCGCGAACTGAAATAGGTAATCGATTCCACAACCTCGCAGCATGCACAGTGAAAGATTTGGAGTAAATCCTGGAAGAAGTAGGAATGGTAGCCAGAAGGAAATTAGTGCTAGAACGCAAACGATGCTGGCTGCCGAGAGCTAGGTAACTGAAACGCTCAGAAAGATATAAAGGAGCAGTAGGATTAAAAAGAATATTGAAAAGTAATGACAGGATGTGTACATTTCTGCGGTCCCGAATTGGCAACCACTTAAGCTGCGCGCGGAACTGTGAGACATGATCATATTTACGGAGCCCAAAAATGTACCGTATACATATATTTTGCAGGCGATCAAGTTTGTCAAGTAGCCCCTCAGAAAGATCCATGTATGCAATGTCACCATAATCTAGAAGAGGAAGCAGAAGCGAATGAGCAAGTGTGATTTTAATTTGGACCGGCAGAAAATTCTGTAAACGCCTGAGCGAGTGCAGAGAGGCAAAAAGTTTACGACTCACCTCAGTAACTTGAGCCGACCAGGACATTGTCTGGTCCATCATGATTCCAAGATTTCTGACAGTAGATGAAAAAGGAATAATCGTACCATCAAAACACAGATTTGGAACTACTGTGTCAGAAATCCGGGAAATAAAATGAGGACCACCAATCACAATTGCCTGTGTTTTTTTAGCATTGACCATGAGGCCAAAACTCGCTGCCCAGTCGCGAATGGTCTCAAGGTCAGCATTAATGCGATCAATCAAAAGAGGAAAATCGTCAAAAGCAGCTGCCGAGTAAATTTGCAGGTCATCGGCATATAAATGATAACATGACTTCAGCGAGGCAGTAATGCCGTTGATAAAAATAGAAAAAAGGAGAGGGGATAGTACTCCTCCCTGAGGGACGCCAGCAGCCAGGTCACACCAAGATGAGAACTGATCTTCCGCTCTGACGCGCTGCCGCCTCCCACAGAGATATGAATGAAACCAGGATAAAGCAGCAGAGGAAATGTTCAAAGTACTAAGAATTCCAAGAAGGATATCGAAGTCTACTGTATTGAAAGCACTGCTAAAGTCCAGTAATACCAGAACTGTTAGTTTTCTGTTTTCAATATTAAAACGAATGTCATCAGTGACCTTGACAAGAGCCGTGACAGTGCTGTGCCCGGGACGGAAACCAGACTGGAAAGGATTGAGGAGGTCGTGAGTATTCAGATAACAGGAAAGACGATGATTTACAAAATGTTCAACAATTTTGGACAAAACTGGTAGAATAGAAATGGGACGGTATTCGGAAAAGGAACCAGGATTCGATGTTTTAGGAAGTGGGATCACATGAGCACTCTTCCACAGCGTCGGAAAACAGCCTGAGGAGAAGGAAAAGTTTATAATGTGGGACAGAATAGGTGCAATGTGTTCTGCCCCCAACATCAGCATGTCCAGGCCCAAGCCGTCTTCACCAACAGCCTTCGTCCGAATTGTTTTCAGAATTTTAATAACATCTTCTGGGGTTATGCTACCGAGTTCAAAAGAAGAGATGTCTGGGTGTTGAGTATTGGCAAGAAGAGACAGTGTATTCTGCTTTGTAGATGAATCCAATTGTACAGGCGACGTACTGAAATGATTATTAAGGCCATTGAGGTCAATCAATGTAGAAGTATTTGTTTGAGATTTGCCCACCCCAAGAGACTTCAAAAACTTCCATAATTTGGGTGGGGGGCAGTTTTCGATAGACTCAAAAACATAGCGTCGTTTGGCGCTCCTGCAAATTTTATTGCCCCGATTTCGAAGCGACACATAATTTTGACGATTTTCCTCAGAAGGACTGGTGCGCAGCTTGACGCGAGCCCTGTTCCTCCTTGCCATAAAGCCCTTGATCTCCGGTGTGAGCCACGGCGCCGGGTTGTGCTTAACACGCGTTGGCCTAAGAGGAGCGTGTTTATCGAAGACCGCCAGAAACGCACTGTTAAAAGCTTCAACCTTACGGTCAACGCCAGTAAGAGCCTCAATAGCATGCCAATCCACCCCGCCCAGGTCGTCGTGAAGGGCCTGAAGGTTCACATCACGAAGATTCCTCCGTAGAACAATTTTATGCCTTCGCTTCGGGGGACGGATTTTAAAAGATGCGTAAATTAAGTCATGGTTGGAAAAAGCGGCGGCATTCAACTGACCATGACAAGTGACAAAATTGGGTGAGGAAGTGATCATTAGATCTAGTAGTGAAGGGGCGCCGTTATGGGGAAAATGTGTTGCATTGAGTGGTAAAATATTAAGATCCAATGAACAGACAAGTGAATGCAACTTTTGGGAACGGTGATCGTATTAGGAAAAGGTAAAAACTGATTTTTTTTTAAGGAAAAATCTGACACAGTTTTTCGTAGTCGCTTTTGCTTCATGTTACTATTGAGGACTGTACTTTCGGTGTAAAAACAAAAGTATAATCAATCAAAGGAAAAAAACATAAACATCTATAAAAACATAAATGCGTATAAAAATGGCGTGCATTCTTGTACATGTGACTTTATGGGTTTTTCTATGAAACGGTTTTTGACGGTCCTGAACTTTCTCAGAAAACATTACATAAAAAACTGCAGTCAAAATAAAACAACGCAATTATTCATAATCTACGAACGTATGCCCTACTATCTTGGCACGACGATTTACGTCCATAACTAAGTCGAATAATGGCTCTGAGGAATGGCAAGTCGCAGTTAGGGTCTAAAATTATACCTGGCGGAGTTCCATCGCCTATAATTATACTAAGAGTGCCAAATTTCTATTACCGTCGTAATATCCCTTCTTGCATGTTGGGGTTTATTTAGTTTGTGACTAACGGTATGTTGGCGGGATGAGTCACGTGACCTATGATTATAATTATGCATCCTTGCGTAGGTTTAAGGTAAAGGTCGATTTATTATAGATGTAACACCTTAGCAAAACCTTTACAGTAACAACCTAAAACCTAACACTATGGTAGCATTAGCTGTGGCTGTTAACTTTAAATAGTCTTCGTTTTGTAGTAGTAGTAGTAGTAGTAGTATTTATTTATATAACTAACAATATCAATTGTGTTTGAAATAATAAATGAAACTGAAAATAAAACATACAAAAAAACAACTAACAAAATTTACCAAAGACGAATCTACACAGTTAATGTAGCGTACGCCTACCTTATTTCACCCGAATGATTTGTGTTTCTACTAACATACATACATATTGTCACGCCTGTATTCCCAGGAGGGGTAAGCAGAGCACATGAATTCAAAAATCCAGTGCCACGCTTAGCAAATTCAGGGCAACCAGATGGTCAAACGTTATATTATGTTTCTGTGAAATGCCAATCTGAATCCACCTCTTCTCCTCTTCTGTAGATGTCGTAAGAGCCGACTAAGGAGGTTAAGATTATGTTTTAGGCGGCAGGCTAGCATCCTGTCACTATCATACCTCTATTATCTAATAAAAAATCTAAAAATATGCTAAAAGTGGTAACGCGTTGGTACTCATACTCATGGTTTTGATTATGTCCTTAGATTGTGTTTCTCTACCTACCCCGTTTTAGAATACCTATATTATCTGTATAAATATGTTTAGTGTCATTCACCCATCAGACAGCACAAAGCTATCAATGGCGCTGAAACTATGCAAAAACTTTTACGCTGTTTGCCAAACTTGCCGCCACAAACCGATAACTAGGGTTGCCACCCGTACTTTATAATAAAGTATTGTACCTACGTTATTTCAGGTAATTGTACTCTTTACTACAAGATAAACTGTCGTAAGGGACGTTACACTAGCGACATGTCGAGCGAAGTCCGGCAACGTCGCGCTACTTCACCCGACGTTGCTGGGGACACGTGTCGTGGGACATTTGTCCCCTAGTGTATACCTGGCTTAAACAAAATTATAAAAAAAATGTATTGTAGCTACTTTAATTTCTTTCAAAAAAAAGGTGGCAACCCTGCCGATAACCGTTCAATGTTTTCCCCAGGCAACCTTGGTCGACCATTCGGCATACATCATCGGATTCCAGAAAAGCGCGTGTTCGGAGAATAAAGCCGTGATCTCATTCCTCAGTTGGTACTAACGGTGCAGCGCGGACGCATGGTGAACACGCGCTGAAATGGCTCAGAACGGGTGAGAAACCAATTGTATTTAAAAAGGGAAATGGGATAAGCGCAGGGGCGTAGCTACCAAGGGGCTAGGCGGGGCAGTGCCCCGGGGCCCCCAAGCTCAGGGGGCCCCCGAACCGTTTCTATCGAATTCTAGGGGGGGGGGGGGCCATCCATATCCATGCTAGCTACGCCACAATAATCAGTTATACAGTTATAGGTGTGGGGCCCCATTTTTTTATTTGCCCCAGGGCCCTTGGTTACCTAGCTACGCCACTGGATAAGCGACATTTATTTTAGGATTTTTTTTCATGTCGGGTTTGGAATAGTACTGCTCCATTTCTTCCGTGATGTCGTAAGAAGCGACTAAGGAAAGGTGTGTTTTAGATACAGCGCAGACGACAGACTTTTTGTGTGATCGAGTCTGCGGCGCACAAAAATTCTGCGTGGATTGGAAGCATTGTGCGCCGGACTTTTTGTGCGTCGTATGCGTTACTGCAAAGGTTCTATTTTCGCAGACTAAAACGTCCGTCGCGGATAGTCTGGCGTCTGCGCAGGCCCTTAGGCGACAGGCTAGCAACCTGTCGCTATTGTACTTCTTATGTTTAAACCTCACGTTATGTTGAACGTGGCCTCGAAACGTGGAAGTCATGGTTTTGGTTGTTACGTTCCGTGTGCTCTGCCTATCCCATTACGGAATACAGTTCGGATGTATGTATGTATTTCAGGATAATCAGTTATCCAATTTTGCCAATCAGCAAAATTTGCTGATTTCAACCTTGTATTTGACTCACTATCCTAAAAAATGCCAATTATCCCTTTCCCTTTTAAGAGTCGATTTATGTGTTTTACTGGCCGTCCCTCTATTACGTGCACTTCTTTTAGGACCCTATAGCATAAGATAACGGAACGTTTAAGCTGACACGGACCAGTAATGGACACTTTATTCTTAGTTTAAAGATCTCGTGGTTGTGAATTGATTGTAAAATAAATTACTATTCCTTAGTGAAAGAGCTATTGTCCATTATTGGTGCCGTTCCCTTACTACGACTTCGAGTGTATTTAACGAAACGCGAATATTTGGTGTTGGAATAAGCCATTCAACAAGTAAATATTTTTTGAAATAACAACAGTGGGTAAGAGTGACTTTTTGTAAAGTAAATTTTATTCTCGTTTCGCTTGTATTGTTTACTGCAAAGGCAGAAAACATACAAGATGGATGTTAGTAAGGGACTAACTTGCCTTGTAAAATGCTGAAAAACTTTTCTGGAATATTTTATTGAAATTCAGTACACGATGCATTTGAAAATCAAATCTGCACGATTATTCTTCAGTCGTACACGATTGGCATTGGTCGGGCATTTTCTGTTATTTGTAATTCAAATTGTACTGGATCTGTCAAAACGACCACGATGTCAAAAGCGTTCGACATTTAGCATAATAAAGGTTTCTGAAGACAGCGATCACTTATAATTATAATACTTTTTTTCAAAAAGTTTTGTTTTACTATTAATACAGTATGTTATTTATTTGGGTATTTTTTTTAACTTATTAACCCAATTATTTGCTGGCCGGATTGAATTTAGGTATGCCCTTGATATGTTTGGTTTGTTTAGGAGTGAACAATCCAAGTACCTAATTATAGTGAACAAAAGTATTGAAATAAAACGAATACACTCGTCTTTATTTCGCGATTAGACATGAGTGTTTATGTTCTATTATTTCACTATGAGTGAGAGCGTTACTTTTATGAGTAAAAGTAGTTCAATGAAAGTGTGACACATATTTTTTCTTTTAATTGACACACGAAAAATAACGATAATACAGCGCTTAAAAGTTTCGCGTAACGTCACAACTTAGTACATTTTTTTACCGAGTCGTGACGTCACGAGCCCCCACTGCGGAAGTTTGATGATCTATAACTTTGTCGATGTTTAGTCATTTGATAAAAAAGATAAAATATGTGTGTCATATTTTTCTATAATCTAACGACTAGGCTTGGGTAAAAAATATCGATATATCAATATATCGATATATTTTCAATAAAAAATCGATAATTATCGTCGATATTTTAAATT
>BHDV01071842.1:7981-94640 GCA_005406045.1 Adoxophyes honmai
TTAGTAAATATGTACATAAACAGAAGTTTCCTTTCAGGATATAGCTAATTTGAAGTCGGTTTTTTTTTGTTTAAAATTATGTATCACAATAATCGGCATAAATACCTACCCTACGTCAAAAACTGTTCCATATCGCAATAATCAGTTGCAGAAATACTACTTAAACTTCCGACGTTCTTTCTGAGGACTTCGGTCGCCAGGCATAAAATCTGTCTGGAAAAAAATCCCTCTGTTGGAATCTTTAATACCGTCTGTGGGAAAGTCTCCAGAAAAGATCTCTCCAGGCAGATGCCCGGAGACCGAAGTCCAGAGAGAGAAAGTACCTAGTTGTATTTATGCAACCGATCGTCGAAACTTCGTTAGCGCGACGTAGAACATTTTGACAGTTGCTGATGTTAGTGGAAGAACTTCTACAACTAGGTGATAGGTGGCGCTAGGGTCGCTACAAATAGCTCATTTATAACTAAACTTTGCAGACAGAGTTGCGGGCTACAGTTCGTACTCAATAAGGGCGGTGATGCCATCATCCGTGGACAGCTAGTACTCAGTGTTGCCATCAAGAGTAGGGCCGTGACCCCGACACGATAGGGTCGCGGCGCAAACACTCATCGCCTACATAAGTCACGATTCGGGGATTTGTCACTTTCTTTGAATAAATACTCGATAACGAGGTTACAGAACAATTTCGGTGGAAAACGGAACGTGGCTTCGTTTTGGATTGCTGATTTAGACGGAGTATTGAGCTACCTACCCACTTACTAAAGGTTTATGAATTTAGTCGGCATTTTGTTTTGTGGCTAAGGTCGTAAGAAATGTTTTTTTTAAACAGTAAATAGGTTTAAGGTATCAATACCTAATTTTTACTGTTATTTAAGTACACTGTCAACTGGCCATTTCAAGATATTGCAAAAAATATTTATTATTAATAGACCAAAAAGGCGTTAGTGATTGCGCTATCAAAGTACTTAGGTACCTACCTGTTATTGGTGTATGTACAAGTTTAGGTATATTCCAGCTTGCTTATCACGTCAAGGAGCGAGTCGAGTCTCACGCGAGATAGCCTTATATACCTGTCACTGTTTAATTAGAAACGTCAGAAAACAATAAATAATTACTTAGTTTATCTCTCGGGTCTACTGTAAATCCTTATCCTTATCTTTGCTTAATATTATAAATCGGAAAGTGATATAACCGAAATCCACGCGGGCGAAGCCGCGGGCGGAAAGCTAGTTATTTACAGTTACGTAAGGTTGTAGCTACCTAATTTTATAGTGATAAAGTCCTAGTGGCACCGTATTGCTATAATACAAAACATTAGCATTAACAAACCAAGAACTAACATACCTATGTATTTAACTACCATCATGAACACTACTCAATAACTCAACAATTAAAAATATTAGTAGTTTTCCCCGTGTGGTGCCGGGTTAGAATAGCACCTCCCCCTTTCTTCCCGTGAGTGTCGTAAGAGTCGACTCTAGGAAAGGATTAGTGTAGGTATTGTGGGCGATGGGCTAACAACCTGTTACTGCAATATCACGTTTAACGATCTGATTGCCCTGAAATTGCTAAACGTGGGAATGGATTTTTAAATTCATGTGCTCTGCCTACCTCTTGGGAATACAGGCGTGAGAATATGTATGTATGTATGTTAAAAATGTTTTCCATCGGATGGGGTTAGTAAATTGCTTTGTTACCTTATTCCATTTTTTTAATCGCTTAATGACTCCTGCCGGCTTAGCACGGCAACGCGCGAGTCACTGTCTTACCTACTAGGTTGAGTCTGGTTGTCACACCATTAAAATTATAGTGATTTATCCTTTCGCTTTCGTCTGACATTTCATCTTTCTATATCTTTATCATAAACGAAGAAAAAATATTTTTATAATAATATTTATCAGACACAAACACATTTATAAAAAAAAATTAGGATATTTTTATTTAAATAAAACATACTATTTAAAAAAAAATTCGATACTTGGAATCGATATTTTTTGAACAAGCCTACCTACCAGTATATAAAACACAAGTCTAATTGAGACATTTGAAAAATATTGTCAAATGCAGGCGAGTTCTAGAATATTATTTTAGCATATTTTCTGTTTATTTAACAGTAATTTACCTAATTCTTCCTTAGCAACGGACCGCCGCAGCCGCTGCGCGTTCTACATCGTGGCCACGATAACCATGGCCCGCGAGCTGTGCGGCTGCCTCGCCGTGCTGCACTACGCGTCTAAAATCTTCAGCGAGGCGCAAGCAGGCGGTGACGACTGGTTCTCACCGAACCAGCAGGCCGCTGTGCTAGGCTTCGTGCAGTTGGTGGGGTCGTGTACTGCGTCCTCGTTGGTGGAACGGACGGGGAGAAAGGTAGGTCCATAGTAATACCATCGTGTAGAAGAACTTCTACTGTCAAATACAACCCCCAACTTTCTCTCTGTGGACTTCAGTCCCCAGGCATAACATCTGCCTGGAGAGGGATCTCTCTATTGGAGTCTTTCCCCACAGGTTCACTCCCAAACATGTTTAGGCGAAAAAAAAATGCTGTCTCTTTCTACCGTGACTTGCTAGAGTAAGGTCTCGAGGTTCTGCTGGCGGAGGGTACAGTCAAAGAAATTGATACCTGTGCCACTTTAAACCTTTTCATAATGAGTTTCATATCGCTTTGATTAGTAGATGGTATGGTAAGTCACAGTGACATTTCTTGTGAAAGGATCCAAAGTGGCACAGGTATCAAATTCTTTGTCTGTACCTAAACTGTGGAGTGGACCTTGGTGCTAGCGGCACTGGGCTCAGATCCTGGAGGGGCGCAGAAATGACCAGACCAGTATCTTCAAGGGCACAGTTTTTAAAGCTCTCACCGGTCGCATAAAAGTCTAGTTACGGCACTGTTGGTGATAGACTTCGTGGCAAGTCTCAAAGCTGTGCTGTGTTTCTCGCAGCCGCTGCTGGGCTGGACATGCCTGGTCTCGGGCGTGGCGATGCTCGGCCTGAGCGCGTGGTTCTACACCGGCGCGGGCTTACAGCTGGTCCCTAAAGCGTATCACAGACTAAGTGGATACGACAATATTTCCATATGTCGGTGCCAACAGATACTTGACTCTGCTTAGTGTGTGACACACTTAGGCGTCCGCCCGTCGTGAACTCGCTAGCCCGTGGCGGGTGTCTGGAGCGCGACCCGCGAGCGTTCACACGCGGCGGGCGTTCGAGAGCGTAGGCCCTAAGAGAGTTGATAGACTTCGTGGCAAGTCAATAGCTACTGTGTCTCAAGTGGACTGTCCACATCAGCTAGCGTAGGGCCTAAGAGAGTAGATAGACTTCGTGGCAAGTCTCAATACTGTGCTGTGTTTCTCGCAGCCGCTGCTGGGCTGGACATGCCTGGTCTCGGGCGTGGCGATGCTCGGCCTCAGCGTGTGGTTCTACATCGGCGCGGGCGGCTGGGTGCCGGTGCTGGTGCTCTGCATCTGCATCTTCTGCGACGCGGCCGGCATACAGCCGGTGCCGTTCGTCATCATGACTGAAATGTTCTCGTTCCAGGTGAGTGGCCAGTGTTGCCAATTTAGCTTTTCATATGCTAGATTTAGAATGTTATTAGCCTTATCAGCATTTTTTGAAGCATTTAGCAGAGATTTAGCATATTTGTTGAGCAACACGAAACTAGAAAGGAAAATACAACGATCTGTTATTAAATAATTTTAAACAAAAAAAACCGACTTCAAATTAGCTATATCCTTAAAGGAAACTTCTGTTTATGTACATATTTACTAAAGATCAAGTAGATATACGTAGCTCTCAGCAGATTCAAGGCTTTAGAAGGAATAGCTCTATCTGATTTAGAACCCTCTAAACTGTTAAGTAAACCCCACGATGAACGAGCATTAGCAGAAATGCAACACTTGAGAAGCAGCAGGCTTGGCTAATTACTGAAACTATAATTTCCAGTCTGGAGGTGCATTTAGTATTGAAAAAAATATCCTTTAACTTCTAAAAATTAAGGAGTTGACCTTTCATCATCAGCTCAATCCTTTTTTTTACTGCCAAGCGTAAATACTGGTGTAGCTTTGAAAAATGTACTAAAAACACTACCTGTGCCTATAAAATTTGAGGGTTGCCCTCGATTTCCCTCATATTCCATCATCAGGTCAAGATATGCTGACAATCTGACTACCTGGAAACTATACCCTTTCAGACAAAAAAAGAATTTTCCTAATCGGTCCAGGCGTCTTCGAGTAATCAGCGAATACACATAAAAATACTCTCCATTTCTTCCGTGGATGTCGCAAGAGGCGACTAAGGACATAGGTTAAAGTAAATTTTAGGCGACAGGCTATGAGGCTATCAACCCGTCTCTATTATACCTGCTAACTCAAAACCTACAAAAAATGCGCTAGAAGTGGCCACGAAGCGTGACATAGACATGGTTTTGTCTATGTAGCGTTTTGTGTGCTCTGCCTACCCCATTTAAGAATACAGGCGTGATTGTATGTAGGTATGTAAGTATGTACAAATGTAAGTTCGGATTAAAATTCCCGATGCCCGTTGATTATTTTTTTTATTTTAAGGATAATTCAAAAACTACTTGTTAGATCTTGATGAAATTAAAATGGGACCAATGGGAAGCCATTTGCTATCGAACACAAAAAGAACCATCGAAATCGGTCCACCCGTTTAGAAGTTCTGAGGTAACATACATAAAAAAAAATAAAAAAAAATAAAAAAAAAAACATACAGCCGAATTGAATACCTCCTTTTTTGAAGTCGGTTAAAAACGAAGTTAATTAATTGTTAGCATATTGTTACCTAGCATTTCACCATCAGTCTAGCACATTTACCTACATCCATAGAGGATAGAACCTATAGAGAAACAATGTTCGCAACCCCGGTCCGCAAATGTTTGTTTATTTCAATATACTAACGTGTAGTGTCACTGTCACAGAAACTGTATGGAGCCAACAACAGATCTGCGTGCAAGTCCTCATATTTCTAGATGTAAATTAATATACTTGCGTAATGACGTACTGTTCCATTCGTTGGTGTGATAAAAACGGAAAAAATTCAAATTTGAAAACAGACGGTGTTACATTTAACCGGTAATTAACAGTAAACATGCATTTTTCAATTTATATTCATTTTAGTGCAGCTCAAGTTAACTGGTCTTTCAAAATGACACATAATTATGCATCTCACTTTCACCTAGGTGTCATCCCATTACTTCATCTCATTCTATCAATACACAGTGTAACTAGAGTTGCGCTGTTAATAATCAAATGATGTATCGATATTTATAAGTATTTCGTATTTTACGGTGCCGAATTAAATAAATGTTAACATAACATAAAATCACGCCTTTGTTCCCAAATGGGGTAGGCAAAACACACGAAACGTGAAATAGACATATCCATGATTATGACTATTTCATGCTTCGCAGCCACTTTTAGCATCATTTTGGGCCAATCAATCAATCAAATCAATTTTCGAGGTTCGTGTTGAGGGGCCGAAGTCTTCCACTGCTAACAATTACAGTCCAGTGTCCCCGCGGGTTTTATTTAGAAAAAAACTGCTTTTTTGTATTTTTCAATAACAATCATTTTTGTAAAGTTTTGATTGTATTCACTTAAATTAAATTAGCTGCAATCCGCTGTGATTGAAAGTAGGTTTATTTTAGATTCATTTAACGAAACAGTTCACTGTTTACAGTAGGTAACCTTGATAAAAAAATTCGTATTTTTAATTTTTTGACAGTTTTATTTTATTATCTCGGTCCAGATTAGCATTTTTTTTTCAATAAACCAAAACATGACGGCATTGGTAAGGAAATAAATTTGTTGGTGAATTTTATAATCTTTTATTTTAAAAGTGGTTTACATTTCATTTATAATTGTACAAGAGCGATATTAACATTGAACGATGAGTGCGAAGACAGAGAGGTGAGCTTGTTTTAAAAATTGCGTTCCAGGACAATTAGTAAAAAATTACTATTATCGATATCGATATTATCGATACATTTGTAAACTTGCCCAACTCTAGTGTGGCGCGCGATCTTGGGCCGGCCAATAAGAGCACAGCGAGGTCTTCAATTGTTTTGCGGAATAATTTCCGAACAACCAAGATGACATTAGTACTCTATAGGTTATATCCTCAATGGTCGCCGCACTCGGGTCACCGGCCACAGCTAGGTACTAAAAAGCTTGCCACGAGAAGCTAGATGCACTACATAAAGTAGTCGAAGCGCGCGACAGTCACTTGTTTAGTTCAGTACGTCTAGTGTATTCATTTCGATGGTGCAGTCGTTAACGAATTCGTTTGCGAGTTGTCGCGGAATGTATGGAGACTTGTCGACCGTGACAGTTGTGCAAACGTTCCGCTGGCGGCGCTGTCTCGCTTTCCATACAATTTTGCGATAACTCGCAAACGAATTCGTTAACGACTGCACCATCGAAATGAACATACTAGACGTACAGATAGCTATTTAGTGGGCGGTGCGGGCCACACGCGAGCTGCGACGATTGTAGCGTGTGGCAGCTACTGGTGTAAAACGTGTGCGGCGAGTCCATATAAAATGTATGGAAACTACAGGAAATATCCCGACGAGCGCATCTTTAACGTCTAGGGCGGTTACTTTTCTCTGACGCTGGTTGTACAAACATTATGGTATGGATGTATTGAACATTAACGCTAAGTTTTTACCTTGCAGTTACGCGGCACAGTGACGACTCTCATCATGGCACTCACCTGCTTGCTGGTGTCCGTGGAGCTCCTTTGCTTTGAGCCCCTAGCGTCACAAATAGGGCTCTACGTCGTATTCGGCATCTTTGCTTTTGTCTGTCTCATCAGCTCCGTTTTCATTTGGCGACGGGTCCCGGAAACCCGGATGCGGACCATAGACGACATCTATGCGGAGATAGGACGGAAAAAGAACCTGCCAAAGGACACCGAACCTAATGTCACGCGATTGTAAACGGTTATACGAGTAAAAAGAGTTAGAGGTGTCTCCTGTGAACGTACAATTCAAAATAATTCTCGTGATTCTCTGACGTACAGTGCCCCGCGGTAACGCGGCAAGATTTTAAGTGGGGGTAACCTACCAGCACTGCTTAAGATCTTGTCAAGTTAGATTTCGAGAACTATATCACACTTTTTAGATTGTTAGGTGACATTATTATACAATATCAATAGGTGACATTATTTTATATAATTTTACACAATATATCGCATCTATTTCCTTTTTTAAAATGGTTACAATTCCTTTAATCTCATCTGGAGCAAATATTATTAACCTTTCTTCATCTAGATCATTTTCTTTTGATGACAAAGACTTAATCTACATTCTATATACTTAGATAAAGTAGGTATTTTGTATGTAACTTGACATAATACATCTGTCATCTGCATATAGTTTCGCATACATACATAAAAAAACATCAAGCCCTATTCCTTGCCACTGCCACTCGCTTCCATTCTCACATACTGACTTCTCTCGCTTCATTCATTTCATTCCTCTCTTGATACATGCTCTACGGTTTCGGGTACTTCTTCAGACATAGATAGGTATCTATGATTATTTCACTTTAACATTAAAGTAGAATGGCAAATTAATGTTTAAAAATATCAAGCGCCTGATTTTTTAACAGGTCGTAGGTAGGTAATATTTGTAGTTAAGGCGTCTAAAATTCATCACTAGGCCTAGCACAGCAACCAGCGTGAGATGACACGCGCGGGATAGACTAGGTACCTGTCATTTTCTGAAGTCTGTTGTTAGAAAGTGACAGGTATAGTATATCTAGCGCACATCTCTGCTCCCACCTTGCTGTGCTAAGCCAGCCTGATCCCTACCCTTGCTATTAATATTGGCTGTAGGCCTAACTTTTATCAAGTCACAGAAGAGACGTGTTCTTTGGTATTTATGTGTATGAGTCAGAGTTATGTGCAGGCATAAAGATGTGAGGAGCTTACGCTTAGCATTCACGAGTATAACAAAGAGAGGGTCATATTTTTAGATGTTTAAAATGTAGTTTGCAGCCATTTTTTTTCTTCGTATGTTGGCTCCCATTCGCTGTGCTGCAAGCAGCAGCGCCGGAAGTATGGCATTGGCTTTAACTCCTATTAGGAGACAGGATAATAAATATACTAGAAAAAGCGTCATAGATGAGTTTTATATAGATATAAGCTGGCATGAGGGCAACGGAAGTAGGTATTTGAAAATTCTATCTACTTTCTGTCCATGTGGTATGAAATACGGTCTGTTGATTTAGTATGACTACTTATAAACTGACCTATAGGTACAAACTTGTATGAATTAAGATTGTAATCAAATTAGAATTTTGTAGGCTATACCTACTTATACGATGATTTTTAATGAGTAATCAGGAATTCGGTAATTGATGGCGGTCACGATGAAGGCGCATTAACGCAAAATGAAGTGGGTTCTTTTGTTGTTATTTTCGCGTAATAAAATCATTATAATCATTGACATCTTACTTATACTTTTGCCAATTATTTGCAATTGGATTTATTTTTATTTAATAATTAATAAGTGACGTAAGTTAAGGGACAGCCTAGCCAAGCCCATTTATTTCAATTTAAACTGGTTACTCGTGCATATAATGTGTTGCCATATTGTAGAGAACTCCCGATTATACTTTACAATAAGTAGATTATTTATTGAATGGTAATAGATTTAGCTTTAATAATTGTTAAGTGCAGTGTTACTTCGATGATTTTTGTGTTGTAGCCAATGCATTAGATGTTATAGAACATACGTAAGTAATAGACTTGAACCTGAATTTTTAAGAATGCGAAACTATTTTAATTTAGATGTCTAGTTTAATTTTAAATAATAATTAAATAGCTGTAAGTAGACATCATGTTAATTATTTTGTAAATCTATTGACTCACTTAGACACAATCGTATTGGCTGCTGAGCCACTAGCAATTTGTTTCTGCATTAAAATATTAAGTTTTAATTGAATTTATTTATGAATAAAGATTATTGCAGAATCCATTTTGTTTTTTTGTAAAGTATAGCTTGAATTATAAATCCAATTCGACATTTCTTATTTTCAACCGATATTTTTAAGCCCACCTTCGTTACATTAAAATACATCTACGGTTCTGGACACTAAATAAAACACGATTCACAAGCAATGGAATGTTTATAATTGCAATGACAAATTTCTTACAGTATCAATAATGTAAGTACATACAAGTCTAGTGGCCCGCAGCGTTGCCCCGCACAAGATATAGGTACTATTATAATTTCATAATACACTTTAGCGTCAACAATATAAACTTTTCCAGGGGTTAATCCATTCGTTGGGGTCACAACCATATAAATATAGAACTAGGAACAGATAGATATAGGCCATGGGTAATATTTCATGGAAGTAAACGAGCAAGTTTGTCACTATCATCTATAGTAGCATTTCCCAAACCATGGGTCGCGACCCGCTGCTGTTACCCGCGTGTTGCTAAGTCCACTGGTTAGATAATGGTAGGCATTCTACCTCTTGCCTGAAGTCATGCCAGAAACACTAAGTAACAATTGCGTTGGTTTGGTCATTTGGGAAGGAAGAAGATGGAGTTATGAAGCGTGGAAGGCGTTGTGAATAGCGAAACACCCTACTAAGATATAGGTGACTGGACTATATCGTGAAAACCCGGTAAACCCTTTCATCTGAAACTTCAACGAAATCAATTGAGTGTACATCTTGGACATCCCAAAAATCCATGATCCTTTCATTTTAGGACTCAGATTATTCCAATGTGCAAAAAGTACTTATAATAAACTCTGATTAATAAACAAATTGCTTCATATCCTTTATCGGGGGAGATGAATGGATAAAATCGGTTTTGCACAGCAGTATCTTTTTATTTAACACCGATTATAAGACCGTTACGAAGCCTTCGCGCGTGCTTTAACAATCACATAACTTACGCGCAATGCGAAGCGCGACGCGCAGCGAGAGCCAGCCTACCACCGTAGGCCTTTCACTAGGTCCGGCCAGTGGAACATACCTATAAGTGTGGACCCTACCTAGTTGTGATATCAAGTGACCCATTTGCTCGTTTCTTCCTTGTGGACTAAAAAAACAATTTAAAAGGATCTCCGACTATAAAATTTGTTTAAATACAAATCGGCACAACGCTGCGCAGCTCACAGAACATTTTATACACAAATACAAAACTGCATGAAACTGGTTATTTATAAGTACAATCACACAACATACATATAGATGTACATGTGATCTACACGTATACAATACGGATATAAAACGAAGTTTATATAAAAACGACACGAACAGTGCTTAGATTTTTGTGCTTCCTTATAGGGTGACGGCACCAGTTATGGACGGTTTAAGTTGACAAGCACCAGTGATGGACACTTCATTCATAATTTAAAGACCATAGAGTTGTGAATTGATTGTTGTAAAACAAATGACTTTTCCTTAGTGGGTAGTAAATAAGAGTCATTGTCCATTACTGGTTCTATGTCCATTACTGGTGCGGTCACCCTACGTTATTATATGTTTTTATAATAACTTATCGGATAATAGACATATAACTACATACGCTAGTACTATTACAAAATCTATTTGAATGGTACAAAAGATTATCATGTAGTACTTATTTAAGTAGTAACTTGTATGCAGCGTAAAATACTTTACAGGTTCAATATAGTGTGGTATAAATATACTTGGTATTTATATTTTATCAAAGTTATCACGAGTGATCGCAGCTGTGTGATGTCACTTTACGTAGTGATGTGGGTCTTGTACAAAAAGCTCAACGTCTTGAGACTTTCGTCGGCGACAAACGGGTGTAAAACTTTTATTGCGTCCGCGTTACCGCCGACGAAAGTGTCAACCGAGAGACTTTTTATTTTATCAAACAACGACGGCTATTTGTTATTTTATTTAAATATGCTTTAACATCTTCTCATATTTTTTTACATTATTTGAATAATCCACAGATTTACACTTCAATCGTCAAAGCAACAAAGAAAAAACAACAAAAACTGCTAACGGGTGAAGTAAATGCCGTTCATTCGGCTAGGCTTATTCGTCTCCAGGACCCCAAAAATCACAGCTGTGAAAATGCCATTCACAAATCTTATGAATTAGTAGCCAAATCTACAAGACCGGAATAATTGATTGATATTTCAATGTGGCAAGTTTTGATCCGCTTTCGAATGGCATTTTTACAATTGCCGAATGTTAGGTTGGCGCTTAGATACAAATAGCAATAATAAAACAACTAAGAGACGTGTAAACACAATGATAGACTATGCGATTATTTCACCCATTCGCCTGTAACACGTATTCTAAAAATTGCAGCTAAATAAAAGTAAGAAAAATCGTGTCAGTTTCAACACGTCGCCATGAATGAAGCAACTAATACGAATTTCCTTGGCGCTAACGGGCTTACATCAAATTGTACTTGATTTAATACACTCTACGATTATGCTTTGGGTCTAAGCTAGAAATAAAACTAAGTAAATTAAAGCAAAACGAAAACCATCACAACGTCGCGGCAAGACGCATCAATATTATTGCACTAATTATAACTCGAAATATTTGGACGCCATTTCATTTGATTAAAAATAAATGTAACCATAGCTCGGACAAGTTATTTCAAAAATGCAGAAATCTTATTAAAAAAAAATCCACGAGTTAGGACTTAATTGAAAATCGAATCGGAATCAATTAAATGACACTAAGTACCTAAGTTTAAAAAAACAACAATAACATTGGATTGTTTTCATTATAGTTCTCAGCTAGTTTTATTTTCACGGTTTAGCGATATCCTCTCCGATCTATGGTTTTAAGTAGCCAAGCCTCAAGAGTCATCAAAACCGCGTCGTCTATGATCGAAAAACAACGACCTTAATCATGGTCAGTAAAATTGGCGTCCCGTACTAAGAGTTTAAAAAACCATTCATTCGAGTCTAACATGTTTGCTTCCGCTTTGGCATTCACTTTCTCGCTCTCGCAGATTTTTAAATCGTTTGAATGAAAGAGACAGCGAATGCAAAAGCGAAGTGGAACGCAGACGGTGACCCATAGGTGTAGGGTACACACTAGATGGTTCACTAAAAATGATATGCAAAATACTTAACCTAAATGGTAAACGCGTAATATAAAATTATAGATAACGTCAGTTTAGCCTCAAATTTAAAAGGAAGTATCCCTTAATTTTCCATAGGATTTGCACAAGAAGATATCTCCTTCAGACATAACGATATATTTTTTGGATTATAACAGAAGTAAAATAATCAAAGTAGGTATAATTTACTCATAACAGAATAAGTCATAATATTGCGACACCAGCCACGAAAAGACGTCCCACCCTTCGCAATCGCTTACAGCTCCAACATGCGATCTTGTTTTGGTCGCGTAACACGCAAGTGCACCCGTGACCACTGCAGAAAGACATGAGGGTCCCTCCAATCTGTTTTGTGGTAAAGTGTATAAACAGAACCACTGTACGGTGGGCCAAGAAAGTGGTCTACCACTTTTGACAAAAGTTTCTTTGAGATCAAAATTGTCAAAAGGTTGACATTGTCACTGTCATAATATTATGGCGAGGGGAAATCGACCTTGTTGTTTCATGAGGTTCAAATGAATATCGCTCTTTAGAGGGTAGACGAATTTCTTGGTCGACTGTACGTGACTGGAAGTATGCGCGTCTTTGTGAAAGGTGCGTACTACAGCTTTATTAAGTTTTTAATTAATTTCTCACGATGTCTCATCGTCTCGAATGATACGTAGATACTTCGATTGTCGCTTCGAGCTATTTTTAGCCGTCGCCTAATCATAACTACGTTGACGACATTGCCTTTAAACTAAAATAACAAACCGAGATTATAATCTAAACTAAGATGAGTCACTTAAAAATAAGTACAGTGCATTTTTGGATAATCATAATTAAATTGTGAAAGTGTGTACAGTACCTAACGTATTACAATAAAATTATTTAATTTAATCAAGGGTTTATTTAACCAGATTGCCTACTTTATATGAAAAATCCAAGGCAACATTTTATTTTCATTGTTTTCAATGTACCCTTGGTCAGTCCAGTACCCCAAGTGTTGTCATTACGATCGAAACACGTTAAAGCCAAGGATACAATAGGTGACAGATGTCCCGCGACACGTGTCCCCAGCAACGTCGAGCGAAGTAGCGCGACGTTGCCGGACTTCGCTTGACATGTCCCGCGACACGTGTATATACGCGGGATATAAGTCGCGCGATGTCGCCAGATATGTCAGGCGAAATAGGCCGAGTTCGCTTGACAGGCCGCCGACACAATGTCGTGGGATATTTGTCCCCTAGTGTATCCTTGGCTTAATACGCAACAGTTTCAATGGGAACTAAGACAGCGCCTCCCAGCGGCACGTTTACACAACTGTCGTGATCGACAAGACAAGTAGCGTTCTCATACAAACTGATGTGTATTAACGCAGACGAGAGTGACTCGTGTGTTTTTAGGAAGATAGTAAAGATATTAACCGTAGAAAATTATTTATTTCAATCGAGGCTATATCTCTGACGTTTTACAATGTTACAAAGCGTGACATAAGAAAACGAACGTTTGCGCGGCTGCGCGGCGAATAGTTTTGCCTTCCGGCGCTAGGTGGCGTGGCGGCGACGCGGCCACATGTTGATCGTAATGACGACACTTGGGGTACTGATTATTAGTTTACCTTTGAATCATCGTTTGTTTATTGTAATATCATTGGTACCAACTAAAATATACGTTTTGGTTTACAACAATTTGGCATTTCCACATGTTCTGTCACATTTTCTCAGTCTTAGCAAGCGTTAAAATAATGAGCAATTTATAAAACCATGGAAGGTGCGTTAAGAATTAAAACTAAAAAGCATTAAAATTACGTGTCGAGATGCTTCGAAACAAATTCAAAAGCAGAACACAACACTGGAATGTAACGAAGAAATAATAAAACATTTTTTTAAGTTACTTCATGAGCTGGAGTTATTTTAGCTGCCTATTTCACACTTAGCACTGTTATATCACGTCGTAGTTTAGTCAAAACTTGAAGATAAAAGCTTAAACAGATCTAGGCGCCTAGGAGTTGCCGTTGCCACATTAAACGCTCTTAAATTTTTATTCTGAATTTGTCCAGAAGTTTATAGTTATAACTCCAGCTCCAAAACGTTTAAACAGGAAGTATCAATTGACGTATTTGTACACTTTGGAAGGAATTGACGAATGGAAGACAGAAAACGAAGTTCATAATAGACACAGGACGATAAAGAGAATCGAAGCTTGAACGCGGTCCTGAGGGAGCGTTATCAGTGACGCGGAGCTGTGCGGAGAAACACCGTGACCAATGCGGGGAATGACCAATCACTGTTATTTGACCAAACAGTGATTTGGGCCATCACGGTGATTTTACCAGTCATTGATATTTGACCAATCACAGTGATTTTACCAGTCACTGTTCTACCGCAATGATTTGACGAATCACAGTGATTGCAAGATTCAGTGATTCGACAAAATTTACCCATCACAGTGATTCGAGCCGTGACTTTACTAATCATCGTGACTTGGCCAATATCAATGTAAAAAAAGTGATTTGACCAATCACCGATTGGTTAAATTGATTATTTTCTTTTCCCAGCTTTACATCATTGAATACGAAATCCAACCGTTTCAGAGCTTCGAATAATAGGACTTTGAAATGAAACTACTGCGACTCTACAGTCACATTTACCATAAATCTCTTCCAAGCCTTTTATGAAAGAAAACTTCGAACAAGACGGCAAGTGACTTGCCTAAACACTCGAAACATAAGAACAGGGTTGAGATATGAAAGCCTCATGTACCTGTTATAATTCTACAGATTCCTCTGTATCGGGAGTTAGCAATACTTTCACTTCAATGCCAACAAGATATGAAAGCATAAGACTTCATTCATTTTACACTTAGGGCAAAAATAATAGCATGGGGACTAGACACAAGCAAAAAGATATCCTATAAAATAATGTACCTTACGTTAATTCATAGTATAATATACTCTCGTTTAAAACAAGGTTGACAAAGCGCGTTTGCCAATAACTCTACATTTAAACATTCGCCTTTGCCTAATGAACCAACTACGGTTGTAGCCAGAGAGTAATATCGTAATTTATAGACAGAATCGAATCAACGGACATGAGTCGTTAAAAATATATACACAGAAAATTAAGTAGATTTTCTTGTTGAAATGGTAGAAATATTCCATTCGAGATTCCATACATATAAATGCCACATTTTTTAAATCCTATATTGAGATGATCCATGATTTTTTACAATTAAAAACATCATAAAAATCCATTCGTGGCAAAGAAACGCTATACAAGTTAAAATTGTATAAACTACTTTTGAAAAGTTTCAATACATTAAGACATTGCTTTTGGTTTCATTTCATTATACAAATACCTGTTTCTTTATAGTTAGTTTTGATGGGCAGCTTAGGGCCGCTTCGGCCGAACGAGAATAAAATTTAGTACAAACATCTTTCAACAAGTCGATCTTAACTCGAGTAAATCAATTTGTCACAAGAAAAAAGCGAGTAAGAGTTGCTTGTTAAGACTAAATCATACTCTCATCAGGACATCGGCCCTCAGGTTGACTTTAGGAATATATTAAAGCAACGTTTATTATTGAAGCTATCCATTTCTTTCGGTAGTGTTATTCTCAGCACGGGGTGTCTGTAATCCGGGTCACCACGAGCTATTATCGCTTAAAAATTTCATATAGATCATTTTGTTTTACGGTAAATCTTGAAATCGACAAATTTCGAAATTTCGTAAAATATCTGCACAGACATCCGATCATAAATATCGAAACATTATGTCACGGTAATAAGGTTTTTGTAAAGATACTTATGAACAACAGATGTTAATGAAAATCTACTGTATTTTTTTTTTGTTAATAATCGCCTCGTTGAGAATAACACCCGAGTAAAACAGTCATGGTTGGTTTCATCCAAATTCGTCGGAATAAAAACGCCTGAGTCACTGGTTGACTTCGAACCTCTAGTTATATTAGTTACATTACAACCAAAAAGTTTAGAAAACATAAGAGGGCGCCACTTTCTTTAACCTTTCTTTCTTTGCCTGAATTTGGCAATAATTTTGTATGAGGAAAGTTTAGTTCCAAGTTTGTCCGTTTTCTTAACTTTTTGGTGTGTGTAGTCAAGTGATAATGATAGTATAGTAGAGTTATAGTTAGGAATTACTTTAATACGTAGAGGGCGCCACTATGTTCGCGGGTAGTAGTGACCTGTGCGCGCAGGCAACGGGGGAGGGGTGTCCTGCGAGAAAAAAGTTTATGTTCACAGACGTAAGGTTTACAATGGCGTGCAGTGTTGGGAAAGTTTTTAATCTAGTTTCTAATTTATATTATTTGTAACAATCAGAAATATACGTTTGATAGTTAATATATCTTTAACTAAGATATTAAGTAGTGTGTGTGATTTATAATCACGTAAACATAACCTTCAAAAGTCCAACAGCCTACATGGTCTAAATTTAGGTAGGACTTAGAAGGATAAGTAAAGTATAATAATGTATATACCGGTATTATATTAAAAAAATACACAAAGTAAACAAAAACAAAACAAAAACAAACCTCAAGCGATAAAAACGGGCAATGAATTAAGATCGCGTCTGAACACTAGTCGCCATGCTCTGAAATATGCAAATAAGTTTTTAAAAACAAAACAAATAACAAAAACGAAAACAAAACAATTCCTACAGCTACAACAGAAGAAAACACAGCATTCAAAGAAAAAAAAAATTAAATATAACCATAAATAGCAAGTACGCAACTAAATAAAAAATATTTATATTTTATAATTATTATATGTATTTCTGATTTAGACGAATTCCGGTACAGAGATAGTTTACCTTACTAGGGAGGACATGGGATACTTTTTAGCCCGGAAAAGTGTTTATGAATGATGTATGTATAGCGATAAAGAATTCCACTCAGACGGAGTAACTGACAACAGCTAGTCCACCTGGGACTTTGTAACCACGTTTGTAGCTACTTCAACTTTTTAAAATCTAATTTTAACCAGGCTTTAAACACTCCAGGTGAACGTGTCACTACAAAACAAACAGATACAGAACAAGTCAAGAAAAAAAAAAACATTCAATTAATTTAACGTCAGCAACAGAAAAAAAATAACAAAACGCGCGTCTTTAGCGGACTCGGACTGGCCCCAAGGGCCCCAACTGATCAGAGATGTCTGTGTGCGTTGATCGAGCGCATTTTGTATGTAGATAGATTTCTGTATCTATGTTTAGCGGTGGCAGTCATTACCTGAACGTTGTTGTCGTGTAGGTAGTGGCGAGGCGGCTGAGGCCGCGGCATAGGCTCATCGCTGTCCTCGTCTTCTTCGAAATCTGTAATATAAACAAAAATAAAATGTTATAAAGGGAATATTTTTAACTGCGGACCGGGTTATCTTGCGTGTATAGTCTTATCATTTCAATCTCACAAACTTTGATAGATAGGTATGAACATATGTATTTAAGATTGGAAACATTGTGCGACAGACATGCTCTCAAAACCATGCATTATGTAGAAAGATCTTAGAACTGCATTCAAATTACTATACTCCAAAACGTTACGGTTGAAGTTAGACACACGCACGGTTGACCAGTGATACCGAAACCATTATTTTCTTGTACAGTCTTGAGAAAATATGTAAGTAACCAAGACTTTATTGTCCTTACAATTGATGAATTGGTCGATTAACGTATTGGTCGCTTAGCATAAGATCTATGTTGAACCTGATGCAGAAAAATAAATTGGTATGTTAAGCCCATTCCTAAAGAAGGCGTGGAATAATAGTCTTACTAACATTTTTTCTTCTTTTATTAAAAATCAGTCTGAACGTCGTTCATTGTTCTAAGCCAGTGTTTCGCTAAATGTTTATGTCCTAGTTGTACCCCAACCTAGGAAAACGGTACAGCATGAAAAAATAGAGTTTTCAAGTAATTAACAAATGAAAACATTTGACAATGTAGAAAATATGCCTATCAATGTGTATCGAAGCCAGTCCATACGTTGCAAATGACGGTTAGGGCAATATAAATTAATTATATTTATTGTAATCCAAAACTAAAATAATAAAAAAAAAAACTTTATAGCGAAAGGCAGTGAGTACAATAACAGTTTAAACTTTCCAGTTTTTCGGCAAGTTAAAAGCAAAGTTAACCGTAACATTTAGGAATACAGTTAAGAGTTATATTAAACCTTACCTCTCTGTTTTCTGGGGCCACCGGCACCTTTGACGGTATCCTCGGTATCGGAACCCTCTGCAAAACATTTAGTAACATAAAACAACGAAATACACAGAACGATAGAGCATTACAAAGGAGTAAAAAAAATATCACACGATTACGTTCCGTAGTAGGCAAGATGACTGAAAAAGAAAACGAGTCTTAAATCGACTTTAGTTCGACACGTTTCGGGCTAGTTCGAGTGTTGTAATACGAAGCAGCGGCTCATAGATGAAGGGCTACAGTCTAGCCTGAAATATGTCGAGCTAAACTCGGTAGACGTGTGTTATCCGTACTTTTCAAAACTTAATCCGTCTTTTAAATTATTAAAAAAAATACATACATACATACATATTCTCACGCCTGCATTCCCAAGAGGGGTAGGCAGAGCACATGAATTCAAAAATCCAGTGCCACGTTTAGCAATTTCAGGGTAACCAGGTGGTTAAACGTGAACGTGATATTGCAGTGACAGGTTGCTAGCCCATCGCCCACAATACACTAACCCTTTCCCAGAGTCGACTCTTACGACACCCACGGGAAGAAAGGGGGAGGTGCTATTCTATCCCGGCACCACACGGGGCCAATTTAAAAAAAATTAATACATATATTTTGTTTTATTTGACAAACAAAACATGAAAAAAGTGCTTTAGATTTTTTATTCATTTGATAAAACAAAGAATACGTGTCCCATATTTTTTTACAATCTACTACGAAAGGCGAGTCTCCTGTCCCTCGAAAATGGTAAAGTGTTACATGGTGATATCTCGAAATCATTGTGATGACTGATGACTCAAAATGTATGCGTGTGTTTATTTGTTAAAACCCCCACAACTCAAAGAAAGGGCCAGTACTATTTTCACTCGTGCCAGCGATATAGTTTGTAGACATTAAAATGACATAGACATGCTATACCAAGACTAAAAAAAATCTAAATTGAAAACGTAGACATACAAGTATAATAAAATAGAGTTGAAGTAACTGGAATGGAAATTAATTAATCATTTAATAAAATAAAACCAAATAATAAAACTGACCTTCAGCTTTTTTCCTGAATTCAATAAAAATGTGAACATACTTCTAAATCTATAACGTAGCCACTTTTGACACTTTCTGGTTATTTCAAGTCAGATAAAAGGGGTATAATAAAGAAAGATGGCTGATCTGTCACCTATAGCATACTTTGACCCTAAGGGCTATATTTAACCGGGACACCACGGCGGCGCAACCAGTCGTCGGCTACCAACAAAATGTATACAGCTCTATAGGGAGTTACTCACCTGGTGTCCGTTAGTTGCGCAACCATATCATACATTTTGTTGGTAGCCGACGACTGGTTGCGCCGCCGTGGTGTCCCGGTTAAATATAGCCCTAAAACCTTAGTTATTTCTACAAAATCTACGGAAGAATTGGACAGCTATAATTCTAAACCCAACGCTATGCAGGAGTACTGTCAACTTGATCGTTTCCGTATCTTTGTTGCTGGCCGTACTATTTCCATTCGAATTACTTCAATACCAGGATAACATGAAAACATCGGAGTAAGGGAAAATCCACCTGGGATTATTTCCAAACAAAAATCTGACGTAACTTAGATATCTTAATTAAAAAGACACTTAGGTGTATCGATAAAAGGAAATGAACATGCAAACTGAACTCCAAATACTTTAATCGTTGTTCTAGAACAAATATTTCACAAAAAAAAAACACTTATTTCTGCTTAATGTTGATTTCAGAGGTTAAAAGTTTAAGACAAGTTAAAACAAACAGGCGTTCAAAATCTAGAATCCTAAAAAAGCTTCAGTGACACTCGACACTTGGTATGTGCCAAGCCCAGCAAGAGTTAAAAATAGTGCTCTTAAAATGGAAAAAATCTACTGCCTAAATTGTAATTAAGTATCTTAAACGTCCCTGAAATAAATGTATACCAAATATTACAACATACAAAAACCTTGAAATAAGCAAAAACACCCTTTGCAAATTTAAACTCTAAGTTGAATTCAAAATCTGCATAAATTTTCTAGAAAATAATTCTTACGCTAAGTGACTTGTCTTTTTAAGCCGTAGACTATAGTGACAGAGCTTTATCGACAAAAAACCTTTAAAGCAGAGTTTCTTAACCCTTCAAGTGGCCTTCGACCGTTTCCCGGCATGCCTGTAAATGACAACCCGCTGGTTCCCGGCAATAAGTGTAACGTTTAAAATTGGTCATCTGATTTTTTATCAGGACTAAACTTCACATAAATGTAATAACATTCAATTGACACATTAATAAATAAGTAATTATAAATTAAAAATACTATAAATGTGTCACCACACTCCACAGATTAAAAAGCAAAGTAGCAAACGAACAGTGTTGTCAACTCACCAGAATTGAGTTCTCTGACTAGCGTGGACATGGCGTTGGTGACCGAGTCGGCAGCGTAGAGCAAGTCACTCCTGAGGCTGCGGTTGTCTATTCCCACTGGAAATAAAGTTTTTTTTGTATTTCTAACTCTCAGACAGAATGAAAAAATAAAAGAAAAAAGACGGATTCCAGCCTCAACTGATTTTAAAACTTTGATAGACGGTGGCCGGAAATTGACCGTAAATATTTTAACCAGTGGCCGGGTATACGCATCTAAAAACTCCTGTAAAATATTCCCTGAAAGTTTTTATTATTGACCTTGTTGGAGGGAAATGTTTCAACGCCTTTGAGGTCAGTGCGCCCTGTGACCCGTACGCAACTCCCGTCGTTGGTTGGCACGTACTGTGCGCGCTACGCGGTTGACTAAAACCCGGTGTACAAAAGGCCAGCAATATTTTTAGATTTTTGTATTTTTTTTACATTGAAAGTCCGGGGAAAAAAGTAACAAGGGTTTTCTAACGCGTATATCCGACCACTGGTAAAACATTAACGGTTAATTTCCGGCCACCCTGTAAAAGGTTTGATGGACATAAGCGTGACGACAATGTTGTTTTCGATACCCTCCTAAGAGGCAGGTCTAAATACCGAATTTAGGGCCTTAGACCCATACAAAAATGTACCCGTACCCTGATCTTTAAGTTTATTTTCCACTGCACAACTTGTACTTTATAAAGTACACATTCGACTGTTACAATCACTACTAATTAGTGCATTATAAAGTACGCGGGACTTACGAGGATACAATACTGTACTCACTAGTGGTCGGCCGTTGGTTCTGGTGGAAATTTCTCCCGTCGTTGTTCATACTTTCCATGCCGCCTACAAAAAAAAAGATATAGGTGAATAATTTATTTTTAATTAGTAGGGAAATTTAGGAATTCATGTGTTTTTGTTTAGTACGTACCGAGGCTATGAGTCATGTCGATGCGCTCTCGTTCGCCGAGAGAGGGCGTTTGCGGCGCGCTGCGAACTGTGCCCCGTGTGCTGGGCTCCCTAAACATATAATATGTAATTTATAGAACACTCATTTAACAGGCTATTAAATACTGAGCGACCAATCACCGAGTCATTTAACACTGAGCGACTGGTCACTGAGTGATTTATCACTGAGTGACCAGTCACGGACCGATCTATCACAGAGCGACCAGTCACCGAGCGACTTATTCCTGACCGTCCAGTCACCGAGCGATCTATTTCTGAGCTACCAGTCACCGAGCGACCAGTCACTGAGCAATCAATTGCTGAGCGATTTATCACTGAGCTACCAGTCACCGACCGACCAGTCACTGAGCAATCTATCACTGAGCGATTTATTACTGAGCTACCAGTCAGCGAGCGACCAGTCACTGAGCAATCTATCACTGAGCGATCAGTCACCGAGCGCTTATCACTGAGGGACCAATCACCTAGCGATTTATCACTGAGCGACCAGTCACTGAACAACAAATCACCAAGCGACAGATCACCGAGTTACGAATCAGCCATCGACTGATCACCAAACAACAAATCACCGAGCGACGAATTACCAATCACAGGACACGCACGTTATTCATCAGGCTTACCTCTCGGGTGCGGTTGGCTGAGGCTGCGAGCCAGGCAGCGGAGGGCTCTTGGTAGAGCGCGGGGAAGAGTTGGGCGTCGACCGCGGGGACGACTGCTGCGTCTGTCGGACAAACGTTCAAAATAATAGCGTAGAAGACTAAACAATATAATGTAATAATCGAGCCCAAATATGTCCCACTGCAGGGCACAGGACTCCTCTCAGCATGAGAGGGCTTTTTTGGTAGACGACTAAGGGCCGATTGTTCAATCACCAGATAAATTTATCTGCCAGTTAAAATTATTGCTATCCTCTTTTCGCGTCATATAAAAGAAAAGTGACAGCCAACATTTATCGGACAGATATGTTTTATCTGGTGATTGCAAAATTAGCTCTAAAAAACTATTTAATCCGTCAGATAGATTACCAAAAAATTTTCAACATGTATTTTTTATTGGGGGGCGTCCATAAATTACGTGAGGTGTTTTAGGGGGGGAGGGGGTCGAGTCAAATCTCATCTAATCTCACGTTGGGGGGAGGGGGGGTCATGGCAAATATCACGCAATTTTTTTCTTGTTTGAAACAAACAAAAAAACTACTATTTTAGTCCATTTAATCAAGATGCCTAAGGACTTAAAAAGCAAAGTGGGTATGTGGATGGCGCTTTACATTTGAGTGTATCCGAATCCGATTTTTTTTTTTAAGTTACGTCTTCATTTTATTTTTTATTTTTACAATAACATTTTGAAAAATCTCACGTGAGATTTGGGGGGTGTGGGAGGGGGTTGAATAAAATGTCACATCTCACCAAGGGGGGTGGGAGGGTCTGAAAATTGAAAAAAAAAACACCTCACGTAATTTATGGACGCCCCCTTGTCTTTGGCGAAAAAATAGCGATAAAACAGAGCAGAAAAGTTTCACATGACGTCAATATATGGTACAATTTTTACCTAGGCCTGACGTCACAAGTCCCCATTCCGGAAGTTTGATGATCTATATTGCGAAAATAACAGAAACTGTAAATATAAATAAATCGTGTCTCGAATCCTCCTCCACCCTTAAGGCTTAGACTGCAATCGAACTTATTTTGACTATGAATACTTTCCAGTATAATAAAAATGGTCCAATCACAATCAACTGAGCCGCCTTAACGATACCAACAGGTAGTTCCCCAAACAAAGAGCACTTAGCACAATCGCAATCACTACAAACATTACTTTGCGCTCGAGAAAGGTCACCACTGCACTCGCAGCAACTATTTTACTTATCAAAGAATTAGTTCAAGTTTTCGCCATCGACAAATCAAAGTTTGTATGAACAGCTTCCAGCATGTAAAATAATTGCAAAGGAAATTGTGTGTTACCTGAAAGGGAGTAAGATGTTAATTCGTTTAATGATCCAGCTTCCTTGTCGATAAGAGAGCTATGTAGGGCACAGGTGCCTAGCCTGTACTGATTTATTTAGTGTTATTTCAGAATCTTACAAAGGAAGTAGCCATTGTTGGAAATAGAAGAAATCTCACTTAGAAATTGAAACTATTATCATATTATACTTGTGTGAATCAACTTAAATTTTGTAAGTACAAATATTTATTCTGTGATTGTGACCTTAACCAACGAAAATGAAAAAAAAAACTTTTTCTAAAAAATATAACAGATATAACAAATTTTTAAACATCTTTTCATTTTATATTTATCATATTTCGGTTAATTCTTAGTCCAAGCAAACTGTTGATACGCAATATTGAAAACAATAACTATAACCATGAACTATAAAAACATGAATGCCCTCTGTCATAATACCATGGCAACATATCAAAGCAAATATCAACAACCAACTTTTTATTTCCAGTACATATCCCATCATGAAATTCTTCCTCATAACTTCTATTGCACTTGCTATCATCAGAGCAAGTCTATGTTACATAAACGATAATAATATAGACACTTCTGTACCAAGTACATCAAATCAGGAACGGCTAATGAAACTGTGGAAATCTAAAGCTTTACTAACGAAGTTTGGTACGAGTAAAAAAAATAAACAAGCAAAAGAAAATCAAGACCAACAGAACGCATCAGATGATATGACAAGTGGCGAGACCGTAGTGGGAGAAAGAAGATTTTCCGGACTAACCGAAAGGTTGTTAGGTATAAATGAACCAGAGAATATACCCGAGAAAGGCTTGTCTAAAGATTGTTATTATAGGTGTGTGAAGACTTTTATTATTTGCGAGTTTAATCTGGCTGCAGGTTTCTTTGGTGAGTACTAGGTTATAGTTCGTATATTATTTGTGTAAATAAATAAAAAAAACTTCCGAGAGCGCCCTTGAAAAACGTATATTGACGATGGCGATGTTCTAAAAAGAGGCCAAATTAAAAGTACCATCGCGAACAGGGATTCTTGAGCCACTTACCTATGTTTGTAACTTGGTCGTGTAATACTAATCCAATAGTTGACATCTAGTCAGTCAGATCAGTCATTGATTACACGTCTAAATTGTGAACAGTGGCAAGTGGCTCAACAATCCCTATTCGTGATTGTACTCGAAACCGACGAGTGCGAGGAGAGTGAAGCGAGGGAAGTATGCGAGATTAGTAGCGAATGGCGCTCTGTTGTCTCTGCCTACCCCGCAGGCGTGAAGTTTATGTTTGTACGTAAAAAACTGTTATTAACACATTCAGAACCAAGGACCCGGCTCCCGGGTTCTTCAAAACATTCGTGAGATACCGAGAACCCGGAAGCCGGGTTCATTTTGTACTAGCTATAGACTACTCGGTTCCGCGCAGATGTTTTGATTTTAGGCTTGGTCGTGAATGTGTTAAATGTAATATTATGCTGCGAAGTGTAAAATAGTCATGAAATCTTACACTCCAACTCTCGCGAAACTAGATATATCTAATATTAAATTTCATTGGTAATCCAAGGTAACTAACAAACGCTTTGTTACAGAACTGTTGGACTTATTGCCTTTCATCAAATGCGCAGCGGCCGCACTCCTGGACGTCATTAAATGCGTTTTCCAAAAGACATTTAATCGCTCAATGAGTAACGACATCGAAACAAGGAATGCAACGGAGATACATGAGACCCTTCAAGACATTATGCAGCAGATTGTTAAGGGAATTAAGGACATAACCAGGAACCAGACTGTCACAGATTATGAGTATATTTTGGACTGATGCACATGTACCGATGGTGGTATAGAGGGCCCCAAAACTAGGATGAGAAGAGAAAGTGCCTTAAATAATTAAAATCACGTAATCATAAGCTGATAAATAAATATTAAGTGGTTACAATTATAATTTTAACTGCTGCTAAGTTTTTTTTTTCTATTGTAAAAGGCAAAGGAAGATAGGTTCATACAGCCTCAGCAATCTTTTAAGGCCGTAACCATCTCTGCTGATTTTATTATAATGTTATTGAATAGAATTATTGCATGGTAAAGAATGGTATTATGGACAGGAGTGATTCTACAATCTTAATGTTTCGTTCGGTTACATACTTCCATATATTTATAGAAACGTAAATTGAACTTTTTAGAATAAATTATTTTTCATTAAATTCTCGTCGGAAACAGAACAAATAGTTTGAAGCAATAGAGCGTTAGTAGGCGAGTGATTAAAAAAAAGTACATAAATTAAGGGTTAATACAAAAAAAACCTCAATCGCTTCCTTTGTGTAACGAAAATTATCTACACAAAATGTATGGGTAATTATCATTAAACAAAGGAATCAATAAACTATTGTTTTCATTAAAGCCCTCAACTTTGTTTTTTTTTTAAACTACTCAGGCGCGATCGCGAACCGATTCCATGATCATCATTACCTAATGATGATTACCTAATCAAACTCATCATCATAACCTCTGAACGTACCTTGAGCATCCGCAAGAGCCCCTCGAGCTGTTGCATCAGGTGCTTCCTCGACTCCTGGAGCGAGGACAGGTGGCCCTCGAGCTCGTCCTTGCGCTGACGTAAAGCCCGAAGTTCGGACACCAGCGGTAGGCAGAGCCCGAACCGATACCATCATCTATAGCAGGGGTGGCCAACAGGTGGATCGCGACTGGACTAACAGTCGATCGTGGCAAGGCAATGACATAAATATGTAGACCAGACGACGCAACGTTATCACCAACTGCTTTCAATAATGTAATTGGTAAATCGCACAGGGTTTCGTTTGTAAACAGGAAGTTTTGGGTCCAATCAAGTTGGCCACCCCTGCTCTATGGTTATTGGCTAGTTTCTGTGACAGCGACGGTTGACATTTATAAGTGACGAACCACTAATGGTTTCCTGGTTGCCTTGACCTCACATACCTTGAGCATCCGCATGAGCCCCTCGAGCTGCTGCATCAGGTGCTTCCTCGACTCCTGGAGCGAGGACAGGTGGCCCTCGAGCTCGTCCTTGCGCTGTCGTAAAGCCCGCAGTTCCGATACCAGCGGCGGGGCGGAGCCCGAGCCGCCGGCGGACGCTTCCGCCTCTTGCTGACGCCTGGACACAGTACGCTGATTAGAAAAGTAAAAAAACCAGGCAAGTGCGAGTCGGACTCGTGCTTGAAGGATCCCGTACCAAAAACTGCATAAAAATCACTTATGTTATATGGGGAGCGCTCGCATATTTTTAAGCAAACCCGGTATCGCCGCAAATTATGATAACGTTTCAATTGAGAACATTATAACAAACAATAGCAAGTGTATTTGCATTATTAATTTCCAGTTTTACCTTTGGATTCCAGACATAATTTCATACATACATACATCACGCCTATATTCCCAAATGGGGTGGGCAGAGCATACGAAACATAGCAAAAACTTGACTATTTCACGTTTCATGGCCACTCCAAGCACAATTTTTATATTACTAGAGGCGACTATGGAAATAGGTTAAGGTTTATTTCAGGCGACAGGTTAGCAATCTGTCACTATTATATCTGCCAACACAAAACCTATAAAAATATGCGAGACATTTTTTTTTAATAACAAAGAGTATATAGGTATAAAGAGACTTGCATACCAGTGTTTCGTGTGGTAAGAGTAAAAGAACTTTGTAAGGGGTAGTCGGTTTACTCACCGGAGTCGAGCTATCTCCCGCATGATCTCCCTGTTCTTGGCTTCAAGCTGCGAGATCAGCTCGCGTTGCTGCCGCGCCGCGTCCACCTCCGATCCTTCCGATGCTGAGCGACCCTGTATCCAATATAATAATTGAAAACCAAATAGTATGCAACATAAAAAGCTCCAAACATGAATGCACGATAAACGCCTTCAAAGTAGATGAAAAATGTCAAAGCATGCAAATATTTCTAATACAAAATTGATTTTGTTTTTTTTTTTTTGTAAATCGAACATAAATAATGGGTAACTGAGTAGTAAGTATACTTGATTTTTAACGTGTGAAGAATACACATTTATAATGAAAATAACGTGGTTATGCAACATGGTGTATGCACGCGGCGAGCGCCAGCCTACTGCCGTACAGTGTAGAGTAAGGAACCACTAATGCTTACCAGTTCTGGCGTCAGCGAAGCTGATCTCCCTGCGCGGGGCTACGACAAAAAAACAACGACATAAAATACATGATATTTCTAACAGACTTCAAAAAAGGAGGAAGGAGGTTCTCAATTCGAACAAATTTTTCATTTTAATAGTATTGTGGAGTTTAGACTTTATACCGACAGAATTCGAAACGATATCTCTTTCGTTGTCAATTGAAACACCGAACAACCGAAATATTCCCAATGCTCTAATTTATCGCGTGCTAAACGCCCTTAATCGACAATTGCAAAAGTGTAAAGAACATGGTGGTTGATCGCATTCGGCGAAAAATAGCTATCATAGTCTAGTGTCTAGTGTAAAGACGATGCTGTGACCGCTTTAGGTGAACGACTCAATGTAATTAACGCTTTACTATATCATAAAGTAAGTGTTACCATGGTGCGATTCTCGTGCGCCAGCCGAGCGGCGTAGCGCGCGATGAGGCGGTGCTCGTCGTCAACTCCGCGCGACAAATGCTCCGCTATGCCTGCGACAAAAAAAAATAGCTTTCGATAAAAATTAAAAAGTTATTCCTATTTTTTTTATTCCGTTCCATGACCGCCATACCAAGTATATGAAAAAAGTAACGGACTGAAAATTTTTGAGTAAGAGCTTTTTTTTATATTTAAGAAAAAGGAAATGTAGTCTTTGAGCTGATCTCGATGAAAATACGCGATTTGCTGTCGCAACAGTTGTAAAGCGGCGGTCATACTGCGTCGACATATTGCTTTTTCCGTATACAATTTGCCGAAACGACGTCAACTAGTTTGGGGAGATCCTTAGAAGCCATTTTCTCGCTCGACGAACTTAAGTGATTGGTGGGAATACATTACAAGTGTCAGCTAGTACTCACTGCGATGCGTAGAGCGCGAAGAACGTGAGTCCAACGAGCCAGTATTGACGTAGCCCGCCGCGTATTCAGGGAAGCCGTTGTGAGCGGGCACCGGGGAAGGAGGCCTGCGGGAAAAATATCAAAAAAATAGTAAGAATTACTTTTAGGACATGTTTTTCTTGTCTTATAAATCGCTGGAAGAACCCGAAAGAGATGCATGGACTAAAGGCGTTAGTCATGGTGCGATATGGTACTGTTGCAGTCTGTGTGTGACACGTAGCGCCCTCTATACTCTATGCCGGGTACTCACACGATGTGGCTGAGGTCGATGGTCCGCTCGGGCCGGTCGGGGTAGCGCGGGACTTGAGTGCGCGCGCGCTCCGGCACGCATCGGAACGATTTCCGAAGCGTCGCGCCGATCTGCTTTGATGGCGATTTCTGGAATATGACGTTTTATTTCAATGTCAAGCGCTTGAAAAGACTAGTAGTGAGATCTCTCCAGGTAGTTGTTATACTGGTAACCGAGAAGTCGAAGAAAGGGAGTTAAAAATAATAGTCGGTCGTCGATTAAAAAGCGGTTGTCGTTTGTGTTGCTTTTTTTACTTTTGCCTGTAGTAGATAATTGCCTAACCCATGTAATCGCACAGAGACATGTCACATAGTCAACTTAGTTGTAGTCGCATTCTCTTGATCGATAAACATTTAAAATAGCATGTGTTTCTAAACACCTGGAGCATCTATCCTTGTTTTACCCTACCTAGAGATACTGTCTGACGGTACGAAATAAAGCTATCTATCTATTTATCTACTCACGTAATGCGCGTACTCCTTGACCTCGTGGTCGTTGGAGTGGGGATGCGAGACGCGGCCGCGCCAGAAGCAGTCCTGGCACAGCGTGTAGTTGGCGCAGCGCGCGCAGCGGTAGCGGAAGCCCGTGAGTGATCCCTGCCGGCACGCCGAGCAGGCCAGGGGGTGGACCACTGCAAGCATACAACAGTTAGAGGGTACTTACTACAGAACTAACTAACAGCGAATAGAAGGGATAGAATATAAAATTTAACAGTTTCAAAAAGAGAGTTGACATGTTAAGTACCTTTGACTAGAGAGAGTGCTACCAGTTTTTACCCTTGGGATACGGAACCCTAAAAAACTGACTAATTAAAATGTCAAAATGAAGCAACTGATAAGCCAAAGGAAACTTTCATAAATTGTGGAATTTTTCACTAAGGTTAGGGATAATAAAAAGTTAATTTTCACGTCTGGGGATTACTGATTACAATTTATTGAAATAAATAAATAAAATACTTAGTTGAGAAGCCGCCGAGGCTCTTAAATGAAAGGCAACGAGCTAACCCGATCCATTTCGAACTAAAGTCGATTTGAGACTTGAGTTATCCGTATCCGCTTTCTGATAACCCCCACTAGTTCCGCAGAGCGATCTTAAATTAAACCACAGCGTGATGTATAGCAGCAGCAGATGGGCGGATTCTGCACGAGATCCTATAGTTTGTGAGAGTATTTTTCAAAGATTATATAAGATTTTTTTTGTAGTTGACTAACTACCCAATCATTACCGTTTTCAACGCTAGCGAGCCGATGTAGAAGAGGCAGCCACACCAAACATGGTGGTCCAGGGTCTGACATCAGTGTATCCAGAAAATCATTCACCGTGATCTTGCCATTCTGTCAACAAATACCATAGCTACAGTTCAAATATTTCACTTTACAACTAGTGTCATTCAATATATTAAGTAACTTTCAAGCATGGATATTGTTAAGCCGCAATTATACTGCGTCGTTCAGCTCATACGGTCGCTGCACGCATTCTAAACTACATCGATCAACGGACGTCGTCTTTATTAGACTATCTCCCAACCGCTAGGTCAGGCTGAGAGCTGCCGCTCGCCGCATGCGGCCTACTACCATATTATAGACTTTTGCGGTCACTTCATGTAGCATGTGTCGCACAACTCAGTGTAATAACCGGTTTATAACAACGACACATTTCACCGCAGTAACTGTTTTTTGTTTCTAAAATAAGGTTCTAGAGTGGCTCAGTGGCCTGATAGTGAAACTCTTACCTGATTGAAAATAGAAAGTGCCAATGAATCGTTATAACTAAAGGAAGGTGATTCGTACACCGCAGCCGGCAAGGCCAGCACTTCTCTCAAGTAGTCCGAAAGCCTTTTCATCAGCAGGTGACCATTACCATCTGACAGTTGCGAGAATATATCTGGAATAAGATACATTTATAATCTACGAGTATACTATACTAATACTAATACTAATAATATAATAAAGCTGAAGAGTTTGTTTGTTTCTTTGTTTGTTTGAACGCGCTAATCTCAGGAACTACTGGTGCGAATTTGAAAAATTCTTTTTGTGTTGGATAGACCATTTATTGAGGAAGGCTTTAGGCTATATAACATCACACTGCAACCAATAGGACCGAAGAAACAGTGGAAAATGTGGAAAAAACGGGGGAAATTTGAGTGCAGAATTTCCCAGAGACAAGTGTTTTTAAGTGGGCTATATCCACAGACTTATATTGAACTATACTACAAAACCTAATTAGATTCCAATACACGTCAAAAAAACTGCCAAAGATGGCGGAATGTCACAGTGCATTGACGTTTGTGACAATGTGACGTTTCAGAGAAAACCAACCTTTGGTACAATTATTATGTTAAAATTAAATTATTTCCAAATATAATAAAGGTCATCCCAATTTTAACAAATGTTTTCTATGCATTAATCGCCTAATAGCATTGAATTGTCAGACAAAGACCTAAGATATCGTATCATATCCGATAAATAAAGTATTCTCTATGTTAATATGTTGCGCGTGAATAGTTTACATACTAGTACACTAGTTTTACCTAATATAACCAGTTAAAAGGTTTTTCTGCGATTGACTATCAAACATGTAAGCTTACACATTCATAATATTAGTAAGATTTTTTTCAGCTAACTGGGAGTCCCACAGCTGGGCACATGCCTCCTATCAAGCATGAGAGAGACTGGGTTATAATCCTCATGCTGGCCCAGTGCAGGTTAGGAATTTCACATTCATACATGTTTTCCTTCGACGAAAAGCTAGTTGAGAATATCAAATGACATTTCGTACATAAACCTCAAAAAAAGTTACTGGTTCAGAGCCAGGATTTGAACCAGAGCGGAGACCTTTGCTTTGCAAATCCAAAGTCCAAACTACTAGGCCACAACGGACGGGCGGACGACAGCGAGATCTGTATTATTAATTAACAAAAAGATAACCATTTTAATAACCTTTTTACGTAAAAATATAATTGTTTCTTTTTCCTAAAAATGTAATCGCACATTATTCGTTATGAGAGTATTAATTGATACCAAATGTTGTCAAACCCTGAGTTATTGCCACTGTAATATAGACTTTTTTGCAATAAAACGATTTAATTGAATATCTTTTTTTGCGACGAGTATTTAAATAAGATTATTTATTTAAGAAGGAAAATTAAGTGTTGTCTTTAATATTATAAATAAAATAAACAGCTATCTATAATATTTACAGAAGTGAAAATGTACCGATCACCAAATATGTCATTTTAATGGCAGCACTTTTTTGACGTGTATTGGAATCTAATTAGGTTTTGCAGTATAGATACCGCGAGTTCCTGCATTTGTATGAAAACCAAGCGTGTCACTTTTTCTCAACGGTAGGTATCGTCACATGAGCGCTTTAGTGATAGAAATTGACAGTCCGAGTGAAACCCATTCAAAGATGATGCCACCTTATTCAAATTATCCAAATTATTATAAATTATCTTTAGGCAGTTAAACCTGATCTAAGTGTTATAAAACTAAATGAAATCGCGCCAAAGGAGGAGCATTGCTCTTCCTTTTGGCTCCATTTTGGCACGCAAAGTACATACACTTGAGTCATCTAGTTCGATATAAATCTGTGGCTATATCTATGTGTTTGGTCAGCCTCAGTCCGGTAGCAAAACAATACTTACATCTCAACTTATCCATAAGTTTACCAGCACACATGGTGGCCAAAGCTACTTTGATAGAGAATACTCTTATTTTACCAACATTTTCACTGAAACAAGGACATACACAATAGTTAAGATAGTTAATAACAATATAATGTCAGAGATCCCCATGGGGATAAGTTCGCTTTTGTACATGAAGCGGTTATCCTGTATCTTGTTTTTTTTGTAATTGTTTTACATACATTACATACATACATTACATACATATTCTCACGCCTGTATTCCCAAGAGGGTTAGGCAGAGCACATGAATTCAAAAATTCAGTGCCACGTTTAGCAACTTGAGGGTAACCAGATGGTCAAACGTGATATTGTGGTGACAGGTTGCTAGCCCATCGCCCACAATACACCAACCCTTTCCCAGAGTCGACTCTTACGACACCCACGGGAAGAAAGGGGGAGGTGCTATTCTAACCCGGCACCACACGGGTATTTATGTGCAATAAAGAGTTATACACTACAATGTCCTTGATAATATGAATTAATAATATATCGTTATAATCAGATCCCAATATCTGTGGTGAACATTCATTGAAAGTAAAAGGGATGGCTCTGCAAATTAACACATTCAGAACCAAGGACCCGGCTCCCGGGTTCTTCAAAACATTCGTGAGATACCGAGAACCCGGGAGCCGGGTTCATTTTGTACTAGCTATAGACGACTCGGTTCCGCGCAGATGTTTTGATTTTAGGCTTGGTTGTGAATGTGTTAATATTTTTAGCATGCAAAATCAACCTTTTTTTTCCCAAGAAAAAAAATGTATTCCATTTAATTGATTCTTAATCTATCCAAAACTATAATCTGTGACAAGACAGAAATGCTTAATGAGCGCAAAAATAGAAACTACATACATACATACATAATAGAAACTACATACTTACATTTAAAAAATGAGGACAATTTTTTTAAGTGATATCATATAAAATCAGTATTTCTAATGTTTAGTAGAGTACATTTATGGTTCTATACCAGCACACAAGGTGTATAATGCAATAAACAACAGGCTATGATAATGCGGTGTCAATTTCATTTAGTAAGGTCAAATGGATCTGATAACTTTTAGCCTTGACTGCCCTCATAATAATTAACTCTAAAAGATATATTTTTACTAATTCTAGCAAATTAAATGGCACACTCAAAGGTTTTAATAAATATTTGAAGTACAAATACATACATCACACCTGTATTTTCAAATAAAATAGGCAGAACACATACATACTTAGACAAAACCATGACTTTGTTTCATGTTTTGTACCTATTGTTAGGTTTAAGTTACATAAAAGACATTTAATAATTTACTTGATATTTTACATTTATTTCTATAGCTGGAACTATTATTATGCCTAACGTGACCATACGTCCCGCTTTGGGCGGGACAGTCCCACTTTCAGGCAGTCTGTCCCGGTG
Organism: Adoxophyes honmai; assembly: GCA_005406045.1. Classification (NCBI taxonomy): domain Eukaryota; kingdom Metazoa; phylum Arthropoda; class Insecta; order Lepidoptera; family Tortricidae; genus Adoxophyes; species Adoxophyes honmai. Next base: position 42,025 of record BHDV01071842.1, read on the forward strand.
TCCCTCGCGAGGCCGAAATTGTCCCGCTTTCGCAAACAGACCAAACAATAATTTAAAATGTATTTTTCTCACACAAAGTATGTGGTACGGCGCCCCGCGCAGGAAAGCAGACAGATCTGCCGACGTGGGAAGAGGTACAAAAAGTGCTGGATTTACTAATCACATAAAGATTTATAAGCAATAGCAAAGATACAAAAGTCTGACGAATTTTCACTAATTTCAAAAGTTTTCATTTGGCTAGAATGCCGAGAGTGTTTCTTATAATAATCGGTAGGTCGAATTATTCCAGCACTTTTGTACCAATAATATCAATTTTACAACCATTTTTTTACTACATATTTCCTCAGAAGTCCCGCTCTGACTAAAAAAATTAATGGTCACGTTAATTATGCCACAAGTTAATGCATTGTTCAACTTTGATGTGTATCTCAATTTTATGTAAACTGATGATTGAAATTTTGAATTTTATGCACCTCATCTTTGAGTTTATTTTCCACTTAATAATGTGTTCTTTACAAAGAAAATTTGGCTGTTATAATTTCACTATTAATTTGTATTTTTTATTAAGTATGCCTCACAAGTAAGGGCCTCACGAGGTTAAATTTATTATGTTAAAATGTACTCACCCAGTACTATAAGCGGAGAGCAACCAGTTCAGAAGTAATGCAGAACAAGCTTCTACAGACACTTGGTGTGCCGGAGGCAATCGTTTGTTCAAATTGTGGTAGAGAGAGGACACTAGCGTCTCCAGGCGGGTGACATTCACACATGCATTTGGTTCTAAAGTGTTCAGGGCATTTTCACGGAATGCCTCTATTACATTCCATATGTCAATTACATGTACTGAAAGAGAAATTTTATACAATTAAAAAAATTCAATAATATCTTATACTTTGAATCAATACAGGTTCTGGTCACTTTGCTTAATTTGATTAGAATCAGAAAGTTGTGCAACCATATAACTTTTTTTTGTTTATTGGTAGATATTAAATTTGAACAATGTAGCAAAGTAAAGCAAAGTAAGTAAAGTACAAAGATCATAACACAATTCTATATAGAAAGAGCTGTCTTTTAAAACTTAAATCTGTTGCAATTTCTTAATCTTCCCTTTAATATTTTGTTAACACAAAAGACATTAAATCAAAACTTTACTCACAGTTACATTTCTTCTGAACATATCGGAGCTTGCAAGCAGTTCTGTATGAGGCAAATCGGATCTGGTCAAAATTCTGTTCCCTCATCTCCTGGTGCAGCTGAGAGCGAGGGTCCGAGCCCCCGACACCTGAATTGGGCATTCCGCCCATACCTTCACGCTCTAAAGACATTCTGACTCCTACAAATAATTAATTGGTCAAAATAAGCCCAAAATAATCACTATCTTTATTTTACAACGTATAAAAGTCCGTAAGTATTCTTTGTTTATGTATATGGACAAAAGAAGACCGCCACAGCTTGCCTACTAATTTAAAACAACACCGATAACTGACTCGAATATAAGAAGCGTCCAGTTGAGCGAAAAAAATACTTTTACTCCACCTGTTACGGCCAAACATTACACACACCTGCTATTAGCGGTTAACTCATAATTTTGTTGACATAGCGATAATGAATTCACGGCGCGACGGCTAATATTTTCGTAGTTATATCGATTGTAAGACACTAATTTAAATGATATTTTTGTCTGGTTATTTATTTCACGTATTAAGACTAAAAGTACACAGTGACACAATAACATACATATGTTCTCGAATAATACAGATATAATTAATACTTTTCCGGCGCTTAATGTTATGAATACGTAATAAAGCACATTACTTTAGCTAATAAATTAAGAAATCTTGGAATCAACATGACAAGTCTGCCATTGAAAGTACGCTCCGTATTTGCTTTCTATTTATATCATTAATCAATGAAATTTCTAAAATTGTTCATCATGTTCTTTCAAAAAATTCATAAAACTCGTATCTATTTGTCAAACAAAACTGGGTAATTTTGTAATCATATCGTCAAAAAATTAAGATAACAACGGAAAATATGGTTTATAGGTAATAGAAAGCGATTTGGTTTGCGTGTAACGAATCACTTCTATTTAGTCTAGCCAGAATAAAATTAATAATCATTTTTGCTATGGGAACCATTACGGAAAACAATCTTGAAATCAATTGAAATTTAAACAGCCAAATTAGTGACCTTTGATAAAAAAACTAATCTGTGAGAATTAAAAAATCCTAACACACTCATTTTCTTCGAAAGCACTCCATTAACCTGGTAACTTTTCACTGAGCCACCATCAGCCGCCAAGCCGCCATCTTCAATTCAATTTAATCTTCTTCGTGGGTTTAGTTTTTTGTGGAATATTCTAATTTTATTTTATTGCAGCTTTCAAATCAAGGTACGTTTATAAATATGTCAACGAGAAGCGCAATCAACGACGCGAGACGCGACACGGTACCGTACTTAATAACTTTTTGATTCCTAAAAATAAAACGAATACGATTGAGGATTAAACACAAATACCTATAAGTTTTACGTAAAGATGTTTAATCAAGGTTTTATTTTTAACTTTATTTTATTTTGGCTATAGCTTCCTTGCATACACTATATAAACTTATTTAGGAATATTGTGCATTGATATGGCAGTAATAGGCTGGTAAGAACTGTCACCATTTTTATAAAAGTGGTAGGTACGGTACCTACGTACCTATTTAATTAACTTATTGACAGTGAATCTAAAAAACCGGCCAAGTGCGAGTCGGACTCGCGCACGAAGGGTTCCGTACCATAAACCGCAAAAAAACGGGTCCATATTGGGTTGCATAAAATTTTGAAGTCATACATTTTATAAGCATACATAGTTTTGTCATAATCATCATTACGCATAACTGAAGTAAGCCATAAATTTTTATGCATAATGTTTTATGGCATACATTTAATTCGCATAAAACAATATACGCATACTTTTTAATGGGCATACTGTATAAACGCATAAACTGGTTGTGCATAAAACATGCGAACCATAATGTACGATTCGCCATATTTGTTTTGCGCATAATAATTTGCATAACCTAGCCTAACTCAACTTATTTTTTTGGCTGCGATTTGGTTAATGTGAGGTCACAGTTCTAACCTAACCTAACCTACTTTTTTGGCAGTGATTTGGTTCATACGAGATCACTGTTCTAACCTAACCTAACCTACTTTTTGCCAGTGATTTGGTTCATACGAGGTCACTATTCTAACCTAACCTAACCTACTTTTTGGCCATTAATCATCAATGTTATGGCTGGACAAATGTATGACAGCCATAATTATGACTGAAAATAATTATAATCATACATTTTATGACAATAAAGATTTATGTCATTCGTCATTATGGTAAAACCATTTATGACTAAAAATAATTATGACAGGGAACATTATGACAATAGTGTAATGTATGCCAAAAAAAAATTATGAGTTTCAACTTTATGGTTAAAGTGTTATGACAATGGTTTGTATGCGACTAAAAGGGCACCCCATTTGCTTGCCTATACTCAGCAAGGGGACATTAACATAATAATAGTAGTGTACTGAAGGTAATGTTTTTTTACTGACGCCATGATGAAATTTTGAGGCTCAATAAAGCACATAGTAATTGAGCTCGCCTGCTTGACGTTATAAAAATAACCGACAACCGAAATCGATCATTCACTTGTTTAATCGGAAATCGATTGTGTTCGATGCCATCGATTTTTCCAAAGTATTGCCACCCCTATCCTAGTCCAGTAACTGATCGCTCGCTGACCCCGGATGTTAAACATTGAATAATGCTCTAATATAGATGTCCATTCACTAAGCCTGATGGATCTTCGGCCTCTTACGCTCGTGAATAGGCATTGGTTTTATTGAGCGCTTCCGATTCCGACGGTTAATCGATTTGTTTCTACACTAGTGTGGTTGATAGGCGGATTGATTTGTTAGTTTGCTCGTTAGTCGATCTCTCTAGTTTGGTTGTTTTTGTGTGCATTGTCTTTGTTTATTTACTTAGTTTGTTTAATTGTTTCATGGATTTAAAGTTTTCACAATTGCATAATACTCGTATCATAAGGATTTCTTATTGTGGTGGCCGTCGTGTCTTGAGGGGTGCCCTATCATCCAGCATCATTCTTCTCTCACGGCTGCGCGTCTAGGTTTTCGTGCACGGGCTGGTTTGTAGTGGATTTGTAGTGGATCAAGTCAAGTTAGTTTGACGGCATGGCCTGATGCCATCAACTCAGTCCTGAACCATCAGCCGCTCGATGAAAAGTTCTCCGCGTCTACAATATAAGGATTTAAACTCATTCAGTCATTCGATGTAAATTTTACTAAATTGAAGTCTATTTCGGCGAATAAACATTTACTTTGCAGTCCAGGGCAAGCTCAGTTTTTTAGCTTAAAAAAAGTTTATAAATCGTCAATACAGCGTTTCTCATTAATGTTTACATACCATAATCAAGTTGACTGAACTTAATGATATACAATCGAAGGCTACTAACGTATACGCACATTAAAAGGCTGCCAAATTATGACACATTCCAGGAAAACATTCAAGTTTTCTATATTTAGAGTCCAGCCCTCATCCAACTTCGTACCTTTTACTTGTTTGTACGTTTGCAAAGAAACCCTTTCATACCCCCGTCAAAGTCATGTTATCTCGTGACACCGAGTAGCCAAATACGGTCTACGGCGAGCCGTCCTTTACTTTTAATTTGCCGTTGGGATTACCGCTGATAAGGACGAAATTGTTTAATTTAGGCAGCTAATTTTCAATAAAACAGTAAGTGGGTTGGTAACGCATAAGCAATCTGTCTATAATTCTACCGTCTACTACGTCCGACGATAATTGGGTTATTGACAAAAAACTATTTAGTCTGTTTACCAAAAAGTATTGTACAAACAGCTGCAGAGAAAAGTAACCCCCTAGTAATGAACCATTGTATGGGTGGAGGCTACTTTCCTCTGCAGCTAACTGTACGTATATTTTCTTTTATTTGACAAACAAGAAATGATGAGGATACAGTGCTGTGAAGTTTCGAATGACGTCACGAAATGGTACAATTTATACCATGGCGTGACGTAACGAGCTCCCTTTCCGGAAGTTTGATAATCTCTTTTGGTATAAATAAGTTTGCTCCGGATTCTTTAAAAAAAGTGTATTTAATTTTTTTTCGTTACAAACAAAACATTTTTTAGGGTTCCCTACCCAAAGGACAAAAACAGGACCCTGTTAGCTACCGAGACTTCGCTGTCCGTCTGTCCGTTGCCAGGGTGAATCTCACGAACTATGCTAGCGCGACTGTTGCCTCTTCATAATAATACAACAAAATATAAAAATAAAATAATATGATTAAGATTAAACATAGATGAAAGAGCACAGACACAGGAATGGTGACAGGCTATTAGGCAAACCTAAACAATTATTTCCTTAGATTAAAAAAGTCAAAAATATTGTTTACACGTTTAAAAAAATTCGAGTGACTTTCATTTAATCGATCTGCTAGTTTTTATTCTTATTTGTTAGCAGAGGAAAGTTTCTTGGCATCGAATATTTTTCATCCGTATTTCTTTCTTGATTGGAAACCAGCAAACTTTCACGATAATGAACAGTAGTTGCTTTCAGCTTCTGGTTCCAGCTATTTTGTTGTGATTGCGGAAAAAATTGCCGGCCGTTCCATGCGGCGATTCGTTAAAAAAACCAGCCAAGTGGGTGTCGTGTCGTGCACGAAGGCTTCCGTTCAGTTGACAAAGTCAACAAATGCCTGCCTGTTATCATTTATTGGTTGGCGTTATTAATATGAGAACCCTTTTTGAATATTAAATTTATTTTTCATCACACTTGCTCGTCAATGGTGGTGTTACAACCGCGTATCCTTCAGGACAAAGGCCTAAATTGTAACCGCGGGAGTTATCATTACATCCTATGGGAGGTAAAGTTTAGTTTTAAAAATTGCAAAAGTTAGTATAGGTACGTTAGTTCAGACTAAGGAGGTTACAAATGTAAAAATAAAAATTCTGTTATTAAAACTTTAGGGCCAATTTTTAAATGCAAAATTTATGTAACATTATGAAACTGTATTAATTTAATACTTTGGATGTATGTCAACGCGTTTTTTAATATGAATTTTTCGTAAATTTGTTTGAACCTTTTTGGTAGAATCTGGCTGTATGACTATTCGAATTCTGTACGAAACATAGTTCTTGTCTGTGGTATATGATTAAAAAAAGTGACAATAGACCTAAACGCACTGACAGCAGTGACAGCGCAAAAGGAATAACGCGGCGCGGTGACGTGATGTCATAAATTTTCTTTAATTTTTAGTTTTTCCTCGCAAATATGATGAAAAACATTGTGTGTAACACGGGGAGTAAAGGACATTATAAACTCGAGACATGAAAGCCCTCCGCCTGCGGCGTCGGGCTTCTAACAGCCTCTCGTTAATAATGTTCCATTTCCTCCCCTAGTTGCTCAATGTACTATTAATTTCACTATTGATCAATAGAGTTAAAATACAACTGAGCATTTTGTGAATATTTCGAGCCTACCTGTTGCCATTATTGATATCGAGCAAAACATGGCAAAAACGGCTAACTTTGTTATATAAGAGCCCCCTTTAATCGTTGTTTTAGCTGACAAAGAATGGCTTTCCAACCAGAAATCTCCAAATTTATTCAGTTAAACCCCGAATGCAATTTGCTACAAAAATGCACGTCAATTGATCACAAGCTGTAATTTATCATTAACCGCAGTGAAGCGAGTGATTCTCGTTGCAGAGCGCATCCACGAAAAAGTCAAGCTGAAAATTGTAAATACGGGATGATCCGGCTTATAGTACCTGAGAAACGAGTTTCTGCACGAATATTGGACCTACCAATAATCCCCAATTGAATGCTATCGATACTTGCAGTCATCGGAAAAGGGACGTTTTAGAATGATGTACCTACTAGTTTTCTAGTGAATACGAAAGGAAAAAAATGTTCAATGTCAAAACAAGTCGGTCTCAATACACACACACTCAAACTAAAATAAATGTCTCTGTAGATATAAATTCTTCTTCTTTGGAACTAAACCTAAAAAAACCCGTACGTTACGTGCGTTCAGTGTTTCATTTTACACGAATTAGTTTTAATTACGTTGCTGTATTTCACGTACATACATCACGCCTATATTCCTTACTGGGGTAGGCAGAGCACATGAAACGTGACAGACAAAACCATGATTATGATTATTTCACGCTTCGCAGCCATTTCTACGAAAATTTTAGGTTTGTAAACAGATGGAAGAGGCGTTATATTGAACTGACACAGATATTTAAACACACACACACACACACATCTTCAGGCCTGTATTTTCAAGGCAGAGTACATGATTGAACATTAAACTACCGTGAGACTTACTCATGTTGAAGTCACTGATGTCGCGCGAAGAGAGCGGAGGCACGCAGTTCGCGCTTGGCTGCAGCTGCCGCCGCGGCTCCTAGATGAAGGGCTACGAATTAGTCCGAAACATGTCGAGCTAAACTCGATTTAATGTACGTGAGTTATCCGTTAAATTTTCAACATAGTACATGAATTCAAAAATCCAGTGCCACGTTCACCAATTTCAGGGTAATCAGATGGTAAAACGTGATACTTAAAGGGAAAACATTTGTAAATAATCAACTAACCTCGTGAAAAGCGCTCTCATGATCTTTACAAATGATTGGTTTTGTTTTATAAATGATAAATCTATCACATTGTTTCCTAAAACGCTTGTTTAAACAACGCAATCTATAATAATCAGGTAGTTAATGCTCGCACGGTAATTGGTATCCGACGTGCAGATTACTCTAATGACCAAATGGTTGCCAAATAGAGAATAGCTTCATAAGTTAAAACGTTAACCGGCTTTGTACAGCTATTACGGTTCAATCTAGGTGTAATTTATTTGTAGTGCTTAGTACTTTAATTTTGAATACTAATGTGAGCCCACTATTCACGGTGCGGAAGATATGGATGTGAATCGGACGTCGTTCAAAAATGTAAATAAAAATCTTGTTCAGTATTACCATTATTTGGCTAAGTGTCTCAAGATACCTATCTTGGTGCTACGAGAATCATTTTCTTATTCCGATTTTAATACCATAACTATTAAGTTAAAAACAAAGAATAACTAACGCAAAAACAAAATTAAAGTCAACTTGGAATATCTTGTTTCAGTGAGGTCAATAAATTCCTGAATCGCTCCGTGATAATTACTCAAAGTGTATCCAAACCCGTGGCATCGGCTACTCCAATTTAGTTTCACTATTCAATTATTCCTTGTTGTCCCCATGGGCCACTGAGTCAAAGGGCATAGGTGTGTGCTAAATACAATCTACAGCTCGCATCTAGCAGGCCGCAGCAACTTTGGCTTAGGCTGATGGCAAACCTTGATCAAAACTGGATCATATCCGTGATGGAAAACAACGTATTTCACAACAAAACTGTTGTCGATCGAGCGGTCGCTTTATCTTTCTTCCTTTCTTTCATTTTTCCCGCTTGATTTGTGTTCTATGAGTGTTCCGCTGCGCTCGCCCGCGCTTCCCGCCTCGGGGAATATTGGATATCTGTCATAAGTCATAAAATTTCGCATGCCGACTTTATAATGTGCCGCACATAGCGTGCCTTCGCAGAATGGGGACAATTTGTCGTATGAACTTCCACGGGAAACTTATAACGAAATTGATTTCGAAGACAAAGCTCAAATATCAATCGAATTTATATCGTCTCGGTTGAATTGAATTTATTCGAAAAACTACATCTTTTCTGTATTTTTGGACGTCTTTTGAAATTCAATAGGAGAAACGTCGATATAGCCGCAAGAAACACAATGTTTCTCATTGTAATATATTTTGTCCTTTTTTCCGGAAATATCAGGAGTGCAGAGAGATCCAGAAATGTAATAATATCTTTAATATCGTCCCAGAGATGGCTGTGTAAACATTCTTGGCGGGCCTAGGGTTATTATCGGCCTGGGGAGTTATGAATAATGAAATGAACGCCAGAATTCCTTTAGATGTGGCAAATGATCTGACGGCGAGTGTATTTGCTGTTAAAACAGAATTCATACCTCCTACTCGGTGTCGGACTCGAAATTAAATTTGAAATTCTTAGACTAATGGATACATCCAATTAGGAAAAGTGCCGTCAAATATTATTCCCTCGATGGAATATAATGAGCCGTCGTGAAGTGGGGAAATTTATGAGGCTCTTGGTACGAGGGTATTAGCCGTCAGTGCTCTATATTGCGTTCCGCAACACTCGCAGCGTATGGAAATGATACTACATCCGTGATGCATAACATGTTTCATGGCTAGATAGCGGTAATGCAATAATATTAGCAACAGGAAAATCTATGTTCACGAAGTAAATTTAAGCAGAATTCAGAGCTAAACGTTGTAAAGTTCGGAGCGGGGCCGTAAAATCGACGCCAATAATCAAGTGAAACAATTTGGGCTAAATGGTTTCACAAATTTTGATACTGTAATTAATCAAACCCTATGGTTCGACAAATTAGCGTGCAACTAAACAAGTTACCGGAAGGTATCAGTATCGGGACGCGGATACCTCGCCGGTAATTCGTTCGTATAATTAAGTAGACACGTTAGTGAAAGCCGAGGGCCTAAGCGGCGCCAGAGTGCCTGTAAGTGTTGAGAGGTGAGCGGTGTTATATAAAACAGCCCGAGTTAGAAAAAAACAGTGGAAGCAAGTATTTTTAGGCATGAAATTTTTACAAGTATCAATTTTGTAAATTGGAGTTATGAGACTAATGGGTAAATATTTGGGCGTTTGAACCGTTGTCATTATTCGCAACACTTTATTTATTAGATTTCTTTAGAAATAGGGACAATAAGTATGTCATATAGTTTCTGTGTCTTGCAAATAGGTACACATTAGACTATTATGTACACATTTCCTACAGAATCTGATAAACAAAGTGTTGAGAATAATGACAGCGGTTTAAACGCCCGAATATTTACCCTAATGAGAGTTGTGAACTTAGTGATATAACAGTATGCCATTGCCAACCAATATGCCGTTTAAATGTCGTTCGCGTGCAGCATCGTCAGATGTCAAGGAATTGTCGTTGCATCATGTTACTTATGCTGCTGTGACCATGTTTTCAAACTCGACGTCTGACGACAATTCTGCAAACGTCACTCATGGAACATGCAATCATAGTTGTCAAGAAGTGATATTCCAAGCTATTCTTTCCGATAAGATTTAAAGTACCATTCGTTAGACTTATGTACAGAGTGCTTAAGAAGTTGTCAGACCAGGGTATTCAGTTAATGCATTAGCGGGGTACCTAAGTGAAAAACACATTTTTATTAATTTTGAAATTAAATGAAGTTTGATCAAGGTAGCAGATTGTAGTTACAACATTTGGTTTATACGATAATTCGCCACAAAAAGTGGTTTTTATTACAGGCATGTTCATTTTAACCCAGGTACTGAACTAAATGAGGTTAACTTAGAGGTTTATTTCATTGAACACACATAGCGGTAGTAACGGAGTGGTGGGAAGCAGTGCGCTTTTAGCAGCAGCCGCCGCGGGTCCTAGATGAAGGGCTACGGACTAGCTCGAAAAATGTGAGCAAAACTCTATTTAAAACGTGAACTATCCGTATTTTTAATTATGAGTGTGTTCAAAACTTAAACGGCTTAATTCATACACGCAAACCAATTAATGAAGAAAAAACATTGTACATTTCACACCACACCACCGCCGTGGTAACACGAGACTCTTAATGACCATTCATTAGTCTTAAGACGTCTGTCCTACACTTGCGCCAAGGTGTTAAACTGAAACGCACACTAGTGTTTCATTAGACCGAACTGCGCGACCCTTCGCGAATGGGTGTTGTGAGCCCAGCTCCAGAACTGATGGCCTGGTAGGCCTTTTGTAGCAGCTAAAGCATGCTAGTAAAATGTTTATGCACCATGAAATTTACATGCGGATTTCATAAAGGATTATGACAAGTTTGTACAGAATATTGTTTTATTTTTTACGTGCTGTTGAGGACGGGCGGAGATTTATGGAAACTTGGGGGCAGCGGTTTACAATTACCCTCATCTTCGCCATCACATTCATTGTTATTGTAAAGCGGTACAAGTATTAGACACAAGTCCTGAAGTTTGTCTTTCGATGAACCTATTATAAACTCAGTTAGTGACGGTAGCGTCAAACGTAGGGTAACGGTAGATGGGCAGGATACGATATGTCAACGAATATACTTATTTGAGCCAGATTGTCTATTTCGAAAACAGGCAAGGTAACGAAATTGATAAACGCATTGAAAATGCCTGGAGGAGCTACTGGTCCATGGAGACGATAGTGAAGGGCAAACTTCCCATGGGATTAAGGCTCAATTCACACCGGAAGAGCGGCGAAGGGCGGCGTAGCGGAGGGCAGTTTCAGTGTCATGTCAATGTCATGTCAGTGTCATGACAATTTCAATTTTATTTTCATTACAATTAGACTTATTATCGCATGAGAAACTCTAACGTTGTGCGCGGATGCCCGCAGATCCGCGGGAATTCCAGCGCATTCCATAAACGATGACGTGCGACTGCGCGAGTCGTCGCGGGAATGCCCAAGGATGCTCGAGTAGTCGCGAGCGGCCGCTGTCAATATCCCGCCCAGAGATCTTGGACTTCCCGCGCATTCCAGCGACTTCCTGAGCATTCCAGCGACTTCTTGAGCAGTCGTAGGAATCCTCGCGCCTTCTCTACGGAGCGGGTCGCTGCGCTTTGCCGCCCTTCGCCGCTCTTCTGGTGTGAATTGAGCCTAAGGGGTTAAGATCCTGAAGTGCAAACTATCCTGCCCATCGATTTGAAGTATTTCAGGTCTGGCTGGCTAGATGGAGCCCGAGACAAAAACGAGTGGAAAAAAGGGGAGGCTTTTACCCAGCAGTGGGACACTTAGTAAAATATTTTAAAAATACGAGTAGATATAATATGATTTCGATAAAATGGCATAAGCGTAACTATTCACTGTTGTAACTTAAGTGATACAGTTAACACTGTTAAAATTAGAGGAATTCTGGTTAGAATAGATTTTCTATCCCAGTCTGAAAGAGCTTTTCAATTCGTTTTAATCTTAAGTAAGTACCTAATAAGTAGAATTGCTAAATGCCTGTTCTAGTAAATAAATGCAACAAAGAGCACACCGTAAAGAATGATAGTCTTAAAATCAAAATAGGTCTAAACTCATTCTGTTCTGCGGTAAGTCAACAATCAGTTGGTTTGACTGTACATGAATCTTTTCGTTTATTTGACAAACAAAACCATTTGGCGATACTATGCTTAGAAGTTTTGAGTGACGTTATTGTAGAGTATCATCTTTACCTGGGCATTGATGTGATGATACCTTTACACTGTTTTTATTATTTAATAAACCATTTAATATTTTTATCAAGATCTAACTGACATTAAATAGAATGATAATGTTCTATCCTATCATCGCTATTGAAAGGCTTGACAAAAAACTAAAACAAGTGCAAAACGGTAGATATCGTTGTACTCTCAAAACATCTAAGACGCTTTACTCAAAAACATCTCTAGAGGCTTTACAAATATTCGCGTTCCGATTAAGTTCAGCGCTCGTTTTTGCCGCCGAACTTACCTGAATCCGTTCAATAAGCAAGCACGTGTACGTAAAAGACCATAACCTTGCCCCTGTCCCTTTCTGATAGTAAGGTAGTAGTGGAAACAGCATTAGTTATCGAAACGCGAAGTCGAGTCGACTGTGAGTAGGGAAGCAGGTAACGAGACGCGGGCGACGTCTTTGATCTCTCACCGGCATTCGAGTCTCCTTTGCGTTCTTTGAGGACTGATTGAGCGCAGCACTCTATGTGCATACGAAAAACGTCTGCGCCGAGATTTACTACGTTTCCCCGTGAAAGAAACCGTTTTCTTTTCAGCTCCCAAAGTTTAGGCCGCGTTTAGTGGCTATTCGGAATGTATTATTGGGAGTTTTCAAGGCGGCTTCAATCAAAACCTGAAAGCCTTGGCCTTTGTGAGCCTTAATTGAAATACTTATTGGTAAAGGATTAAACAAGTTCGCGTTTACTTAACCAGGCTTATTGGAATGAGTGTTTTGTTTTATAAGTCGTGTTCAAAGTTTTTAATTACGTAACTTCAATTCTATTCAATGAACTTCATTTGCACGTTTATGTCCACTTGTACATTATTAGGGCAGTATTTAGATAAAAAAAAATCTTGTTAAGAAAATCAACGCTATAATATCATTTGCATCTTCTATCAAGAAGTGAGAGAAATTAGAAAACTCACCGCAAGGTATGCTCATAGCGAAATACAACAGTAGAATTAGTTTCAGACATATTTTTATAAATTTACACCAATCATCTAGACCCAAATTGGCAATTTAAGGCCTACCTAGACAACGACTAAACTTACTTATAAACATTCAAGAATCGAGAACAAGCACTCGTTCATCATACAAACAATTGAAATAATTAAGATACACATAGAAAGAAAGAAAAATAACATTAATATAACAATACACAAGATTAAAATAGTCGTTGTGCTTATTGAAAAAAATACGCCTTAAAAAGTAATACCTAAATAAAATACTATGTGTGCAATAAAATACTTAGTTAAATTCTGTGCCAAATAGCGCCAAAAGGGGAAGGATTCCAGACTTGTCTTCTTTAAATCCTTATTACATTTATAAGTATTGAGGTGGATCAGAAATCAGTTGGTTTGACAGTGTATTTAATTTTCTTATGTAGCCAAATAACTGAAACGCTGATAATATTGACTCATTTAAAGCAGGTCTAACAGTTCTTTGTCGCAAACCTGAAAAGAGCACAAACAAAAAATCCAATATAGCATTTATTGCCTAGCCCGCATCGACCCATTTCTGCTAACGGAGGGACAGAAATAATCTAGCCCATTTGCCTCAGAATGTTGGGTTCAGAAATTCTCATAATGAGAGTGGCTAGACTACGCGGTTTAGGCCTGCAGACGAGGTCCTAATGTCAATAATTACTTGAAATACACGTATACAATGTAGGTCTTTTGAGAAAGTAAGACTCTTTAAGGTCTTTAGAAGATCTTTACTTTATTAACGACACCAATTTCAAACCGATTGTTACTGGCTTACGCATGGTTTAACGGGTGACAGTTAGTTATTGTTATGTAAAATCATTCAGATTTTTATGTTAACGTGATAATAAAAAAAAATATTTTCAAGGCTTTCAGATGATTTATTTTATATACAACAAAACACAAGACAATAACAGGGCTTACATTATAATATCATTCACGCGCTTCTACGTCAAAAATATACCTAAAGGTACTTGTGTAATACCGTGATAATGACACTTATGAAGCACAACAACAGGACGGAAAATGAGGCCGTGGAGAAAGGCTGAGGTAAATAAGGTAATTAGTGAGACAGTAAGGCGCGGGTATAAATGTACCGGAAGAGGAATAACTCTAGACGCGACAACTTGTTTCATTAGTAACAATACCGTGAGTTCTGTTTGCTATTGTATACCACAATTACGTTACTGCAAGTGGTAACGAATAAACGCGCTTGGAATAGTTTCCGATTCAACTCGTCGATGACAACTGTCATATTAGTGACTTATAACTTATAACGTTATAACGTACTACAAGTCCCCAGTTAGATTTAATAAGTAAACTTTTTTTAGAGTCATACAACCTCTGTAAAATTCATTTCACAGAACGTGAAATCGTCATCTTTTTGTCTATGTAGCGTTTTATGTGCTCTGCGTACCCCCGTTTGGGAATACAGGGGTAATTGTATGTATGTTATGTATAATATTTATGCTGCAGCAACATCGAGATGACGGCGCGTCGTGTCGCAACGACACTTTCGTGCATTTCGTCATAAATTTCGAACCAAACTGCAGACGAAAATAAAATTGAGCCAGTTGGTTTATTATTCATCATTTTCAGAATTTGACAGATTAATTTCGAAATAACTCGTTAATGATCCATTTGATCGAAGGCATTTATTTATACCTTTTACTTTAGTTTTGGGGTATAATTCGAGACATAAATAGACTAAAAATACCTGCAGACATCGTAATCCTGTCTGGGCTATTTTATTCTGTGACGTCTTTATTTTCCCTCTCGTAATTGTCTCCAGTCCTACGTAAGTCCCAAACTATCCCTTATTATACCTACGAAGTACTGATTCAAACATTTTGTTATATTATTTCATACAAATTAGTGCACACAAGTTTGTTATTGAGACTGTTACGGTTTTTGGATGTCGCAAGAAGGGACTGTGAAAAATAGACCTCTGATTTTTTTCAAATTTAAGTGCGAGTTCGAATTTGACATTTACTACGAGGTAACTATTCGGTGAAGGAGATCATCGTGAATACAGCGATAATGTAATTTAGTAAAATTATGTGTGTGAAGTTACCAATCCGCATTGGGCCCGAGTTGGAACTATAGCTCAACCCCTCTTACACTGAGAGGCGGATTGTGCCCAGCAGTGGGGCGTATTTTGGCTGGGTTATTATTATTACTAGTAACTTGGTACTACTCGTAGGTACTTTAACCACTTTGCTTGCACTCACTTTATCAATGAGTGAGTTGTCGCCTCTACGGAAACACAGAACGTAGCAAGTTTATTGAGGCGTTTAGTACCACACGTAGAGGTCTACGTCAGGCGTAGCGCGTAATGATTTGCGTAGACGTCGTCGACTGCTTTCGGATAACAAGGTTCCTTCTGTGCTGTTTGTCTACGCATGCATGCTCTGTAATTGTGTGGTAACTGTCACAGGAGTTGGTTTGCATGTTAGTCAGCAGAAACGTACAGCCAGCAACAAAGCTATTGACACGGTTCAAGTGTCGAAAATATGTACGACCTTGACGTCGAGACAATAAGAGCAATACATATTTTTGGCTCTTTGACTTTATAATCTTAGTTTCTGATTTTACGAAGTATTCAATTCATAAATGAACTTGAAGATTATATTGCCAAATTTTTTCTTCCGTAAAACGGGGTGAGTAGAGGGAACTCTGTACGGTGCGTTTTATTTAAACTTACATACATACAATACATACAAACATACATATTCCCAAGAGGGTAGGCAGAGCACATGAATTCAAAAATTCAGTGCCACGTTTAGCAATTTCAGGGTAACCAGATGGTTAAACGTGATATTACAGTGACAGGTTGCTAGCCCATTGCCCACAATACACTAACTCTTTCCCAAAGTCGACTCTTACGACACCCACGGGAAAAAAGGGGGAGGTGCTATTCTAACCCAGCACCACACGGGAAACTTACATAATTTTATCAATAAATTTTCTATTGGTTGGAGTTAGGCATGAATCGTCGACCGCTTACCGCGTCTCGTTAACCTCGGTCAACGAACACTGTCTTTACACTAGACCGTCCACCGATCATCGTCACTCTTCACTCAGGCTTTTGCGGTCGACGCATGCTGGATGCGTAAGGTCACAGCACACATATCAACTCGGAAAGGGATCGCCACCGTAGCGCCTTTCGCCTCGACATCGTCCAGGCGTCAACCCGACGTATGCACGTAACCAAAGCGTATCAGCAGCTCCTGTACGACTACTCAGCTACGGCTAGGCGACACCGCGCTTACGGCTCGCCGACTGCTGGCTGACAAGGACAGGGGCAAGGGTGGATGACGTGAGCTCGCGTACGGAAAGACGTAAGCGCGGGGACGACGAGCCTTAAGCGCGGGAACTGCAAGTTGACCACGCACCGCATCGCGGTTCGGAGCCTGTTCCGAGGCGAGGCGGTTACGTTACGATTCCAGTTAGTGTGCGTTGCAGTATGGAGTTTCATACAAACAATACTGACCGGCTCGAGGCGATACGGAGGCGATCCCTTTCCGAGTTGATATGTGTGCTGTGACCTTCATTCAGCACAATGTTCAAATAAACTGTCTTCTTTGTACATTGTGCAAGACCGCGAATACGAAGAAACAATAAAGGCTTAAGTGTCTAATAATCCCCGACTTCATATGTTTTAGCTTCGTCCTATATTCTTACGACGATGAATATTCGCGGGGTCAAAAGTATCAGGAAAAGGCTGAACGCACAATTGTATCCCACAAAATCGCCTACAAAGGTCGTCCGTACCTTCACGGAGAGCGATTCGGCGAATTTTGTGTGCGGCGTTTTGGTTCGCATTCCATTTTGGGCTTGCATCGTTTGCTAGTCGCATTGGGCCACTGTTAAGGAACGTAGAGTGGATTGACTTGATTCTACGTATCTGGGACTTCTGTAAGCTTAGCACTGCGCGGCGTAAACAGCCGCGTGTGAGGCTATACCTGTCTGTGTCCAACTAAAATTGTCAGAATACTTAACACGAATATACAGTGAAGGTTGTGCATGAATTTATCGGATTATTGAAATCGTTCTTCATTCGCGAACTGTTATATCATTCAGCAATCTGACTGATACACACATCTCATTTAATGTCAAAAATGATACATACTTTCACACTTACAATCATGCCTGTCTTTCCAAATGGGGTAGGCAGAGCACACGAAACGTTACATAGACATGCTATGCCCGTTTTACATTCCGCCGCCACTTTCTGCTTTATTTTAGGTTTAATTAACAGATGAAAGATATATGACAGTGAGAGGTCGCTTGCCTGTCGCCTAAAGCATACCTTAACCTATTTCCTTAGTCACCTCTTACATACGGAAGAAATGGAGAGGTGATATTCTAAACCTGACACTACACGGGATAAAAATGTTATGCTTAGTTAAAACGTTAAGATAGCAAAAAGTATTATTGTGTCATAGTAGTGTCGCTAATGTAGACAAGCGCTGTAATTCTGTTCTTAGCCGCAATTTAGCTTCGATACTACGAGTCATATTTGCGAGCACCGCCAGGTGGTTCTAATTAGTGGACGTTGGAGCGCCTCATTCGGCCACAGTGTACAGTTCGACGCAGTAAACAAGCGGATTCATTTATAAATAGACAAGATTTGAAAACAACATATTGTCTTATCAAAAAAAGAATCATCGAAATCAGTGTACCTACCCGGTAAGGTCTGAAGTAATAGACATAAAAGTACAGTCGATTTGCGCATAGAAAACCTTCTTATTTTATAAGTCTGTTTAAAAAAAAGTGTGCCAGATGATTATGAGTAATATTTTTTTTCTTTTGTTTGTCAAACATACGACTTTACAATTTACAATGCTTAGAAGTTTCAGGTGATGTTATTA
This sequence comes from Adoxophyes honmai, assembly GCA_005406045.1. Taxonomy (NCBI): domain Eukaryota; kingdom Metazoa; phylum Arthropoda; class Insecta; order Lepidoptera; family Tortricidae; genus Adoxophyes; species Adoxophyes honmai. Next base: position 60,288 of record BHDV01071842.1, read on the forward strand.
TTGTGGACAATTTTATGTATTTTCGTATTTAAGTAGCGATTGACCTTTGTTGCACCTGATAGAAGGGCTACACAAGCATCATGCTTACCCAGGGTAACCGCTACTGGACACACCCATAACTGAATAATGCAAGTTTTATAGCGACTTCTAGCATAGTCTGTAGATGTTAATGTAAGAGGTATAAGTACAATAGTATTACGTGGTAGAAAATAAAAAAAGAGAACGAAAAATATTGAGTGGAAGTTATAAAATTTAATCGTTCTTATTCTGTTTACTGTGCGTCTAGTTTGCACTCTCTAATTGTCTCTTTCATACCATCGGGATATAAATGATAATTTAGGATATATTATCAAGCTTGCTCGCTATGAAAGTGTATTGTACGTAGAGCTGAGCGTTCTGCCTTCACCTGTATAAAGGTTGTTAGCCGTCTGAGTGATCACTTTGTAGTTCAGTACATATCAAAGATTTATAGTCGATGTCTCGAGGGTTCGAATTTTGTGAATAAATCAGGTTATAATATAAACTGCCTTTTAAATGCCTTAAATTGGTATTTATTGTAGTATGAAGTCCATTTAAATGCGAAACTTTACACATATAAAGATTGCCTTATTAGGTATACCAGTCTGATAACCCAGCAACAAAAAATCTCAGCGGATAAACATCTTCTTGACGTGATCAAAAGGTGATTTTTTTCGTTCCAAAGAGCACTTTTGAAATTAAAAAAAATTAAAGAATGAGGAAAAAACAAGCAGTGACATTAATACAAATTAAAACTTTGGTAACCGCCCAAATGTGCGAACTTATTTCTTATTTACGAATAAGCAAACACGATATTAATTCCCTATTTGGCACTCAAAGTGCACAGATGAGCTAGCCATGCGCCGTGAACATGGTTTTAAAATGGGCCCGCAAACTGGGCTATGTTTGATTTTCTGCCAATTTCGGCTCGGGACATTGTGGATGGAGGCATTTCATTTGCCCGCACGACATGTGCTGTGCCAGGCCAGCCAGGAATGAGCGATACAAGCGCCAAATGAACTGATATTTACGGATTAGTCTACTCTGGGATCCAGCCACCTGGGTGATATTGTTTAAAGCTACAGGTTGTAAACTAACCTGAAGAAGTGTCTTTTTGGAATTATTCAACGAGAATAAAGTTGAGTCTTGAAATAAGTGAATCGCAAGTAAATACTTTTTTCATATGAAAAAAATACCAGCTAAGTCCAAATCGGACTCGCGCTCGAAGGGTTTCGTATCAAAAACTGCAAAAAAAAAACCGATTTTTTTGCACTTTGAACCATGGTAACACAAGGTTGATTTTTCATCCTCATTTATTATCCTATTTTACAAATTTCACCCCTTATTTCGTTCCATAGATTTCAATTTTCCAAGTTTCCTAAGTTCCTTAAACAACTGAGAATAAAAGAGCATCACACGTCGTAAAAAGCATTACGCAAAAAAGTCTACACGCGGTTATAATAGACGCGTAAAAAGAAGCCTTTTCAAGCCACCCTTCTGAAACCATGCAAAATTACATACGACATTAAATAAATCGTGAACGGTGCGTAGGCAAATAATTTATCAGAAGCATGTCAACTAGAGTGGGCTTTTCTGGGGAGAAACATTTTGAGAAAAAGCGTATACATCGATCCATACGCGTATTTGATTGATGTGCGCTTAACGCATGTACATACTTGATTGATGAAAGGAATTCTCTTACTCAACACTTAGAGGTGACCGTCGTACATGCCTATACAGTGTGGCCTATAGACTAAGACTACGCGCCCTGAAAGGTACCTTTAACGGGACATTTTGATGGAAAGACTCCTTATTTAGTTAGTCCTTAGTAATAGTGCAGTAAAACATAAGAAAAACGTCAGCGTATCGAATGAAACACGTGTGACAAAAAATCACTTTGCCAAATGAAACATTCCACCAAAAATAATAATTCTTCTCGATCAAAGTATCAAGAACTTTGCAAAGCGTGAAATATTTTTATAACTGCTTCATTTTTAAACCTTAAAATTAATTAGGTAAGTACATTAAAATTACAATTAAGTCGCCTTCATAGAAACCTAACTTCAATAATATTTTTAATGTTTACATCACGTCTGTATTTTCACAGAACACATAAAACGTTACACGTACAAACCTATTGGTTTTTTCATGTTTCTTAGGCATTATAGCACAAACTTTTTTGATTATAAGTTACATAAAAGAGGTCTAGGGACAGGGTGCTAGCCTGTACAATCCATTCAAGAAATATTTCTTTCAGTTGAATAAGTTGTTTATGAACCAAAGTGTTTTTGATTTTTTGTAAAAAAAAGCTTAAAAAACGATTAAAATGTTTGATAGTTGGTATGAATAGGAGGTCTGACTCAATCCTATAGAAATATAGCTGTAACTTGTTCTGTTGTAAACTTGTTACAAAAGGCTGAATAAAGCCCTCAAGCGCGGTGTACTTAAACGTGTATAGCGTAGCTATTAAGATATAATAATGATAGGTAAGACGACAAAAACATCGCTTACTCTGTTAGTCAGATTAATAAAATTATTGTACACGTATTCAATATTTTGAGTAACAAAAAAAAGTTGAGGATTCAGTGCTCAGATCTGTTCAGAACGACACGAACAGCGTATGGTTTTTTGACGTGACAACGTCTTAAATTAGGTTGCGGCTGGGAGTCACTTATGAAAAAGTGTAACGCTCGGTAACGTTACGATGACGTCACCGAACGAGAGAGAGGCCCGCAGTGTTAAGGAGGTGGCGCTTCGATAGTGCGAAGCCTCTATGGTATCATGTGAGACGTCAAACGCAGACATGGACAGCTGTCACGATTGGGAGTTGACGTGACAACGTCTTAAATCAATAAATATTCTACCGAGAAAAAGACGTTGTCACGTAAAATCTTCGCCCGTAAAACCGACTTTACAGGCAACCATTTTTTTTTGTTTGCTTTGTTTCATACACGAGTTGTAATGTTGTAGACTAATGCCAACAGCACTTCAATCCTGAGTCCATAACTGTGGAAGTCTGCTACTAGAACATTCGAGTGAAGGGTTAGCCGCTATATTCAATCAACCTGGTTTAGCCCTACTATAGTAAGTAATAAAATAAACGTAAATTAATCACAGCGATGCTAAAATATCTTCCTAAGCTTGCTAGCTAAATAAAAACAGGAGATCTGATAAAAACAGCAAATATACGATTAAAGCGTAACGTGTAATCCAAATCCGATTATCCATAATCGTAGATGACATCCCTTTATGCTAGACCAAAGCAGAACATGCGAGCTTGCAACAAAACCAATAAATGGATAACGTTCGGAACATATTCACTTGCGGACTGGTTCGCTGATAGAATTATTGTAGATTTTTCTACGTATGGACGACTGAAACATTCCTTTGTAGCTCAAGTAAGCTTTGAAAGAAAATATTTCCACAAAGATACTGGCCGGCGGGAAGTGGACTTCGATACATATGTGACTCCAGGGTACATACAACCTGAGTTAGCCTGGCGAAGCGACCTACTTTACAATGGCAAACTTTTCGATTTGGTGCAGAATAGAGCTTGACGTAAAATCGTTAGCCGCTCACAGTGAACTACATTTTTAGCAACAATTAGGCCATTTATTTACTAAAAGAGTTTCTGTGTAAACCGGAACGTAAAATGCAAATGATATTGTCAACGTGCAAAATAGACAACGTGCCGATTGAAGTATTGCAGCTCGTTTAAATAATTAAGTTGGCTCAAGTAACTACAGCGATATATGCAAACAAGCGATATAGGCTCACCTTAATTACGGATCCTTGGAAGCAACTCATGTAATCCCAACACAAGCCATCAACGCCACGTGCATGACAAAGACTTAAACACCGCCAAGGGCGCGAATTAGAACAAGGTACACCTCATTTGCCGCGCACGCAGCCGCAAGCGCGCGCCAGAACGCGATTCGGAAATGACAAGCATCCCGTTTTATGAAATGAACGTAAGATTGTCCGCCGCGGCTGTCGGTAACAGTTAATTAACTTGGAATTCAACCCGTGACCTGAACTTTCGGGGTAGGCACAACTTCGGAGCCTTTTCAAAGGATTTGTGCGGCAACTTCATCTTGAGAGACGTCTCCTTTGGATAACTCATTAAAAACAAATTTCGGAAATCCTCGCAGCGTCGTGTGGGCCAACTTCGTTATTACTGTGTCTGAAAGAAAAGATATTATTTTGCAATAAGACCATGAAAATATGCCCGAGGTTTCGCTTTTTATGACGATTTTGTTTGTATCGTGCGATGGAAGTTTCGGTTCCGCTTCCCTGTTTCGGGGATAATTTTCTTTATGAGTTTGTAAGAGTGATTAATCTTTTATTAATATTCAATGAAACTTTGTTCATAAGCCGCCGCTTGATTAGTGCCCGCAACAATAATTAACTCGTTTTCGCTGTAAGTAAATTTGTAAAGTCTGGTAAGTTCTGTAGAAGTTAGCACCACACTTGTAATAAGTTTTGTTTTCTCAACCGTTCAAATCGTTAGATGATTTTATGAAGATAATGGAAGTTATAATTGAGCTCATCGAATAACTGAATAGCTAATTATGTGTTTGTTATTTCAGTGGGGATATATTTTTAAAATCCTTTATTTACGGATTTTTTTTGCACTCTAAGTAAAACTCCTTAATCGTAGCGAAGTATTAGATACATTTCAATGATTTTTAAGTTTGTCTGGTCTCTGAATGCCAAAAATTGTATCTCAATTTATTTATTTTTCTTTTGCCTTCAACTGATAAAATGAAATTCAATTGTGATTAATTAGGTAAGTACTTAGTGCAATATTGTAACTTTTTCAGCACTATTTTTGTATTTACTTTTTAAAATTAACATTGTTCACGATTTTTATCCTAAAACTGTTGTAGTCTCCGAAATCTAACCCCTTTAATGCAAAAGAGATCCGCAAACTTACTCGTACTACTGAAAATCTTGCCACGTTAAATGCCGGGGCTGCACCGTGGCTTTGTTTTGTTTTTAATATTGTAAGATCTTTCAATGCTGCCCTCGTATAGTCCTGTCCATAATTTTGTATTTTTCTTATTTACCAATTTCTGTACCCGCGTGGTGTCGGGTTTAAAATAACACCTCGCCATTTCATTCGTGGATGTCGTAAGAGGCGAGTAAGGACAAAAATTAAAGTATATTTTAGGCGACAGGCTAGCTACCTGTCACTATTGTACCTGCCACTTCAAAACATAAAAAATATTATGCTAGAAGTGGCCACAAAACGTGAAATAGTAATCGTTTTGTATATGTAGCGTTTTGTATGCCCTGCCTACCCCGTTTGGGAACACTGGCGTGATTGTATGTATGTATGTACACTGTTATGCCATCTCAATAAAGCACCGCGTATTCCTTATTCAATTAATCATTGGCCTCTGATATTCCAACAGGCATTTCAACAGTGCTCAAAGTTGCTCACTAACTCCATATTAATTGATGTTAATTGTTGTTATTAATTACTTAGACTATGAAGCAAATATTTGGAAAACAATTGACGAAGATAACGAGATTTTAACCCATAATGTATAAAATTCGGTTCAGTTCTGCCTCTAACTTTGTTGAAGTAGAAATCGCGACTTATTGGTCCCCGGCGCCCCATTTTTATCATTTTATATTTTCTTACATCATCTTCGAATGAAATGGAGAGGTGTTACTAACCCGACACCACAAAGCAACCTTACGACTTCTTTCAATGCAGTTTACAGAAACATTTAAATTTTTCTTTCCATTAGATCTCAATCACAATCACAAACAATCTCAACTGTTTACGATTTTCAATTCTCGTACTTACACAATTTTTCATTACCGTTCAACTTAACCAGACTCATTAACAACTTTAAATATTGAACGACAGACTCCGCCAAGACTGTCTGCCATGTTTAACTAGGCCCAATAATTGAGGTAAACGTTGCCGACAAAATCTTAATTGTCAAGTTAGAGCAGTTGTCATAATGAAATTAGAGGGAGTCGACAGATTAAGTACTGCTTCCAGGAAAGATGTTATTAATTGCGATGTAACTGGCACTTAGGACGGGTTCATTTGAATCTTGGATGCAGAACGCGCAAGTTGAAAATAATTGTAAACTATAAATGACGTCGCGCTCATTCGCGAATAGTTTAAGGTCGAAGAGGACCATGTGAGAAAAGGTACTACATACATAATATCACACCTGTTATCCCAAATGACTCCATGGATAAACTGTGACTATTTTACATTTCACAGCCACGTTTCCATGGTTATATGTCTAAAGATAGATGAAAATGAATGATAGTGACAGGTTGCTAGCCAATCGCCTAAGGCATACCTAAACTTATTTTATTAGTCGCCTCTTACGACGTCCATTGAAGAAATGGAGAGGTTAGCACAGGATTGAACTATTTTATTGAATTGAAATTATATTATTACTTACTTGTTTAAGGCCTTTTTTTTTAATATATCAACAACAATGGTTTAACTGTGTCAAAGTCTTATAATTAGATTTAGGTACTGCAAATGAGTCAAAAGTAAAATAATTAGGTATTATTTATAGATTTTTCTCTCAATTCAAGACACAATTTTAACGAAAATCATAATTTAATCCAAAACTAATTAGGACACCTAAAAAATTTGAACAACTCCGAAAGTCTGACTGCGCCAAATTACACAAAATCTCTTCATAACGAGCAACTGCTCTACGTAACTCAGTTTTCTAGACTTTAGTTCGGAGGAGGCCGTACGGCAACCATTAAGAGTCGCTAAATTAAGTGGCGCTTTGTAAAGTACCGTGTGTAAACCGCTCCGGCAAAGAACCGTTCGTGTTTTTTATTTCAATTTATTTTCTCTAAAAGCTTTTACAGAGGAACTACGCGTTCAATTAAAACTCCCCTTTCGGTGGCGACTGTTTTAACGGCGTATTGTGGGGTCACTAGTTTGGTTTTGTGTAGATGGGCTTCGTTTGACGTTTTATCGCTTGTGCCTTTTTTAGTAGGAGATTTTCGTGTTTGGTTGGCTATAGCCTTTATTCTTTGTAAATGTCACGCCAGTATTCCCAAATGGGGCGGTATAGCTGGTGAAATGTTGCGTAGACAAAACAATGACCATTAACTTTAGCACAAAAAAGTTAGACAAAAAATGCATAATAGACATTCCTTATCATACTAATCCTTAGTCGCCTCCTATGACATCCACGGAAGAAATGGAGAGGTGTAAATTGAAATCAGTAACCATGCGGTGTTTTAAACACCATTGCGCGGATAATCTATGAAAAAGTTGAAAAAAGAGCTCAAGCTACGAGCACATTATTTAATTTCTTTATGTTATACTAATTCAAAGTTGGGAAAGTGTTCAACTTTTTCAGCCAGTCATTCCATTAGGTAAGTACTTCGCCGTTTTAAAAGTTTAAATAGTGACAAGTATAATGATCAAGTTTCGCAAAGTTGAGTCTGGATAAGTCGATTACATTAAATGTAATGTGAGCGGAACGATCCGTAACTGATCTTTTTATATTCATAAGGATAATTAGCAAAATAAGCAGGTAAGTCGGTGGTTCTTGGAATTTAGCTTCTCTTAGAATTAAGCTTTTATAGAATCGTTGTTAGCTGTTTATTATGGTTCTGTGTGTGATCTCCGTAGCATTACAATCAGTTAGAGCTCCGAGGCTTACAGTAATTTATGTACTTGTATACCTAAATGATGCTTTAATTACAGCTCGGAGTCAAGTGACAGATGATCCGAGCTAATTTGTAACCTCATCAAATAACAATATTATTATTATTGGTAAGCGTAATTGAATATTTTCATTAACTCCGTAAAAATCCGTAACGTTTCCTCTGCAATCCTGTTTTCCCTCCGTTTTTTAAAAGTACATAAAAGTACCCAACGTCCGCGCGACAAGTGCCTTTCTTATGCCTCCTTTCATTTATGGCAATCCATTTTCTTGAGGACCTCATAACGTTTTCTTTGAAGAACGCGTGCTCTTAACCATTAAGACCCCAAATTAAGTGGCCCTTTGCACAACAAACGTTCGCGTGTAAACCACTCGGCCCGCTGCAGAGACGGCCGCATTCCCCGCCTTTTTTCCCTTAACGCGCGTACTCAACTCATCTCAAAAGCATTTTGCTTCAAAAGCAAATTTGAATAGAGCGACTCACATTTTCCTTATTTACTTTTACGAATGCATTTAATAATTTACGTTCACGACCGTGACACGGCACTTACTGCTGCGAGGACTTCAGGAGTTGACTTATAAACAAACCAGCGGCTTGGTGCTCCGCGCGACCAACTAAAACGAGGTAAATATTAATACGGCAGCTGCAATTCGGATTCAAATTTTGATAACGCATGCAAACTGCTTCTTGGGTATGGGTGTAGTTTTGTTTTGTTTGTCCGATTTAACAGCGTGAAGTTGAAACGGTTCTGGAATCCAGATACTTTCGCAGAGCGTGCCAAACGAAACAACGTAAAAATTTGTCGTTGCATACCTACGAGCGCCAGGATTTTTATTTTCGGATTCAGTTGGCGCAATTTCGCAGGCCGTAGCGGTTGAGTTAAAGAATACCTGAGCTAAATGGGACCGACGTTACGCGTTCGCGACTGCACCATTTCGAGTATTCACAGAAGTCAGCCTACCAACTCCGCGCTGCTAATTTAACGAACCGGAAAACAAAACGTCTAGATAGAATGTAACCGTTTAGAGGTTGGAATGTATCTATAGATCAAATCTACGCTTTTTTCTTGCACGTTAACTTGTTTAAGATGAATTTTTTTGGTAAATATAAAACAATAGAATGCAAATTTCCGTAACTGTTGGAATTTAGAAATGCATTGTTCCTTGATTTTTCTATTAGTCAAAATATTGCTAGAGAATAGATTGTCAATATATAACCGAACGAACAAATATACTTCGCAAAACTAGCTTCTCTAAACGGCACTCTGTAGGCAAGGTCAAAATAACGCAAAAAGTGGCTAAAAACTTCAAATAGTCATAGTTTTGCGTGTATAACGTTTGTGTTCTGCCTACCCCGTTCAGGAATACTTCGTGATGGTTACAAACGTTGTGTTAGTTTTATAACAACAGTCTCTGATACTGCTTAATTTTTGTTGTCTACCATAATTAGTACCCGTGCAATAGAATTGTCCTTCTAATGTCTTCAATCCGACTGCCATCGCCAAGCAGGTAATGAAATAAGACGACGATCGACTGCCCAATTACTTGGAAAAAAGTGAGCGAAGTTTGTTGCTTCTTTTTCCTTCAGTTAAATAGAGAACTGTTTTAAAACGGAGCTAATTTCAACAAACTTGTCTGAATCTTATTGAAGGCAACGAGTCGCTTTCGACAAAGTTAGCGTTTTGGAATCGAGTTAAGATCCATTAACTGCTTGCGGTTTAATTTTCTCAAGAGATGAGGTTTTAATTACACTCCTCCCCATAAAGTTACTTTCGTACCAATGTCCATGTTTATTAAAGATGAAAGGTGCTTGGTTTTTAACGAAATATAAAGTGGAGATGAAGGTTCGAGATATAGGTATACTGTTAATCAAGATGTTGAACGGCTCTAAGAGTCCTTTTATCCGTTTAAAGTAACAGTTAGCTAAGTAAATGAAGGGCCACGATTTTTCGTTTAATAATATAAATTCAAGACGTTACAAGGGACGAAGCAAGAAAATGATGCCTAATAATTTGAAGCACGTTATTAATTCATTAGACGGAATTCTATTGTCATAATATTATTATTTTCGGAAATTTAGAAAAAAGGTCAGGGCAAGAGTACTCGACGCCAACGAGCATGTATGAAGAATTAATGAATGTGGATGGAGCAAAAGGGGTATGTCAGGATCGTAGCAAGTGGAACTCTGCCTACCCCTGTGGGAAAGAGGCGTGGCGGTATTTAATGTACCTATGTGTTTATGTATGTATTATTTACTTGTCTTACCTATTCTATCTCTTTTAACTTAAAACCTAATTATGTGCTGGTTGTGGCTACGAATCGGTTTTGTCTATACAACGTGCTTCGTGTGCTCTGCGACATCTATTTGGAAATACAGTCGTTTTTTTACAGATATGCTATCCATTAATGCTATTTACAACTTTCCTGTTTGTATATCGTTGTAGCATTTTTGATATTATGCTTAATAATGCGTGAGTACAGAAAATGGGTGGATTCTCTGAAATAGGTATTTTGATATAACATTTGAAGCGCCGCGGCATTTATCTGTGATGCTATGATTAACACACGATAACTAGTTCCTCCGTAAAACGCATAATGGCTGTCAAATAATTAAATGTAATAGTGAACATTAGTCATTATAGTACGAGTAACATTAAAAATAACCGGTATCACTAGCGGGATACCGCCCCGGAGTAATAAAATAAAATGCTCAAAAATAAAAATACACAATTTACACAATATGAAAACTTTGGCGTGCGTTCCCACACATTTATATTTAGGACGTGATTAATGTTACAACCGATTTTTACGATATCATGTCTGACAATGTCCTATCTGCGAGAAGATTTGATTGGTAAGAATGGACACTGTCACGACATGATGAAAAGATGTATCTACGTAGCGTCATACTTAGGCTGCCGGTCCACTGGAGCGGAGGGACAGCGGAGCGGTTAGCGAGATAAAAATCCTCCAATAAAATTGCATAAAATTTCTGCTCTTCTTCAGTGGATGGAATTCTATTGGTGGATTTTTACCTTGCTCACCGCTCCCCTTCAGTGGACAGGCAGCCTTATAAAGTCTTCAATCTTTTATTTATGTATACTCAGTGTGGTCAACTCGTGACCACGGTCGCTGTAACGTGGCCGAAACGTCGAGAGGTAATTAAAACATGCCGTGATTAAGTCCCGCGTATACATGAGTGAGAATCTTCAATCTTTGTTCAGCTGTTGCTATTTTTTATAATGTAAGTGCTAAAATAAAATTAAAAATCGTACATTTTTATTTGTGTTCTCCATTTTCTGCTTGATCAACGTTCGTTAACGTTTTTTTTACTGGATTTGACATGTGCTGTTAATAGGTGATATGTGACGCTATTTTTATTAAGTATTGTATTAAAACAAATTTATGGACAATTAGACGCCATGTTATTATAATAAAACACTAACACATTATGAATGTATATCATTATGCCTACGTATATGCATGTAACTCTTTATTGTGCAAAGTAAACATGACAAAAATTCAAAAATCGTTAATGCAGAAAACCTAATCAAAATTTGCACCTATTCATTAATAATTAAAACACCAAACAAGGTAGGTTAAATTTCATAGAACAGGTTTAATGGGTGTCGAATTAAGCAGGTAAAATGTTACATAATAAATTTAATTTATCAATTTTAAACATGTGTCCGCTTTAATTAGTCAATGTTCTATTGTTGTTGTTGTGGTACGACTCTTTATTGCAGATTAAAACAGTTACATAAAACAATATTTGATTGCATCATGAGTTTCTCTAAAAGCTATTTGTAGATTTTAGGGTTCCGTAGCCAAATGGCAAAAAACGGAACCCTTTGAAACGAAAAAAAAACCGAATCTATATTCATCATGTCATTTTCTGTCTGTCTGTCCGTCCATATTCATAGCCACTTTTTCCGAAACTATAAGAACCGTACCTAGGTACTGTTGGTTGGTTTGAATGAGATTTATACCTACGTCATAAATAAGTGCCGTGTGGTGCCGGGTTAGAATAGCACCTCCCCCTTTCTTCCCGTGGGTGTCGTAAGAGTCGACTCTGGGAAAGGGTTAGTGTATTGTGGGCGATGGGCTAGCAACCTGTCACTGCAATGTCACGTTTAACCAGCTGTTTACCCTGAAATTGCTAACGTGACACTGGATTTTTGAATTCATGTGCTCTGCCTACCCCTCTTGGGAATACAGGCGTGAGAATATGTATGTATGTATGTATGTATGTTACAAATTGTAAACCGCAACTTTTCCTTTATAAAGCCAAACTAAGTCCCAACTCGCACTCGGCCACTTTTTTGATATAGGTACATTTCACTGTCCGAATTGTTTACTCAGACACAAATCCTAGTATTATCAAACCGCGATTAGAAAGGGATTGAGCACATATGTCATTTTTGAACTAAATGCATGATATGACATTGTCAGTGGTAGAGTATGCAGATAAAGTAAATTGCTATTTTGGTACAATGAATTTCAAAAGCATGGAAAAAATATCAAATTATGTAGCGTTTTTCTATTGATTTCCGTTAGCATTAAGAGATAATACTTCAGATCAAATAGAGTTACTTTCTTAAACCTGTAGTATTTTAAAAGTATTTTAAATATTTTTTTATTTATGTATTTTTGAACAGCTACGGCAATTTGATAAAGCGAAATAATGTGGTTAGTGACAGATTTGTCAGATATGATATTACAATTTTTTATTAAAAAAATGACAGTATTTACCGAGAATAGAGTTTAAATATGCAAATCATATTCAGCTATTAATTCTATTATCTATAAGGGTCTGCACTTATGAAGATATTAAATATTGGTTTATAATTATATTTAATCTTTTAATAAGTACAATTGTGCTAACGGTACTCTCGAATCCCTTTCTAATCGCGGTTCGATAATAAGTATTACAACACAACATACACAAGCATTGTGTTCCAAACGCACCGACAGCGGAAGCGGGGGGGGGGGCGGCACGGTAGCGTCAAGCTGGGCATTGACGATCAGTTTTTCGCGTTAGTAGAGCTGACGTCAATCCAAAATTTGATCGTGAGTATCGAATCATCACTCCAGAATTTTAACTGCTCACGAAATTTTCCGCGCCTACAAAAATTGGGGCGCGTCGCGCTTAACTGCCCATGAGTCGCTCTAAAAAAAAATTGATAAATTTATATGGCAACAAATAGTATTTCGCAGTAAGGATTAATGTTTCTTCGTCGTAGTCACAATACATTTTTTTTCGTCATAATTCGGTTCTACTCCTCCTAAAAGTCCGCTCGGTAGAAAACTGAAGTGACGCTAGTGAGTGGGGAAATCTAGTTGGTTTAAACCATTGGGAATGACGCCACAGTCTTGCGTCGAGACTGAGGCGAGAAACTGACCATCAATACCCACCTTCACAGCGTCGGTTGTAATATTGGAAATTAAACGAGAGAGCGCGCACATAGCACCGAGCACCGGCCGGGAAATAAACGTTTCATTTTTACCATCACGCCACTGCGCTTGCCGCTCCGTTTCCATTGTCAGTGAATTTGGAGCTTTATGCTTGTATTCCCAAACGGGGTAGGAAGAGCACACGAATTGTTGCTGAGACAAATCTATGACAGTCCCACTTCATGCTCCGAGGCCACTTCTAGCATTAAATAAAAACCAACGAAGTACGTGGAATTGTGATGATGGTATTGACTATACTGTTTCGTGTGCTCTGCTACCCCATTTGGGAATTCAGGCGTGATGTATGTATGTTGTAATCGCACGTTGGCATCTCTAGGTATACGTGCTCCATTGTTTATTGGATCAATTGATTTCGCAGAACAAATCGTTGTGGCTAAAACGGGCTAAATGTTAATCGGGTCTCGTTTATTGCTGATTTGGTTTGCGGTGGTAATGGGTTAATTTCAGGGCGTGTTTTGTAGCCGAGTATCCATTTCGTAGTAATTCGGGGCATGGAAAAATAGATCAGCAAATATGACCTAGATTACGAGCTTTCTTTCCAGAATTTTCTAATATTTCGTTTTGTTCGTTGCTAGGAATTTAGAGTTTTTGCAGTATAAGAATGTATTCTAAATAATTTTAAATTAAAATAGCACCTCTCCTCTTATGCCAAGACATTACTATTCTATGTACATCTTACATCAATGATGTTTCAACCTAAAATGATCTGCTTAAAGCATAGGTATCTTAACATAAAAATTCTAAGTCGCCTCTTACGACGTTAATAAAAGAAATGGAGAAGTGTGTATGATAGTTAAACATTCATTTTATGATTAACTAGCTGTGCCCGCGACTCCGTTCGCGTGGAATAGTGAGTGACCTTCGGCAATTTCCCCCGTTTTTTCCACATTTTCCTGTGTTTCTTCGCTCCTATTAGTCGCAGCGTGATGTTATATAGCCTAAAGCCTTCTTCGATAAATGGTCTATCCAACACAAAAATATTTTTTCAATTCGAACTAGTAGTTCCTGAGATTAGCGCGTTCAAACAAACAAACAAACTCTTCAGCTTTATAATATTTGTATAGATTACGATGATGATAGATGTAGAACTACAGTTATAAATGTAGATGAACCGAAAGAAGTCTGTTAGAACATAAGAGTATGTACAGCATTCTATTGTTTCTGCTTACCCCACGGGGTAACACAGGACATGTATTTTTTGTTTTGATTCGCATCAAATTTAGTCCCGAGCTACGTAACACATTCAACTCCCCTTCTAACTGGCATGAAATATTCCCGTTTGAGATGATTTGAAACCGTTACACTGAAATAGCAAATTTGTCTGGTATATTTGTGTGTATGTAATAACAGGGTCAACTGCAAATTTATGCAGATTGAGTTCGTTTCATAGCGCGAGTGGTGCGTCGCTATACACTGCTGGGTAGATAACAGAGGATTTATGGTTAAGACTTTATTACGCTGTGATGCTCTGCCACTACGAATTAGCCCCCGTTAGCTTATCTTATTGTCCGTTCCAGTTGACTATTAGGGGACAAATGAAAGCACTAATTGGGGCAACTGACCACTTTCCGTTTGTTAAAGGTCACTGCGTTGAGTTTTTATTTTAAAGTCTTATTACAGGTACTTTTCTGCATCATCAAAAATATTTCGCAAAATAGGTAATGGATTGTTTCATACAGACAGTTCTACGGTATTCAATACGCGTTTATAGGTGTTTTAGTGACTTTCGCCCACTGTCGTTGTCAAAGATTCGCAGGGATTTAAACGTATGTGTGCGTTCGCGGCATCTGAAGAAGGTTCGACTCTGAGAGGTGAATGTACTAAAGATCTGAGGAGCATCAATTACGGCGGTAGCTGAAAACGTACGGCGTAAAAAAATTGTATTAGTGTCCCGTTTTATGACTTGTATTAATTACTAAATTGCAATTAATATTTTCTGAGACCAATTGTAAATTTCTTAAAAAAAAACTGGAAAATAAGCGTTACTAACCATAGTCCCGTTTAAAAGGCTATGGTCTCCTATAAACGCCGTCAGCTCCTTATGGCGTCATAATGCTGGGGCGGACGCTAACGTCGCAATTTGAAGGAGACCACATCAGTACATTTCTATCGAAAATAGCCTGAACTACATCCAAAAATGCCATGACGGCCAAATGTATCAAGGATCAAATGATTATTATGTAACACCAATGTACCATACATTTTGTGAATAAATGACTTTGAACTTTGAACTTTGAACTTTGAAAAAGGATAGTGCGGTCGTACCGCTTTTTTAAACGACTTGGTGGGGTCACTGCCACATAGTAAGCATTGCATTGCTACGCAGCATACCACGGCGGCCGACGTATACCTACAGGGAGACCTAAGTTTGTAATTTCTTTCAACGCATCGGAAAAATCGGTACAATGCATAATTATAAAAATTATGTTTCTATGCGACTACTAGACATTAGTGTTTGTGATATGGAAATGACACATACGTAATGAAACACGACTAATTTAGTATCTTTTGTTCATAAACTAAGTACCTAGCAATTGTGTACCCTTACAGGGCTTCATGGATTGTGTTAAATTATTGTAATATCTTAATTATAACGTCTCTACATAATTTCACAATGAATATGCCTAAGTATTACTAAATGATTATTATCGTACTAAAGTAGGTCCTTTTTAGCTACCAAGTATCATTGATCTTAACTATTACCTAATTTTAACAATTCCTTAATTTATTGAAAGACCGTAATTGAAAAATCAGTCACTACATACCTAATAAGTACATCGGCTGAGCTCCTATTAATTTGATTTTGTTAACACTAAACTAGATAACTATCAAAATACAATTCAAACTATGGGAAGATTAGCGGAAATTCACTTATTTCTTCTCTATTAGGCACTTTACTTTCATAAACTTGCCTTCTCTTACATTACGAGCGTTTATTTTCAACTTTTCGCACTCGAACCGCCCATAACTTCTTGGCTTTAATATTACGCAAGTATTTTTTCATGGAAATTTTGTGTAAACATAAAAACATAAAGGGGAACTCGTTCGCTCGGTTTCAAAAGGAATAATTTACGTTATGAATGACACAAATTGTAAGTTGAAAAAGAATTTGCGTGGTAGGTAATAAAATTTCCAGTCGACGTTATCCGTGACGACAGTGCCTCTCGCCGGAAAATTGTCTTGATGGAATGACGTTTATTTCATCGCACAAAAGACAATCCTGCGGGTGCCGCGAGGGATCCCTGATATTTTAATCATCCCGCCATTATGTGGCGGGTGCTCCCAGCGCTCAGTTAAGAATAATAACTTTTGTAACTCAAAACCTTAAACAGACAAGCTTTGAGAATTCTTATGGAATTTCCTTGAACCTCTCTCCTAGTACTGCGGTTAGTGGTAGCTAGGTCGGATAGCGGGTTTAATATCCCGCGGGCCTCTTATCAATTTTGTGAACCGTTTCTTTGAACAAAATTTGATTTCGTAAGTTGCTTTCGTAGAACGCGAACGCTGTTTGATGTTATGTTTTTGTTTATTCATATTTAAGTTTTTAGTTGAAGAAGATAGGTACATAAATTGAATAATAGGAACCACGATGTGGTTGACATATGAACTATAAATGAAGGCGAATATCAACACGGTGTGTTCACCAAATACATAAATGGCAGTGTTGGCAAGCGATGGTTTTCCAATAATGTTTGGTCAAAACATTAATGAAACCAAAATATCTGTATCGAGCTCTAAGTGAAAACGGCTTAATTGTTGATAATTGAAAACCCAGCATATTTTGTAAATTAACTTACAAAAACTTTCGTAAACTTTAGCTGAAAATCATCACAATGAGACTTGTTTTCAAATAAAAAACCTACATCTAAATCTGTTTACCCATTTAAGACCTTTGCTGCCACAGACGGTTTGACAACTTATAACGCTAACTTTACTTCTACAATTAAAAAAACATGGAGTTTAATAAAGTTGCCAAGGAACAAAAATAAACAGCTCAAATGCAATCATTAACCCAGTCACTGCAGATCCGTTCCATACTAACGCCTATTAGGATAATGGAATACTGGTGTAGAGCCGAAGAATGGGTGTCTGGCGGGGCGCCAGGCCAGCCCAAGCAAATTGTCGCGCCAACCATGGTGTTGCCCACATGAGACTGGCGTTGCCAGATTAAATAATTAAAAAATGGCAACACTGTTCAAATGGTTTCGAGGCAAATAGTCGGTTAGAATGTTGTGTGTCAGTTTGAAAGCAATCAGGTATGTACATGTTTAAATAAACACTATCAAATTGCTAGAATGTAAATAGTAAATAGGTACCTCAGATTGTTGTAACGTTCGGTAAAGACTTGTTTTTGTTCGGTCGTTTTGCGGAAAATGACATTAATATTCAGAATAGTAAATTTTGAACTGTTTTTAATATTCCGCGTCTATACCACTTTTTAAGGAAACCAATCTGTCCTCTTTGCTTATTCTTACGAGGTGTACAATTAACGGAAGATGCTATGGACATCCAAAGGATGGGATTTGACTCAAATTATTCATACCATCAGAATAAAAAGATTTACCATGTCTATAGCTGGTAACATTGTGCCCTATCATCGAGGTTGGATGCCTAACCGAAGTTGCCGTTCGCTGAGTCTGACTCCTAAATGCAATTTAGGCCAACAATTATCCCTCCATCAACGCATCTAGTGATAATGGATATAGATTGGCATTGTTCATGATTGCGTTATAACATGCAATCGATCACTTCGAAACTTCAGATAGAAATATAAACCTCTAGCTATAATTATAGCTATAAAACGTATAAAACGTATTTTATAAATATAAAACGTATTTGTAACATTAAATTCGTTAGGCATTATGCACATGAATAACTTAAAACTAAGTTACTCGCTCAAAATGGTATTTATTTTATTAGGTAGAACTTGTACTATTATCTATTCTGTGGTAGAACTTCAAACGACAGTTTCATGAACCACCATAACTAACCTACCTAATACTTGTTAGCAATGTATTGGGTGAATAAGAATAAATTGAAAAATTTGCAAGACATTAGTGGCACAGAAATAAACTACTTATGTGCGAATCATAAAAGTAGATAATTCCTATTTGCGTGACGTTTTGATGGTTCAAGTATTTTTTACATTTTATAATTTTTTTTCAATAATTATACTTGCTTGACAGGTATTCAAGTAGAAATTTTAGGTATTTAGCTAGTAGTGATACATTAAGCAAACGAAAAAAAAAATCATTTCACTAACAAATAGCACGCAAAAACAATAAAATTACAAGCAACAACCTAGTCTATCCTATTCTCTATTATGCGACACAAAATGATCTGCCAACAAAACTAATGATCCATACAGCTCCATGGCAAAAACTGTTCGCAAACCGTAAATGCGAATCCCATCAAAAACGATGCCCCAAATCTGCCAACACTGTAAAATGTAATTGCGCGTCACAACGGCTCAATGTACGCATTTTCGACGCGTCGAACACATTTTTGTAGTACTAAAACAGATACGTTATGGGTGACACAAAGGGTGCGTTTACATTGAATTTGTTATCACAATATGTATTCAGTAGGAACACAGGGTGCTCTTATCGGGGCCGCAAACAGAGCGCTGTTTCCGGAGGAGATGTCGGATTTCCTGAGATAACCGACATGTTACGTGCTTATAACCGAAACACTATTTCACTTGGTGATAAATTAAAAAGGGTAGGGGAGACTTGGGCGGAATTTGAGCCTCAATTTGATGTGCTGGTCGATAAGGAGGTGAAATTTGAAAGAAGCGATGGTCGTGTCAAAGTGATTGTTATTGAATAAATTCTTTGAATGATCTATCTGGGTTATGGGTTGTTGTTTTACACAGACTGAAGAAGTTTAGCGATACATTTTGTAAAATGGATTGTTCAAGCGTGAAATTTTAAGTCAAAGTGAGACTACGTATCGTATACGAGACTAATTTTCAACTGACTTTTATGTTTCGCATTAGAGTAAATATGATTTGATCAGTTTGAATTATTATTTTAATCGCCATCGATTCATGTAATTTTATCCTTCAAACTTTCATTTGAAGTACAAAGTCTCATTTAACAGTCGAATAATTAATGACTAGGTACGTTTTCACTGTTGTATTTTAACTTTAATAACTTAGAAGCTCCTCGTTGTAATAATTAAATACATTACTAGTAATAATGTAGCAACATACAACGTAAACAACACGAGTCAAGTCTTGAGCCATTTTGTAATAATAGCAAAATTAATTAAGCTTATAATATGCGTAGACATTTACACAATTAAACTTGGGAGTTCCTCGGCTGCTGCGGTTTTAATTCGGAAGTTAATTACACACATACACGTCCTGTGTACAATATGATCCAGCCGTGAAAGGAAATTGTAATTTAAGTTTCTCCTAACACCCCTAATTAAAACTATCTCTGAAATTTCATGGTACCGAAATCATCGCGCAGGTATTTCAATTTTGCAAGCTACAAAGGGAACGCAATCTTCAAAGTATATTTTTGTCGCAGTCGCTCCGAAGTGAAATGAAAAACTTTCTGACACTGAATGACAGATAACACGATTTATTAAGCTTGTGGTTTACTGAAGAAAGAAAATGATTTCAAAAGAACATGGTTTTTAATAAATTGAAACAATTCTTTCTTGGCAACGCTATGAAATTTTGTTTTATTACGCATTTCAGGGACTCAACGGCGCTAGACTAACACGAACGCGACATTTGGCCCACTAAGGATAAAGAAAACAAAAAACAATAGGATCGTCAACAGAGGGAGCGTGTGAGTCCACCATCATACTTAGTGACGTGATACATAAGCGTGTCGCGGAGTCTGAGTGAACTTCGCAATACACTTACGAAGAAGGCTAAGTTTCGCGTTTGACCTCGCAGCCAACGCGCCCGCCAAATAATGCCATGTGTGGAACAGCGAACTGCCTAGCCTCCCCAATCCCCACCCAAAGAAGAGCAAGTTTGCGCCTAGCTTTAAAGTTAATTAAGTGTCTCACCCCTTGACTTCTCCATTAGGTACTGTTTTGCACAATACGTTGGCGTTCGGATGGGCTAGATAGGCATTCGACCATTCATTGTTTCCCTTCTCCAAACAGACGTTATTAACTCTTTTATTCACCAAAAAAATCCTATCCTCGACAGTTGTAAATAATGAACAACAACATTATTCTATATAAAAGGCAACCGTCGGAATGTTTCTGCAAATGGCCAGAATAATTAATTGATACATAGCCCTAATAAGCCCCGAGGAGTGAAAGTGAAAAAGCGGGTAAATAAAGTGTTAAGGGTCGTGGCAGAGGTGAAAAATCCGGACAAGCCGCAGAGAAATCATTCAAGTTAACGGCATACAGCGATCTGCACTTCGGCCGCCCGTGACCTGCTATTTTTTCACCGACGGCAACTAGGCTCGGAAAATAAACTAAACGACCAAGAAAACCGCTCGTTTTCGCTGCAATAAAAACAAAACCGAAGCGCCAGTTGTGTTGACTTTACACTTATGCCTTCAGAACTTTCAATTAGGACGTTTATTTCGAAAATTATGTTTTAAAATTGTTATAGCGCTTCGCTTATTTAATAAACACTCAAAGAAAGTGAGGCCGAATAAAATTTAACTTTGCTGGAGCGAAGGCCTTTGTTAAACCTTGTTGTTTAGTTTAACAATATAGGTACATATAATAAGCAATTAAAATAAATACGGTTTTAGTTTCTTCTATCTTTTATTTCTGCTTTTTACGAATTATGTTTTTTTTTTTCACTTTAAGCGGTTTCGTTGTTTACAACAAGAAGTTTCACATTAATTTGACTATAAAAGAAATGGTGACAACATTTTTCTACATAAAGTTTTCATACTCTCCTATTATCCTATCAACATTTAAAATATGGCGTGTGTTTGGTGTCGAGTTTAGAATAGCACCGCTCCATTTCCTCCATGGAATGTCGTAAGGAGCCACAGATGAAATAGGTTAAGGTATGTTTTAGGCGACAGGCTAGCAACCTGTCACTGTTACGTATGCCTAATGATAGATGATAGATGTGTCCACGAATCGTGAAAATGTCATGGTTTGGTATACGTAGCATTTTGTGTGCTCTGCCTACTCCATTTAAGAAAACAGGCGTGATGTATTATATGTGTTTAAAACCAAGCAAACTATAATTCGTACCTACTTGCGCTATTTTGGCTTTCTAATCAACTTGAATAAACTTCAAATGAAATTGTGCATTTTCCCTCCCGAAAACCCAAACCGAATTGTTCCGATGCCTTTAAAAAAAGTTAAAAGCCTCTGTAAACTACAATGGAAATCGCAGCAACCCGAATTTTCTCCTCAAATCCTCGGTCTTCAATTAGATTTGTCGCGTTGTTTCTTTTACTAGCATCGCTTCGTAAATTCGTCACATTTTAAGAAAAAAACTGAACGCAATTTCGTTCGCCGTAAATGAAAGTTGGAAATAACACGAAAGCCACAGAGTTATGATTCAAATGACAAAATGGCATTGTTTCTCCACAAAATTAACGAATAAATTCATGGACATTCATACAGACGACAACTTAAATAAGATGAGCAAATTCGGACATCGTTTAGCGACCCACCTGACCTCTACTGCCCAAAGGTGTTGAAAGTCCGAGAGAGAGGCATTACTCAGCAGTTGGACATTAATGTATACTTATAAAAAACACCTTGAATTCCTGTTGTCCTTTGTTTAATTTTAAGTGTGATTACAAAGTGGATACGAGATGGTTTGGTCTTATAGTGAGGACCTATGAAAGAATATAAGTGTACCTACTAAACATACTTACCTATATGGGGATGTTCCGTGATCAAATTAGATACGTTTTAGAAAAAGGTCAGGTTACGTAAGAGTACTCGAAACCGACGAGTATGTATGAAGAATTATAAATGTGGATGAAACAAAAGAGGTATATCAGGGTCCCACTATGGGAAAGAGGTATGTGTATGTAGGTATTAACTTTTTTAAGTTTTATTCACTAACAGAACTGTTGTAAGATTTTACGGCAAAAGCAATAAAACATCGCAGTGTCCTTAGTAAAGCGTAATAATAATTATAACCGTTGCGTTTACCAATTTCTCAGAGCAATACCAGGAAAACAATAAGAAATTCCTTCCACACATCCACTAATGAAATTACGGATAGCCAATCTGATTAACTTCTTTCTGCCGAATTAACTATTCACGATACAGTTATTAGGAATCCATTAGGGTCGTTGTTAATGAGTTTTAATCTCCCTCTGATAGTGGGCAGACGGTACAAAAAGCCATTGGCTTCAGATAAGGATTTACGTTGCAATAAACCGGACGGTTTGGACCGGGTCCAGGCGTTGAATCTATTTTCTCGCATACACTCGCCTCGAATCCGGAATCGTTCGGCAAACTTCATGCGCGGTTTAATATTCGATGCAATTTCCACCTGCAAGGGAATCAAAATTGTAATTTTAGACGGGCAACGATCGAGTTGCTGGTAATTTGCGATGGTGCAATGTTTTAGTAGCCGCCGTGGTGTTCTCGTTGCTTTGGACGATAACTTTAAATCAGGAGCTAGCACTTATTTCGGTAAATCTGCGATTAATTTAGCGCAAATCGCAATTACTAAATGTAATATCTAACAAGCAATGTCCTTCCTTAAAGCAGTCGGGTAAAAAAGTTCAAGCGAATACTCTACTCTGTTAACAACGTGCCGCAACGCCGCGTTGCCGTTGCGTCGCGTCTCGATGTGAACTGACCCCTAAGTAACCATTAAAATGCTGCTAAGTTTGCTTAGCTAAATTATTGAAGTCAAATATCGGCTTGATAATGTATTAGTTTATAAGCAACTGAGTATTATCAATTAAGTATACAATTTAGGTCCGAAGTTTCAATATCTACTGACGATAAATTAAAGATGTTGCTTTAAGTTCTTTATTTCGCTTTATAGTTTTCTAATTATTAACAGAACTGAACTGGGCTCCAATATACACTTGATAAAATCTTTTGATATCTAAACACGGGGTCTCAAATTCGGGAAACGATTAATCGACTAAATGTCCCCGTAAAACAAAAACAATGATTTCGACAGACCGGTCGCCGAGAAAGTTCTTTCAAGATACTTTCTTATAAGCCGAAGCAGAAATGAATCCAGCCATAAAACATAACCAAGTAAAATTGCGGAAGAATATTATAAACGGAAATATCTTTTACCAAAACATTAAAGAGCATTGTTGAATATTCCCTGGGATAAAAGCCCATTGCTCGGCGGGTGCAGGTAATGGAGACAACGATTAAGCAAACGACCCACTGTTTTAAAGGATTATTTTATCCGGCATTCGTATAAAAACACTTTTAACCAACTTTGGAGGTGTGCCATTAGCTACTTCGCACCTGAAGTCACTTAAGATAAATTAAGCTTTTTACTCTGCGAGTTTTTAATCAATTGTTGGCTGTTTGCTTTTTACCCGTTGAGGGCAAAACTTTGGAAAAGTTTCTTACGTCTACGTCAGCAGTTAGCGAGCTCTGAAATATCGTTAAAGAAAAACATTGCGTACATTGACAGTACTTAAGTATAAGTACCCAACTAGTTGTACATTTTTAAATTTTCTCAAGTGCACGAGATCTTTAGCTTGTGTGTTTATATTCGTTTAAGACTAGTGTGAGTGGTTTTTATTTTTAGCTAAAAATTCTCAACTTTAGCTTCCACAAATGCTGAAAGGACTGTAATTATGGAAAAGTTTGGGCGAGTGTGGAAATACTCGGGTTGACATCGACCAAAAGCGTGAAACGCGTCTGACGACGTCGCTTAAAAAAAGGTTTTTACAAAAGTTGATGAAATTACACTTTGACGTACCCACCTAAACTGTTTACAGGTAGAAGGATATTCACGTAGACATTGGGGTGAAATAAAGGCAAGAATGCATAATGGAATTCAGTTGGCTGTCTAAATGTTGTAAAACTAAAGTAATTAGAAATACATGTATCAACATAAGCATAGAACTTTTTTTTAAGTCAGTTAAAACTGAAAAATTCCTACATAAATACATTGAGCCAGTCGACGAACAAAAGTATCGAAATATTCTCAATATTTTGTGTTTCTACAATAAATAATTATTTTACGTAGCTACGAGTACAATCGACTACAAAAGCATTTTTTTTTTTGAAAGGACGCACGTGCCATGTTTATATTGCCTGAGCGAAAATCTGGATATTTTTAATCGGCTTCACATGCTGCTGTGAGATCTTAATCCATTGATACTATAAAAGTAGATTCAACTCTTTAATTTAACACTATGAGTAGTGTTTTAGATTTAGTTTATTCCGTTTATTTTGAATTTGAATTTGTAATTACCGTTTATATTGAGAACATTGTGCGACACTGTAGGTAGTAAGAGTTATTTATTGCATTAATAATTTTCCAGTTTTACCTCTTGACTCCAAAGAAAATTAAAAGTTGTATTCGTTGAAATTATAGTCTTAAAATCGAGTATAAGATCGCGACATTAAGAACTTCGGTTTCCGTTTTTACGAACTTGTGTCTAAGAGCAAATAAAGCAAAAGAACAAGGTCTAGGGGCAAAAAGTGCAATTAATTCAGCTCTGACAACTACATACATCAAGTTTTTCCTTATGCCCGCTCCCGGGGGCGTGATTGTTTCCGTCTTTGTCTAATTGGTTATCATTGTAACTGCCGCGACAAGACGCACATTTAGAACAAAAAGAACACTCGTTTACCAATCATTAAGGATAAACACAACGAAATTTCTTAAAAAAAAACGACTTATTGAGGCAAAAATTATTTACAACGACAAAGAGATATTTTATCACTGGATATATTTTTTGTATAATAATACGGGCAAGTGAAAATTAGACAAGTATGTTTTTGAGAAAAAAATGAAATAAAATACCTATGTGTTTTTGCCAACTCCAGAAATTAATAAAAAAAGTACAAAGAATGTACATGTTATTTACACCTAAAACTTAAAAAGAACGGACTATAAACATACTTAAAAAAACGGACTATAAAAAATTAATTCTATAATGACATCACTCGGTTGTTTTTTAGGGTTCCGTACCCAAAGGGTAAAAACGGGACCCTATTACTGAGACTTCGCTGTCTGTCTGTCTGTCTGTCTGTCTGTCTGTCCGTCTGTCTGTCACCAGACTGTATCTCACGAACCGTGAGAGCTAGAGAGTTGAAATTTTCACAGATGATGTATTTCTGTTGCCGCTATAACAACAAATACTAAAATTAAAATAATTATGATAATTAAGGGAGGCTCCCATACAAAAAACGTGTTTTTTTTTTGCTATTTTGGATCTATTTAAATAACCGTAACAGGTAAATACTTGAAATGCTCACAGAATATTTAATTAAATATTTACTTTAAAAGGAAATAATTAAAATAAAATAAAATTAGTATTTAAGGGGGGCTCCCATACAAAAATTCTGATTTTTTTGCAGTTTTTGGTACGGAACCCTTCGTGCGCGAGTCCGACTCGTACTTGGCAGGTTTTTTTTAAGTTACTGGTTCTTTGCTTTATACCAACCTAAACTACAAACATTTTAGCAAATTTTTACACCAATGACGACGCTTTGAGTTACATACCTACAAATAATACTCGTATAATCCATATTAATTTAAATTTAATTTTTATTATTTCATTTAAAAATATGAATTTCTGCGTGGCAGGACTAACTAAATTCTAAAACATCTGGCAGGGTACTGACTGCGTTTCGTTGTTTGACGAGATAAATCGATAATTCCCATGAAATTTTAAGTCATATCAGCCAGTGTCATGTCTAATGCAAATTGATTGGTTTGAGATAACTGAAAATTAGGTAACCATATTTTCAATCATTTTCACAATGAAGTGGCAAAGTAGTATACTTGTGTCTATACTGCTCTGCATAGAATTGGCTTCGACTAAAGTGACTTTTGACAGGAAAAAGTTTCAATACGATTTAAAACTAGCTCCCCTTTTATTTAAGGACTGGATGATACAGCACAAAAAAACATATACGGGGAAAGAGAAGGAACACAGATTTAAGGTTTTCTCCGATAATTTGCATAGAATAAATGCTATTAATCAAAATTTCGAGGGACCATGGCTCGCAGAGTTAACAAAATACACCGATTTGACGTATTTAGATTACGCAAAGGTTCAAAATCTGACAGAAGAAGACTTCCTAGCGGATTTAAGTAAAGACAGGTAAGATTTTTGCGATAAAGTATAGGTAATGATAATATTTTTCATGTGCTCTGCCTACCCCTCTTGGGAATACAGGTGAGAATATGTATGTATGTGTAATATTTTTGTCGTGGAGTTACGTGGTCTCTACTTTCTCCCTTGGAAAATATAGGAGGTACGTACATACATACATATTCTCACTCCTGCATTCATTAAGAGGTGTGACACGATAATCGATCGACAACTGAGACTGGGTCAATAAAAGACTTACATTTTTTAAGAATGTTCGATAAATACTAGATCTTAAGACACACATATTCATTTGATACGCATATATTTTTAAATGGGTAGGCAGAGCATTGTGTACTAAATGGCCTAAATGCCACATAGCCACTTCAAGCATATTTTTTAGTTTTTAAGTTGAAGGGTACCTACTATACTCGTATATTGATAGGTTGCTAGCCTTTTGTCAACTAGGTGACATCAACTTAAGAACCTCTTCTTTCTATTTTTTTTAATGCTCAGAAAGTAGCTAAACCTCTCGTATGCTACGGAGCAGATCTGCTCCATTTTAAGGATATCTTTTTTTATTTTTATTTTGATCACCATAATTTATAGATATTAAAACAGAAGAGGCTCGAATGCAGTATATTTTTCATTTCCCGCATCCGTCGTATTCTATAAGTCTTGATTTCAATCACACAAAAAAAATGCCGGCAATCTGTCATAACCAATCTAAAAATGATAATATTAACGTTGTTTTCTTCTGGCATTTATTTAAAACAAATGACTTTTTTTCGTCTAAACATGTTCAGACATTTCGGTCAATGCATTGCATAACTGCTATACTTTTCCCATATTAATATAAGAGTGTTAAAAAAGAGAACGTTGTCAATTGCAGTGGCCGAATTTCTTCATCGAATAACGCCACTATAACCGTAAGAGATGTATATCGCGAAGAGGCGGAGCGCGGGACTCCCACGCAGGCCGTGGGTTCCGTTATGCCACGCAAATTACGCATGGACCTTTTGCGGAAGCGGTAGTGTGACATATTAGCGCCTGCGCTAGCTGACGCGTACGTCCGCCGCGTGCGCACGCGTACGGGTCCCGCGGCATACGTCCGCCGCGTACCAGCGAGTACGCGACGGGCGAATTTTCATTGTTCAGACACCTTTACTTACTAAAATACACGCAACTCGACTAAAATACCACCCTGGTCCGAACTATGCGTTAGCGCTAGCAGTATTAAGGATATCTGTAAGCGGACGCCTGCCGCTCGCTGTGCGTACTATATCATAGTCCGTCGCGTGCGCCCGCGCCAGTTAGCGGTGTTCATACAATTTCTTATTAGGCGGGCGTACGTCGCATGTAGTAGGTACGCGTCAGCTAGCGTAGGCCCTTAAACAATCTATCAATAGAATTTGGCAATCGTGTGTAGCATCAGTACCACGAGTTACAGCGACCATAATCGCTTGCTTGGAAAAAAAAACTATATAAAAATCTTTTAGCTTTGTCGCTAGCGTTTATGGTCACTGTAAACTCATAGTAATGACAAGAACAAATATAGTGTAAAATGTTTTTTCAACGTCTATCATCGCTACACTTTGTATTTAACCGACTTTAAAAAAAGGAGGAGGTTCTCAATTCGACCTAATTATTTTTTTTTTTATATTTTTTTTTACTCGATATCTCGGAGACCCACGGACCGATTTTCAAAATTTTTATTTTTAATCGAAAGGGTATAACTCGAAATTGGTCCCATTGGCACGAAACCAGGATCTGATGATGGAATCTTGGAGAAATCGAGGGAACTCTTCAAATTTTATATGGAGATGTACAGCGTTTTCGGTAATTTGTTGATGAAGTCAAGATTTTACATTCAGTAAACAGAATAGGTACTTGCAAAATATTGCTATTTTGAAGTCGGTTTTTTTTTTGTTTAAAATTATTAAGTAATTGGTTTCGAACAAATTCGTAGCTATTCATCTATTTAGGAGCCGCGGCGGCTGCTGCCAAACGCGCACAGCGTAATGTTGAAGATGTGTAGTTCTAGATTAAAACTTGCAACTGAAATGTATCCCAGAGAGTAGAGCTAGAAAGACCCACTTCCGCATTTTGAATAATTAGCAGTGGCTTAAAAATGCAGCAGTGGGTTTTCTGTCATCCTAGTTGTTATTACCGATAGATTGACTGCCGAGAAAGGATTAATATACGTTGAACTCTCACCGATACCGTCGCTCATATTAAATAAAGGTCAATTCACTCGTAACCTTTTAAAATAAAGTGTATTGATAGTTTTCTAGAATTGCAACCTGTCACTATCATACCTGCCAACTTGAAACTATAAAAATGTGATAAAAGTGGCCACGAATTGTCTATGTAGTACTTTGTGTGCTCTTCCTACCGTTTGGGAATAGGTACAGACGTGATGAATGTTCTATTTTTTGTTCCAGAAAGGTGATAAACTGTACGGACCGGCGAACATACCTGATAGAAAGGTATGCTACCCCAAAACCCAAACCAGATGATGAGTATTATGAAGAGAGTGAAGACCAATCGTGAAATCAAGGTGTTTGTGAAGACAGCTTCGATTTTAATTAAAAAACATTAAAAAACCAACTTGTTTTTATTTTTTAGTGTATGCAGTCCCTACAATCTAACTTGGCAAGATTTTAAGTTGTGAGAAAAGCAATGCTGAAACTTATCCCCACTACTTAACATATTGCTCCGTTAGATGCCAGAGATATAAATATTTGCTGGGTAAATGTACTTTTTAGGGTTCCAATCCATAGGGAACCCTTATAGTTTCGTCACAAAAATTAAAAAAAAAAATTAGGCCCCCCATCCCATACAACGAAAAATGAAATTAAAAAAAAATTGGATTAACCCCAACGTGTGGGGTATCGTTAAAAAGATCTTTTAAAACACAACAAAAAATGCTATAAAACTATGTCGATCAAACCTCCCAGTCTGTTGTAATTAATTTTAAGAGCATAATATCACGTTTAACCATCTGGTTATCCTGAAATTGCTAAACGTGGCACTGGATTTTTGAATTCATGTGCTGTCTACCCCTCTTGGGAATACAGAATATGTATGAGATTAGCCTGTATTTTCGCGCAATAGATGAATAGTCATCAAAGAATGGGAAATCCCAATCAATGTTTTTGTATGCGTAATATCGGCCAGATCGGTGACGAACTGAAGATAGATCTAATTAGAAGTACATTAATGATTATGATTAATGAATGTTAATGAAGCAAAGGAAGCGCAGCAAGTGAGCAATCGAGTGTGCTGTCATTTGAAAATACCATATTTTTTTTTATCATACAGCAAACCATAAAAATATATGAGTCACCAAATTAAAAGTTAGGACATGGACAGCCAAATACATAGTTTTACGATTGGAATAGTCTTTTTTTAATAAGACCTTTTAAATACCTAACGCATAGTTGCTTATCACCCCGTCCTCGTACCATGTCAAATGTAAGTTAATTGGTTTGAAGCAAAGCAAAGTTAACGAAGAGTATGTTTCTAAGCAGTCATGACAATGAAATTGTATAGTAACCTAGCATTAGTCATTGTTTTCATTCAAATAACTTGGTCATATGAGAAATCTTCAGACAATGATAAAAAAAGCGTTCAGTACGATTTAAGGTCAGCTTCAGTGTTATTCAAACAATGGATGGTAAACTACAACAAAAACTTTGCATCAGACAAACAAATGTTAGAAACTTTTAAGCATTTTAAGGACAACTTAAAAAGGATTAATGCACTAAATCAAAATTTTGGAGGTGATTGGATCGCAGGAATAACACAGTATGCTGGTATGACGTTTTCACAGTTTGTAAAAGAAATCAACATAAAAGAACAAGCTGATCTAGGAGTAGATAGGTACGTGCATTACTGTTGCGACAATATATTTTTGAGTTTTATAATTGAAATCGCTACTTAAAATGTAAAATTTTAAACATGGTAGCTAGTATAACCTTATATCATGACGAATTGGTATAATTTTGCACACATATTAACATTCTCACGCCTTTATTCCCAAAGGGGAGGCAGAGAACATGAATTCAAAAATCCAGTGCCACGTTTAGCAATTTCAGGGCAACCAGATGGTAAAACGTATGTATGTATGTATATATCCGTATTTTTCAACACTCAGTGTCACAATAGTTTCATGTTCAAAGGTATGATTTTGTCCTGTTTTTGTTCATTGACTGTTCGTGAATACTTGTTCACAGAGACTTGGTAAATTGCACTGATCGCCCAGCTTATTTGATTGAGAGATTTGTACCCAACGAAACCTAAATGTGCAGCCATGACAGAGGCAGAAAATCAACTCTAGTGGATTGATGAAGCTGAAAAGACTGGAAAATGTTATGTTTGTTCATTAAAAATATTTTTACCAAATATTATTTGCCTTTATACGTGTCGGAGATGAGGAGAGATGATGAAGATGATAAGGCGTGTGTCAATGTCGAGCGGTGATGCAGGAGATCGATTCTTCGTTAACCATGACACTCATCCATGACTTAGTTGGAATGAAAAGTCAATTTAGTACACTCACGTTTTAATCAAACTAATTTAAAGAGAATACAATAATCACAAGCAATAGAAATTAGATCGGACTACAAGACGCAAACAGAACGCGATGAATTTGGAATAAGGGGCACAACCGCACAGTTCAGCATTCCAACTAGAAGTCCTCCTCGACCGTTACTCGTACCGCTTTTTAAAGTGAAAAGCAGGTAGTTGGTATTGCCAACACTACATGTTGGTTTTCCTCAACAAAACCTGTGTTGCCAGCCTCATTCCGAAAACATCCAAATCTGTTAAGATTTGACGTTCCGTTTAACGTTTAACGTTCCACAACACGATCATCTTGATACGTCACACATCCCCGTATGATATTCAGGCGTTGACCGGAGTTGACGCGTTTCTCCCGTGGCTATCCACCGCGCTACTGAGGGTAGATAACTCTCAGCCGTTAAGTTTCTTCATTGAGGGTAATTGTCAGTCCCTCTTATCAACAATGTCTTGACTTCACCCAAGCTGTCTGCATCGCATTGCTAATTACATTGAAAGTAGCTAGATGGCGCTACTAACTCGCAGTAACAATCAACACTGACAAGTACAGCCGTAAACCGATAGATGGCGCTATAACTCCATTAGTTTGTAGAAAAATCACGTAGACTCAACACCGAATGCGTAGTTCAAACTTCAGCCGCGAGATGGCGTGACTGGATATGCGACATACGTATAAATGTATTTATGTCACGCCTGTATTCCCAAGTGGGGTAGGCAGAGCACACAAAACGCTACATAGATAAAACCATTACTCGTAAGATTTTGTGGGCACCATTAACATTATTTTTTTAAGTTTCAAGTTAGGAGCCATAATAGTGACGGGTTGCTTGCCTGTCGCCTAAAATACACCTTACCCTACATCCTTAGTCACCTCTTACGATATTTGTTGTATTTTTTTTTAATATTCTGTTCGCTCTTGAATAAAACTTAACCTTTTTAACTGTAGTATTCGAATATTTTCTATCTACTTAAGTACGCAATTACTAAACCCTTATACTTTTGCGTAGCAAACTAACTTAAGGTTTGTAAGCTAAGACACGCTCGCAAGACTAACAAAACTGCAATAAGCAGTTTAACTTTAACGCTATTACCTCGTTTCGTATTCAACTAAAGCTGGCAAACTTCTATTCAACTGGAGCTACCAAAGTCTCTAGTTTTAGTCCACTTTCTAAGACTAATTTTACTTTTAGACTCATGTACTTAATGAGCACTTTCTTATTACAGCATTGTATTTAATATTCATTTATTAATTTATCAATATAGGTTAAGGTATACTTTAGACGATAAATTTACGGATCACATTACAATGCAGACGACTCTAAACTTAAGAGAAGTGAACGTATGTATGGATGTACAAAATAAACATGACAAAATAATAAGCACAGAACAAAACCAGTACAAAGGCGAACATATATTCCTTTAGGAATATCTTCCTGCTGATCTTCGAGCGATTGACAAAACATGTGAAATAAACATGCAAGAAAGTTGAGAAAAAAAATGTTTTCAACGATGTGAACCCAAGATTGTAAAAAGTTACAGTGTGTGGTGTCGGGATAGAATAACACCTCTCCATTTCTCCCGTAGATGTAGTCAGAGGCGATTAAGGAAATAAGGTTTAGGTATGCTTTAAGCGACAGGCTAGCAACCTGTCACTATTTTACCTCTTCCACTTGTTATCAAATCTAAAACTATGGTAGAGTGGCTGCGAAGCGTGAACGAGTCATAATTACGGTTTCGTCTATGTCACGTTTCGTATGCTCTGCCTACCCCGTTTAGAAACATAGGCGTGATCGTATGTATGTACTATCGAAACAACTGATTCCTGACCCACCGTAGAACGTTGTCACAATAAACGACATAAACATTTCCTTTGTCAATCAATGCAATGTCACTATGACGTTCACTGTGAATAGGTTCTATGGTGGGTCAGTAATCAATTGGTTCAATGGTATGTACAATGATATTACGTTGCGTAACCTTCCCTCATGTAGCCTTAAATACATTACCTGACCTGTAACGGCTTGTTATTAATTTGAGGGGAAGGTAGGCCGGGTTGGTCTGCGGTCCAAATAATTACGCAACTTATCACGCCCCATAAATATCGAGAATTAATTTGGTGTTCAATTAAAATCTTTGTTTACTTCAACTGAGAGGGTAAAGACTTTGGAAGTTGAGTTTAATTAATGTTGTGTTTGCTTCACGTGCATGCCGGCACTTAGGAGAGGGCAAATTTAAAGATAGTACGTCGTACAATGCGAACTCGTAAGGTTGGTTTAAACTTATGAGTTCCTTTCCTTTGCTATATTTAAGTAGAAATTTCATAAAACAAAACACACGCGCTTGCAATCGGGTTTATCTGTGTTGTAACATGCACTTATTGCTTAGGTAGTTACATAGGTACATTTTCATATAGCGGGATAAAAGTGTACTTACAAAGTCTATTAGGAAAAACTTCAGGATATTTTTTGTTCCATTGAGTTCGTTATTTGAATACAAATTACATAAACATAAAGAAAATTACGCATCGATGGTATTATCAAACCGCGATTAGAAAGGGATTGAGCTCATATGTCATTTTTGAACTAATGCATGATATGACATTGTCAGTGGT
This sequence comes from Adoxophyes honmai, assembly GCA_005406045.1. Taxonomy (NCBI): domain Eukaryota; kingdom Metazoa; phylum Arthropoda; class Insecta; order Lepidoptera; family Tortricidae; genus Adoxophyes; species Adoxophyes honmai. Next base: position 93,863 of record BHDV01071842.1, read on the forward strand.
AGAGTACGCAGATAAATGAAATTGTTATTTTGGTACAATGAAGTTTTAAAGCATGGAAAATTGTCAAATTATACAGCGTTTTTTTATTGATTTTTGAACAACTACGGCAATTTGATAAAGCGAAATAATGTGATTAGTGACAGATTTGTCAGATATGATATTACTATTTTTTATTAAACAAATGGCAGTATTTACCGAGAACAGAGATTAAATATGCAAATCATATTCAGCTAATAATTATGTTATCTATAAGGCTCTGCACTTATGAAGATATCAAAGATTGGTTTAAGATTTTATTTAATAATTTATTAAGTACAATTGTGCTAACGGTACTCTCGAATCCCTTTCAAATCGCGGTTCGATAATATTGGGTATCAGAGACCCCAATGATCATCATAGATGCATGCCTGCATTCCCAAACGGGGTAGGAAGCACGAGACGCGCGTAGACAAAATCATGCCTATTTCATGTTTCGCGGCCACTGCTCGCATGTTTTCAAACTTTTAAGTTGGCAAATACAATAGTGGCAGAAATAATCCTTCACCTATGTCCTTAGCCGCCTCTTACCGTGAAAGAAATGTATAGGTGCTATTCTAAACCCGACACCACACAGTAAAGGCCAGGCAAATCGACGGGATCCGCGAATTCGAACGCCTTCAAGTCACAGACCCCAGACCGTAATAATCGACCGGCTGGGTGCCCTTCGATTCGCATAACGTTTTTTGTCCTAAAAATGTTTGGCTGTGAATGTTTGGCATACTGTTGAATTGCATACTAC